>CM053172.1:37745922-37768551 GCA_012977825.3 Pteromalus puparum
TCCGCTGCTCAAAGGTCAGCATCTCTACGCAAGAAAGTTCTAGACAGTGCAGAGCGGTATATACGAGGCTGACGTCCAGCGGTTAGCTGAGCATACATCTTTCGGCCGTGAGTTCGCCTGGGTGTAGCGATGATAAGCGCAGATCAGGTAACACTGTTGTCTCTTGCGAGTGTATATACGATCTTCTTTACTTGCAATATTGCTGTTGGATATTATTGAAGCTCTTCTCTCTCTCTCTGCTCTGCTCTCTCTCTTCGTCTCTCTCTCTCTCTCTTCTTCTCTCTCTCTCTCTTCTCCTCTCTCTCTCTCCTTCTCTCTCTTCTCTCTCTCCTCTCTTCTCTCTCTCTCTCTCTCTCTCTCTCTCTCTCCTCTCTCTCTCTCTCTCTCTCCTCTCTCTCTCTCTCTCGTGCTCTCTCTCTCTTCTCTCTCTCTCTCTCTCTCTCTCTCTCTCTCTCTGCTCTCTCTCTCTCTCTCTCTCTCTCTCAAATCTCTCGTCTAACTCTCTCTCTCTCTCTCTCTCTCTCTCTCTCTCTCTCTCTCTCTCCTCTCTCTCTCTCTCTCTCTCCTCTCTCTCTCTCTCTCTCTCCTCTCTCTCTCTTCTTCTTCTCTCTCTCTCTCTCTCTCTCTCTCTCTCTCTCTCAAGAGGAAGCTTTGTAATAGTAAAATTTCAGTTTTGCTAATACTTCGTGAAACGCATTTGTAGGTGTTTGCAGTAGAATCATAGTTTTTAGAAAATGTCCGTGGGATAGTGTTGTGGTGGTGTGTGTGTGTGTGTGGGTGTGGTGTGTGTGTGGTGTGGGTTGTTGTGTGTGTGTACGTATACCGCCATAATTTGGACCATGCGACGGATCGTATAAATTGAGAATGCATATATTTTTCTAATTCTGAATTTAGGTCATTTTTTGTTTTATGATTTGCACATTTTAGGCCATATTATAGCCGCTTATTATTTTTGAAAAATATTTTTGCTTTTTTATAATGATATATTTATACAATATATCAACAATAGTGTTTAAAAGAACATAAAATTTGTCTACTTTTTCCCGCAAGATTTTCTTAGATTGACTGATCTGTTCATTTTTATGATATAAAGGTAATTTTTTCAATAAACATATTATAACTCAAAAAATAAATATGTTAAATGTTTTGAAAAAATTCATGACAATAAAAAACAACGATTTCTACTAGTTGTAAAAATTTTAAGCAATTTTGGCGACTAGTTTTGAGAAAAAATCAAAAAACTAAAAAAATGGTTTTTTTATGTCGTACGATTACGGGCGTAAAAAGGTTTAAATTGAGTTGAAATTTTAGGAAAAGATTGATCTTTTGATCACTTCGGCTAGGTTCTTTTTGTAGCTTATGAAACCTTTTAGTTTAAAAGATATTAAGATCCAAATTCTTCAACTCTCACACTGTATACTCTGTGTGACTGAACATTATTATTTTTGTTAAACTATATAATTTGATAATTAAAGCTTAGTATATCTTGAGAGTTTTCATGGTTTTATAAAATGTCCGTGCAGATGGTTTTGTCTGTGTGCGTGCGTGCGTGCGTGCATGCGTGCGTACGTATACAGTTATAATTCTGGAACTACGTGATCGATCGATCGATTGTCCCATGTAATTATCTTCCACTAGCAGAATAGGAGGAAGATAAGTGCCAATGACTTGGCAGCGGTTTTCTAAACAATTTAAGGTTAATATAAAAATAAAATCCGATTTTTCATTTTTTGACAATTTAAGGTGGTTAGGTCCCCTTAAGGTAATGTATTATGCGATACAATAATTCACAATAACTATATTATCAAGTTCTTCATTAGTTACATCTAATTTAATTTAGGTATATTGGACACGAAACCATCAAAGTAAGAAAATCAAACAAAAAAAAAATATAAATACAGTACTATTGATGGTTACAAAATGAATATAATCAATCGTTCGGCGTTTCGAGGGCCTCCGGCCGGGTTGGTCTTGCCCGCGGTGGTTTGCGTTTTTTGCCGCCTTTTGGGTCTTCCGCCCTTTCCGGCTTCTTTTTCCATTTTCTTCTTGGCCTTCATCGTTTCCACCTTTTTCCAGGCCGTTGTTGTTCCTGACGGGGTACTGGCACCTGTGGCGTGTCGGAATTTGTCGTCTCCTGTCGGTACTGCAACCTCTTTTCCACATCCTTCTTCATTTTAGAGGAAATCTCTTGTTCAGGTGACCGCTCCTTTCTCTTCTTCGCACTGCTGAGTGTCAGAGGGCTTTGTGAATGGACGCTCGTCAGTCTCAGCCTGGAACTAGGATTGTTTCGCACCATCAATGCAAAGGTCTCCATAATTTTCTTCGTCCCTAATTTTCTTCGCTACCAAGGCGATTCATGTTCAGCCGCACCTTCCTCAGGTCTTCCTTCACGCAGTTGTGGAAGTTGTGTGCGGTGAAAGCAACTTTATACACCCTTTCAAAGTGTCCCACGATCTTGTCCAGCAGCCTTTGTTCGGTATTTGCTGCTGCCTGGATTCTATTCCAGGTCTCAAGCAGTTTCTTGTCTTTACCTACATCACCTGGTATGTTGCTATTTCCTGCAACCTGCTGTTTGCCTACCAGTGCATTCTCCTCAACCCGGTAATCAGAAGCACTTACGGCGTTGCATATATTGGTGTTGCTGCTATTTTTGTGGAGCGCAAGTCCACCATCTTGCTATCTTGGCACCTGTAGCGTGCACGTCCAGATCCTCCTTTGTCTCCTCTTCAGGTTCGTTTTTCATCTCCACGTTTTTAACGGTGTTCTTCATCCTGGTATATGTCCGATCACCTAGATCCCCCCGTCTATGGAGGCAGCTGACATCGCCCCGGTACCTGACCGAAGGCGGTGCCCACCTCTTCTCTCTCGAACCTTCCACCCCGAACCAAAGTGATTGGTTCTTTGGAGAGTTTCCGGCAGGCGTCACACGACCTCACGCACTCGCTCATGCCGATTGACCGGTATTAGCTAAGTAACCGGCCTCCCGTCTTGCCGTCAGCAAAAGCCAAAGATAGTTCAGGTCACTTCGGCGTGCAACCTCGGATCGCTTCCCCATCCAGGATCTCCTTTGGCAGCTCACGGGTTGCATCGCACGGCAAATACGGCAGCCTGTTTGGTCCACGAAGCATATTTTATTTTTGCTCTACCCTCCGACACGTTAAGAAGGCCTCTATATATAATTTTTTATTTTCTACGAATCAGCTTGTTCCATTCATCAAAGTGCTTTCCCATATAGACCCCAATCTTTCAGCAATATTGCTTGAATGTTGCGTTCACAGATTCGCTGAATTCAATAATATTGTTGAAAGATTATAAAACCTTGCTAAGCTTTTGAAGCAATATTGCTGTGGACAGCTATGTCCGTTTTACCATTGCAAGTTCGCCTGGTCTGGGCCGGCCCGTCTACAGCACCCAATATCGTTAGAACATTGACGCAAGGTTACATAACTAGAATCCGCAATATTGTACAATGCCATAATAATCTTGATCCGACTATTGGACAACATTGCTACCAGATAAAACAATATTCTATAAGTATGTAAAAATTTTCGCATGAGTATAAAAAATTTGTTTATAAATGTTTATAAATTTATTTTAGATGATATCATAATATTTATCAAATATTGTACTATCTAGTAAGAATGTTGTCCAATAGTCGGATCAAGATTATTACACGATTGTGCAATATTGCGATATCTATTTATGCACCCTTGAGACAATGTTTTAACGATATTGGGTGCTGTAGACGGGCTGGCCCAGACCAGGCGAACTTGCAATGGTAGAACGGACCTAGCTGTGCACAGCAATGTTGCTTCAAAAGCTTAGCAAGGTTTTATAATCTTTCAACAATATTATTGAATTCAGCGAATCTGTGAACGCAACATTCAAGCAATATTGCTGTAAGATTGGTGTCTATATGGGTTCTTACTTTGATGGTCCCATTGCTGCAACCATTAGGCAATGTTACCATGCACCAAAATGTCCGCTTTTTCATTGCAAGTTATATCCCACAAAGGTCCAAATATTTTGGAAATATTGCCCGAAAATTGCCTTACCAGTTTTCGCAATATTGCACGGAACCTCATTAATATTGCTGCAACTATTCAGGGAACATTCCTACTAGATTGTGCAATATTTAATTAATATTGCGCTAACCTTAAAATATTTTCGCATCATTATACTAATTTTTATAATAATGCGAAAATAATATTAATAATACTTATTAATTAAATATTGTACGATCTAGTAGCAATGTCTCTGAATAGTTAGAGAAATATCAATAAGGCTCCATGCAATGTTGCGAAATCTGGTAGCGCAATCTTTAGGCAATGTTCCCAAACTATTGGGAACTCTGTGGAAGATAACCAGTCTTGCAATGAAAAAGCGGACATTTTGGTGCGTGGCAACATTGCCAAATGGTTGCAGTAATGTTATTCTAAGCACTAGCAATATTGCTGATTCTAGTCAGTCTTGCAATGCAATGTTTAGGCAATGTTGCCAAAATATCGGGTGCTATAGGGGGTTACGTGCCCAATATACCTAACTTAATTAGATGTAACTAATTAAGAACTTGATAATATTGTTATTATGAATTATTGTATCACATAATAAATTACCTTAAAGATATATTAAATGTTGTCCAAAGATTTATCAAACTTTTTGCTACAATAATAGAGCTGTTCTTAATTGTATTTTTAGGCACGACCACGACACGGAAGTGCCTTATAGTTTCGTGTGCGAAAAATGTGTACCATGCGATATCTCGCACAATTTTCGACCGATCGGGCTGAAATTTTAGGAGATCTCCTTTCCCAAAGGCCAANGACCGCGACACGGAAGTGCCTTATAGTTTCGTGTGCGAAAAATGTGTACCATGCGATATCTCGCACAATTTTCGACCGATCGGGCTGAAATTTTAGGAGATCTCCTTTCCCAAAGGCCAAAAAACTATTTTTTTTTATCCCGAATTTCTACGTCGTTTTGAAATGCGGGCACAATTTGTTAAGATTTTATGGATTTTTACGTGTATTTCCAATAAAAATTTTGGTGTTACACGATTAACTCTGAGACATTTTAGTCAATCGGGCTAAAAATTTGTGTGTGAACTCCTCTTATAATAGTAAGCTGACAGTTCTATTTTGAGCTTGATCCTGCATGTATACGCAGAATGCGGTCACCTCCAAAAATCGCTAAAAACGAATTTTTGGCCCTAACTCGAATTCTAAGCATTCTACAAAAAAAAGTTAAAGAGAAAAGTTGTAGATCTTTGAAAAATACAACTTTTTCCCATTAACATCAAATCATGAAAATGCTTTTAACTCGAGTTTACAGCCCAAAATCGCCTTTTTACAGCTAAAATTCCAATTATTTGCCATAAAACTTTGCGGATTTACGCTTTACATGAAAATGTTAAATATAAAAGTTATTGAAAGGTCTTATTTTTCCGTGTACTTAGCAATCGCAATAATAAGATTCGTGAGTTCGGAGAAAAAGTTGTTAAGGACTTGTGGCGCAGATATTTCATTATCGTAGGCAGTGGGTCGAATAAAGTATTACACAGATTTATGAGTGAAAAAATTGATTGTGGCTAACAGCCTTTATTCTCTTTATTTATTACTCAAAAGATAAAGAACATATAGTTTTTGGGAAAACAAAGGTGGGAGGATAACCCAGGTTTTTTAATAATAAACAAAGTCCAAATAGAATTAACTGGCGACGTTTCGTCTCCGGTGAGAGACCTCTTCAAGCCTTTATTAATATAAAAACAAAAATCATACATATAGAAAATTTTGAAAAAATATAGAACATCTTTATGCAAAAAATATATATTTCATAGTCTCACCATAATGAAAAAATTAAATTAAATAAAACATCAAATGAGAGACGTAAATACGTCTCTCTCGTCGTAAGAACAATCAGTCAGTGGCAATAGCATATGTCTAAGTATGTATAGAGTATGCGCGAACGGAACAGCACGAAGATACCCGAGCTCACTTATTCTCACACACACATACAGCATCACTACGTATACATATAAAAGTACGGCCGCGTACATGAACTTAGATAAATTTGAAAAGGAGAACCGTTATAAAGTAGAAAATTCTTGTTTTTGTAAATATTTGTTTAATTTATTGTATTGTTTACTAATAGTATTAAAATCTTCTTGTTTATTAATATTATTCTTATTGATATTGATATATATACTTTCTGAAATTAATCTTTTAAAATAGTTTGCTTCTTTATCTAAAATTTTAACATTATCAAAATTAAAGTTGTGTGAAAAATCTTTTATATGAGTAGGAATAGGTAATATTTTTTCTAAAGGAGTTTTTTTATGTTCGTCTATTCTCCTTTTCAAACTCCTCTTAGTTTGGCCTACATAAGTAGCATTACAATCATTGCACGAAATTTCATATACGACATTCGTCTCACACCATTTGTCAAGTTTATCTTTGCCTAACTTAACAATATTATTTAATTTGAGACGAAACGTCGCCAGTTAATTCTATTTGGACTTTGTTTATTATTAAAAAACCTGGGTTATCCTCCCACCTTTGTTTTCCCAAAAACTATATGTTTTGAAATATGGAGAGGAATAACAATATCCTCAAAAGATAAAGCTTACTCAAGAATATACCAAGAAAATGTTACTAATATAATATCAAAATTAGAAAATCGACACCTAGAAAAACTCCAAAAACAACTGACAACAATTGCGGCGGCTCGACATATCAAATCACTTTATAAACACGGACTAGAATATTATTTGAATATGTTACAATGTTGACTCCTTATGATATCAATCGAGAAGAACCTATTGCGCAGGAAAAGATAATTTATAATAATGATTAGTAAAATGTGGATGAGTTATTAGATGAAATGTCCTGGAATGAATGAAAGCTGGTGCAGAAAAGATTGAGTATATATCTGAGGGATGATGTTGACTTTTTGTTCTAAAAGAAAATACGCGGCGAATACTCTGGTTTTCTTAAGTATATGTCTGAAAATTTATATTATCCGATTTTATTATATATATGATTACTTATTTTCCACTACCGTGTATCCAGACACGTGTCCGGCTTTCAACGGATAGATTACGTAGGAAATAAGTCTCGACAGTATTAACGTGGTTCGATGAATAGAAGAGAAAGATTATTACACATATGATAAATTATTAACGAATGTAGAGTAAGTGATTTGCTAAAATGTTACACAGTGAAAATGAAAAGAAAGATGATATGTGATCTTCGCGATTGTTGTAGATTAATTCGATTAGTATTACGAGGTGTTACGATGAGAAAGTTTATTTTACGTATAATTCGCGAGATGCGACCATGGGAGAACCTACTGAGCTAGCCCAGTAGGATAGCATGAAGCTATCTTTTTATGACCCGTCGGTGGCAGGGTTAGTGAAATATGTATAGAAGCGTGAGTCTTTCCCGGAGGAATAGACTCCCCGGATCAGTCTGGTGTAGAGATCCCCGGGTGCGAGAAATACACTAAAGGCAAATGTTAGTTTATTAATCTATTAGGATAAAATTACGTATGATGTACTGGTCCCAACTGCAGCCCGGAATTCGCGTCGAAGCTGGCTGGAAATGGCTTCCTCTCCTACACTTGGCCACGTGGTTTCGTCTTTGGAATGCGTAGCGTGAGATGTGTAGAACTTGTTGAGCGGAAGGAGTAGAACTGAACTCCTGCTGCATGCGAACTGATCAGCTACGCAGCAAGCGCCTCGTAGATGTGAGGAGAGGGGTATGCGCACCGCACGCGTTATCATTTGTTATGTGCTTGGTCCGCGCCGGCGGCTTCAACGCGATCAATACGCTTACGGGAGTCCTGTAAGTGCGAGCGAGAGTAGTAGGGGCTAAGGGGATTCTGCGCAACTTACCATCAGAGTTATTCGCGACCTACCTTACCGACCGAGGCTCTTCACATTTTACCCTCTCCCCGATCTGCTATACCGGCCGAGTCCTCGATGCCCGATCTGCTATACCGGCCGAGTCCTCGATGCTGCTATACCGGCCGAGTCCTCCCAGCCGCCCTTACTCCATGCGTACCCCCTCCCCCGATCTGCTTTACCGGCCGAGATGCCCCGTGGGACGTACAGGGGGCTTCTAAAATCCCGATGCCCGCGTCCAATGCTTTGTCGACTTACCGAACCGAGAGTTCAAATCTCGGTGAAGTCAAAAAAAAGTTTGTTTTTTTTCAATTTGTATAAGGAAAAAAGATTGTTAAAGATATAATTTAATTTAAATTATTTAAAGGAAGGAACATGTGTTTGAATAAAAATAACTAGTAAAGCATGTAAGTTTAAAAAATGTATTATTATTAAAATAAATAAAAAATATATACAATAATATATTTATACAACTGTATCCACTCCCTCTTTCAAATGTTTTTCATATACAGCCATCACCCATACACGCAACGCCATTACATTCTGTAACGCACAATTTTTTTTCCATCCCTCACGATGGTACACACATACTTCAGGTCTGCGGAATCCTGGAGTATGTAGAGATGGACAATTTATGTCTTCCAAATTAAGCACATAATCCAAATAGGGTTCTAAAAGTTTTTTTTTCTCTAAACCTTTTACATAAAATCTCACTTGAACACCTGCTCCTCCAAGCATTCTCAGTCCCTTCAAAACTTGTGGTAAGTCACTGAACGGTCTACTGCCATTGTCCCAATCAAGTCCATGATAATTTCGTTGTAACCAACCATTTGCTATTGATTCCTTCTTCGTTAACTCATACCATGCACATGGTGGACGAAATACATATGCCCTTGGTATTATGGTACCCTTGATATCTATTGCAGCTAGTTCCTTAATAATGATTTGATCATCATAATTAAAACATTGCACATCCACGATCACCTCCATAACTTTCAATCTATAAAATAAAAAAGAAACAAAAAATTACGTTAAAAACCAATTTTTTATATTCATATGAACAAATAATAAGGTTATAGAAACACTGAACACTTACATTGGTTGACACCTAGCCATGATCACTATACACTTCGTAGAACACTAGCCGAAGATCTGAGTGCCTGTAGGATCCTCATCCGATTTTTATAAGCAGAGTTGAAGGTCAACCCCCACTTTCTCCTTGACCTTTCTTTAACCTTGACCTCTCTTTAACCTTGACCTTTCTTTAACCTTGACCTCTCTTTAACCTTGACCTCTCTTTAACCTTGACCTTTCTTTAACCTTGACCTCTCTAATTTTTTTATAGAACAGTAAAGTTTTTTTTTCTGTTTTATCAACCTTCTCCACTTTTTTCCTTTTTTTTATTATCATTGAAGCATAATTATGAATGTATTTAAAAAATAATTATCGAATTAAGGAAAAAATTAATGATTTAAATATGAATGAATATTTAAATAAATACAATAACATTGTTGAATAAGTTTTTAAACATTTATTTAAAAAAAATCATGTATATTAGATATACGTTTATACAAGTTTTTTTACATCTCCACTTATGGGATTATATTGAATTATACGGTCATGTAAAATTAAGCAATAGGCTGTTGTGAGTGCAGGTATGTTTTCTTTGGTTTCAAATTCAATACGAACATCCACAGCAGCTTGTTTCAAAGACTCATTTTGTTTCGAGCAATCGATTACAATAAATGGTGTGAACTTGATAAAATCTTTTTTACTCACTAGTGAATCATATCGTACATCTTTATTCTCATAATAAGCACTTTGAAACTGAACAAACATTTCATATAGTAAAGCATACTGATTATTCTCAATATTAAGATTTAAATTACCATATGGATAATACTGTGAGTTAAGAAACAGTTTGATATTGGTAATATTGCAATGATCAAATTGACTAGCATTTTTTGTAGATATACCTTTTCTGTTTGTTTGAAATGCTAAAACGACATATCTTGGCTTCTCTAATTGATTCGATGTTTTTACTGTCCAGATATGTCTTGATGTTGCTGGAAGCATTGGATATTCATACAATTCCCATGAACGAAAACTCATGGCAATATCTTTTTTAATATAACCAAACAATTGTATTTTACGTTTGTCAGACATGATAACGTAAGGCATCATCCACTCAATTCGAGTAAGTTCAAACTTATATTCTTCAGCTGATGCACCTGTTGCAGGTGCTGTTTGTATAATAGCATTTACATCATTTCTTGATCTAGTAAGTATAAGTTCATGCTTAACATTTACAATAATTTTATGATAATCTTCAGCAAATCCTAAAATCATTGAAAGTGGAATTGATACATCAAATTGTCCATTTGCATCAATTATTGCAACAGTTTCTTTAACATCAATCCATCCAGCATTTTCTAACAATTTAGATTGATTTGAACTATATGAGATGTAACCTTTTATGACACTGGTTATACCTACATTCTTACATCTATCGATTTCAATGGCGTTAATTTCATAACGAATTTCATCAAATAAATGACAAATAGCATTGTTTACCAGCTTCGTTGCTGACACATTTGAATTATCAGATTTTTTTTTTTTATTTCACCACAAATATGAAGTGAACTTTTTGAAGGTAAAAGACATAAATCTTGATGTTGAATTGAGATACGTATCTCATCACTATTATTAAAATTCAATGAGGTGTACGGTTGATGAGCATGTACCTCATAGTGAGCAATAGACTCATCAAAGACGATTGGTTCATGCACACTAAGAATTTCTTCCATTATTCTTTCTATCACTTAAATGACAACAACAAATGAATATACAGTTTATTTTATCTTTTTGATGACTCTTCTTTTTTTCACGTCTGCGATTACACTGAGTTTGAGACTCTTCAAATACTGAATGTTCTGTGGTGTGAGACCTTTGACCATTTGTCGATGAATGACTTTCTGATGACATGGTGATCTATTTATATAACCTAGACCTACCTTTCCGTTATAAACAATACCCATTACGTAACTTTCTTGATATGTAATCTGACCGTTACTACTTCTCCTCGAAGATTTACAAGGTCACCGTCCTGATCAACTATTCGTAATTGTAAATAGTCGATTACTTTCACAGAAACTGGTAAGTAAATTAATTGTTTCGGAACTTCTATAATTTTATATCCCGGTGGGACAGCAGGAAAAAATTCATGAATAGTATGAACTTTTCGTTGATTAATGTACGCTCCCGACGTTATATTACATTCGACGCGTAGGGCATTCACTTTGAGAATGGATACTGGTAAGTCAGAAACATGACTTTTATAAGGTTGTAGAATGCGTGGTGTAAAACCCAGTAATCTTCCAATGGAATCTAGAGGTTGAAAATTAATCGGCTTATTACATTGTATTACACTACGCAATGTATTATTGTTTGGTTTTATGCTGAGTTCTATTTCTTCAGATTGAAGTTTCCTCTGCAGAAAATGTTCGATATCTGATATTTCATAGCTACCAGTTGGAAGCTCAATAACTAAATTATGTACATAAAATTTATTTTGTTGTAGGTCAATATTTGGTATAGAGTTGAATGTAAGTAATTCAACTAGTCCAAGAACATAAGGTCTGTCTCGATCAAGCTCTATTGGTGGAAAATAGTATGTTTCAAGTACTGATGAAGTACCTGATAGACTGAGAGTCATAGATTCATTCATCTTGAATGCTTAGACACAACTAAATACCTAAAGTCTATAACACCTTATATAAGTGATAATTATCAGGATGATCTAGTAAATCATTTAAGAACTTGAGACATAGATGTCCACAAGTAAAAGTATTATATTCTTGATAACGATTATAATTATATTTAATACTATCAAGGTTGAAATAATTAATTAAATCTACAGGTGGCCGTAAATCACCAAAACTATCAAAGTATGAAACGATTTTACCATTCTTGCGATAGGCTACCCAATGTGTACCAGAGCCATTGATATCATCAAGATTTACAATAGCGCTTTCATTAAACATAGGTCCATCGGCTGGTAATGCATTTCTCATAAATACTCCTCGGAAGCTTGATGTTCGTAGTTTTTTAGCAAATGTTAATAAATCGTTGTCGGTCAGTGGTCGTTTAGGAAGCTTTACTACGATGAAGTTTTTTTTTTCCTTGTAGAGCATTTTTCTTCTTCTTAATAACCTGTTTCTTCAAAAGTATTCCATAACCTTTCTGATGAGGTTTCAAATATAAACCTTTACCGAGAGCTTGAGCTTCTATTTTTTTATTATATCGTTGCTGCTCTTCAAGCAGTTGTTTAGCAGCATTTGCTCTGTTTACAGCTTGTGTAATACCAGCAGCGCCACCTGCTAATGAACCTACAGCGCTTAGTCCTGCAAACAATGGAATCAATGCAGGAAGAAAGCCACCTACTTTTGAAACAGGCAGTATTCTGGACAAACTTACACTGCGTTTGCCACCAGCTTTTTTCATAATAATGCGAGCTGCTTGTAAAGCTTTTTTAATAGCAACGCGTGAGTCATATTATATGTCGAGACTCGTGGAACAGATTTTATCAATTTTTTTTAAAGTTAACATTTTTTTTCTTCTATTACACATTTTCTTCTTCTTCAAGCCCATGCCAAATTTAGATTTAATTTTCATAATATTAGTAACAGCGTATGCAGCAGCTTTTTCATCTAAACCAGAGTCCTTAGCTAAAACACGTTGCCAAGCTTTCTCAGTTAATAATCGATCTGCAACGTTTCGAGCAGCTATATCTTCACGATTTTTCGAATATGCAATGTCGTGTTCTTTGCACGCTGTATCCAGAGGATTAATGCCTGAATCTCCACGTGCTAGGCGTTTATATAGCTTTGTGCCAGGACCGCAATATTGATAGCCTGGTATATGCATTTCAAATGGTAACTTATTAATAAGTTTATTGACTAAACCTTGACCTTGATGTATGATCATGATTGCTCAATGGTTTGTACTCTACTAGATTCATACTATAAAACGTACCCTTTTATAATTTGTCTCCTCAGTTACAATTCAGATATCATAAAGTATGGATTTCAAACAACAATCACTTAAACTCCCTGTAGTCAATTTTGATACACTGACCGAGTCGGATCGTAGTATGAGAAAAAGACATGGAGATCTTTTACCAGACAGCATACGAGCAGTCTTTTGTGGGCCGTCAAACTGTGGCAAGACAAATGCTCTATTATCTCTTATTACTCATCCAAATGGATTGAAATTTGAGAACATTTATGTTTATTCAAAGTCGCTAAATCAACCAAAGTATCAGTTATTAGAAAAACTTATCGAACCTATTGATGGGATCTGCTATTTACCTTTCAGTGAACATGATCTTGTTGTATCACCTGACAAAGCTCGAGAAAACTCTATAATGATATTCGATGATATTGCCTGTGAAAAACAAGATAATGTTAAAGCATTTTTTTGTATGGGTAGGCATAAGTGTATAGATTCTTTTTATCTTTGTCAGTCGTATGCCCAAATTCCTAAACATCTTGTACGTGATAATGTTAATCTGCTAATTATATTTCGTCAAGACAGTATGAACTTAAAACATATCTATAATGATCATATAAATACTGATATGTCATTTCAACGCTTCATAGATATTTGTGGATTCTGTTGGAATGATAACCACAGCTTTATTATGATTAATAAAGATTGTAATATAGAAAATGGAAGATACAGAAAAGGATTTGATCAATTTATTATAAATACAACACGATTGAAATAGATCAAACATTCACGTGTGAGATATCAACTGTTAAACATGGCTGAATTTAAAGAGCAAATTGATGTTCTTCGACAGATGGAAAAAGCTCGAGAATCTATTAAAAGAAAATATAATAGTTTGAAATTGAGTAAATTAGATGCTGAACAAGTGGCAAATACTACTTTTAAACCTATTGTTGAACCGCTTGAAAAATTAATTGATATCACAGAAACAAAGAGTAGTAAAGGTCCAAGAGAAAAAAAACACGTAGTGAAAAAAGAAGAAAACGATGAAACCAAGCAAGAAGAAGAAGAAAACATGCATGATGAAGAAGAAGAAGAAGTAGAAGAAGAAGAAGAAGAAGAAGAAGAAAAATCAACTTCTATCAATAAAGGCATTAAGGTGGATGCACAGAAGCATGTTAATGTAGTGAATATAGGTAGTAAAAAAGATGCTGTTATAGATAAATATATTACAATGATCAGAAGAGGAGAAACAAAATTATTAGATATAGTATACGGTGTACGTAAAAAATCAGATGAGTTTTACATTGGAAACACTCCTTTTTCCTACAATGATGAGTTTATTATTTTGGGAAACAAACAGTATACAAAGAGTCCTGGATTAATTGAATTATTGTTTAAAAAAGAACCTGAAGCTACTCGTATAAACAAAACTGATGTATCAGACTATACAAAAATCATTAAACAAACCAGTGCACATAAGAAGTATTACAAGGACAATGAGTCGATACGTGATTCAAACTTAAAAAAATTTGCTGACTATATTGCAAAGTTGTCAATTGTTAAGGATAACCATAATAAACGAACATCTAAAGATGGTTCAGGTTTACCCCCTCCCTTCAAAGTATCAAGACGTTTTACAAATACTGATTATATATACTGGGATGATCCGAACGAACTTGTCAATCGACTTAGATTATTAATCGCTGAAACATCTGCGGGTAATCAGAATCATGTAAATGAAATTCAGTCTATAGTTGAAGAACTTCGTGAAGCTAATATAATATATTGAAACATCTGATTATTTTTTTTAAAATCTATTCAGTCTTGATAAAAACATCAATAAATAGTATAAATACAAGTAGCAAAGCATAAAGGAAGTTATTTGAATTATGAGTGTTGATTTGTTCGGACGTCATTTGAGTAGCTCGGAAGGTGTTCAGGGACCTCCAGGAATTGGATATAATCTAACTGTTGATGGTCAATATAGTTTAGAAAACAAAAGATTGTGCAACGTGGCAGATCCTAGAGAAACAAGTGACGCTGTAAATTTGAAAACTCTGCAGACTGTGACTCAAACTATAAAAAGTGAAATCACCGATTTAGATGAAATAGTTGATCTTCATAGAGACGAAATCGACGAAAAACTAAGAAATCTTACAGTTGCAGTTGAAACAATAAATAAACTGTTACTTGAAATCAAAAGTAAAGATGGATAAACAAAGGAATACTAATAATAGTAATCATAATAATACATCTCGTGATCAGAAAACAAAAGATAGCTCGTCTTCTTCTTCTTTTTCCTGGAAAAAGTGTACCGAGAAGTATTCATCAAATACACACTCTTTTCCTGAACAACAAGGTTATAAAAGATTCTAGAATAATATGAATCAACGGCATCAAGTTGTGAATGAACTTCATAAACCAGCTCGACGAAATTACATACGTAGAGCTGTAGATATAAGAAACATCGATGAGACATGGCAAGCTGATCTTGTAGAGATGATACCTTATGCTCAAGAAAATAAAAATTTTAAATATATGCTCACTGTAATTGATGTATTTTCTAAATATGCATGGGCAGTTCCAATTAAACAGAAAACTGGAAAAGATGTAACAGCAGCGATGTTGTCTATTTTAGAGCAAGGCAGAGTACCAAAAAATTTACAAACTGATCGCGGTAAGGAATTCTATAACAAAGAATTTGAGAATTTGAGAAAGCGTTATAAAGTACATTTGTACTCTACTTACAGCAATCTGAAAGCTTCTATATGTGAACGTTTTAATCGTACACTTAAAACTAAAATGTGGAAACAATTTAGTTTAAATGGAAATCATAAATGGATTGAAATTCTTTCAAGCTTATTAAAACAATATAATGATAGTAAGCATCGAACGATTGGTACTAAACCTAGACTTGTTACAGTTGACAATGCATCTAAAATATATAAAAAAATTATTCAACAAAAAGCTCTCAAACCATTATCTAAACATGCTAAATTCAAAGTCGGTGATCGAGTTCGAGTGAGTAAGAGTAAGCAGATTTTTGAGAAAGGTTATACACCCAACTGGTCTACTGAAATCTTCACCATAGATGGAGTACTACATACTGTTCCATATACTTATCACTTAAAAGATTATCAAAATCAACCGATTGCTGGAGGATTTTATGAAGAGGAACTACAAAAAACGAAGTGTCCAGATGTTTATCTAATAGAAAAAGTCATTAAGAAGCGTGGTGATGATTATTATGTAAAATGGCTAGGATTTGATGATACACATAATAGTTGGATAAATAAAAACGATTTGTAATAGAAAAAAATAAATAAATAAACAACAAAATTTTTTTTATAAATCAACGATTTATTTTATTTTAACAAAACTGTACATTTTTTTTAAAAGCACTGGATTAATAATTACTTCCATCCTTTTAATTCTCATTCTAAAACGTTCACGATCACATGCAGCCTGCATCCATTCTCCACGTCGAGCACTCTGATATGCAAATGTCCATGTACACATATTATGAATTGAAGTAGTACTCAATAACCTAAAATTAATACATACTAATTTAATTTATATAATATTAACATAAGTATTAATATAATGTATGATTAGTTTTTTTATTTTAATGTTTACTCACTTTATTTTATAATGCCCCCAAGCCAAGGTTTCATTACTATCTTGTAAAAGGTATCTTTTGTCATCATACGGACTAAGTGCAATTTTTCGTTGCTGTATAGTTTCAACCTTATGTAATTTTGATCGAATAACACACTGTTTTCTTTTTACAATGTTTCGATTTTTCAAACAGTCGAGATAGTCATCAAAACAGATAGTTTTTTCTACAACCGATGACTTTATGCCTTTAATTTTCTTCACGGAATCCATATTATCCACACGAGTACTATACATCTTACTTCTCAATCCTATGAATTCAGTAAGTATATTACCATTACATTCATCTTTCATAAGTCCAACTACTTTCTTATTCATACGAGGTATTTCAAAAACATTGTTATCCGAATAATCTGATGTATCAAATCGTTCAATATTCAATTTTATATCTTCATATAAATCATCACATGTGATTGCATAAATTAAACTATCAGTGTCAGTGTACAGTAATTTACAATTATTTTCATACTTCTTTTGTACATAATCGTAATGAAAACCATACATAACAGTCTTTGATATATCTAATACAGAAAGACCAATGTAAATTGGTTTGTTTATAAAAACACTAGTTTTTCGCATTTCAATAGCAACTAAATTTTCATTAAATATCGAACTACTATGAAAATTTGGTTTTGAAATAAGAGCTTCCACGCCATAACGTCCTTCCCATTTTGTCATAAGTTTCACGTCAACGTGTTTCCGCACATTTTCCATAGTCTTGCCATAGACAGCATTATTCATTAACTTGAAGAGATTTTTTTCAAACTCATTTTTTGCTTTAGCTCTCATTGAACTATTCAAATCGATGTAAGGTTTCAACCATTGAGATTGCTTGAATTTCAGCACTCGATGAATTTTAACAAGCTCAAGTCCATTTGCTACTGCTTGTTTCAGAGCACGATAATGTATAATGTAATTAGATTTGTTGGTTAAAGTAGCCAAGAGTTTTTCTTGCTTTGATCCAGGTGGTTTCATATGCTCTGGGCAAAAAGGTAAATCATTATGTGTACAATGAATCTCCTTAGGGTAGTTGAGGTCCACTTCTAAAATATATCCTTCTGACGCATCATCATTGATAGTTTGAAAATTTATATTTTCAAAATCATCAACCCATTCGAATCCATCATATGGCAAAGATTGTGTCATTGAATAACCATATAAATTATTTGCATCCAAATATATAAGATATACATTATCTTGATCACATTTGTAATGTTCATTCATGTATTTATGATTAGCTTTAGCATATCTGTGAGAACATTGACTCAAACCTCCTCTAATCCCACGTTCAATAAATAACAGCATATCGATATCAGTGATAAGTCTCAATTTTACATCAGTAAATTTCAACATTGCATCCCACGTGTAGCCAGGTGTTGTATAATAATGAGCTGGATCAAGACCATACACTGACAGACATTGTTCACGAAAATTTTCAAAAACGTCAGCTAATAATAATATATCAGTTTTCATATACAAATCTGAATACTCTCCAAGAGTTCTTATTTCAAACTCATTCCATACTTTTTGCGCATGGGCATAGTCCTCCTGAGACACTGTTGAATCAGTAAGTGAACTGAAAAACTTTTCTATATCAGGCAGCTCAGTTTCATCAAGTTTTTCTATACAATCCATATATTCATAAGGAAAAATACCTTTTCTAGTTAAAAGTTTTATTTTCTCAGTCTCTATATCAGAAAATACAGATTTAAGAATTTTAAACTCATTGAGAAAAGATGATAATTTATCAAGAGATAACGCCATAAAGCGAAACGAATCTATAAAACGAAATTTTATTGAACTATTCTCAACAGATTTCGAAAAAGCAATATATCTTTCTTTCGTTAAAGGAAGAAGTTCTACTCGTCCGGGAAAGTGGTTGGAAATATCAGAAATTATAAAGTGAGCATCATAGCCACTTAAATTATGAAAAACAACTGGAATTATTCTTGAATCTTGATAATTTAAGTTACATCCAGCATGAGCAGAACCTCGATATTTTGCTGTTAAATGACAATGATCATGAACTTTGATTCTACCATCTATTGGTTTTTCACAAATGTGACAGGTGTTTGACTTCTTGAAGGATATCTCTTGCTCTGAACTTAAATTTTCCATAGGTATAGGATTTCCATATATCTTTTCTATATATTCAGAAATCAATTTTAATTCCTTAGCAAACCAAAGTGAAGGGTTTTCTCCTCGATAGCTGCTAAATCGAGATAGTGAATCATCATAATTACATTTCAAGAAATAACCAATACTAAACATATCATGTTTCTGATATGCTAAAGTATTTTTTGATTCAATATCTTCATCGTCATCCTTTGATTTATTAATAGGTATTAATAAACACTCACAGTCTGCATAAATTACAAATGGTAGTTTTTCCTTAAATTTATCGTTTTTAAATGTTATTATATCATTACCATCTTTAGGTAATTTAATCTTACAATCATTAATTAACTTGCACTGTTGTTCATGTACATGTACTTTTTCTGAACTAGCAAAGAAGTGTAAACATCTATCGCATATATAAAGCTTATTCTTCGTACGTGATAGTTTACTTCTTACTAATCTTGAAAGATTTTTTATATAAACATAATGATAATTTTCACTCATAACAACATCATCATCATTATCATACGTATTGTCTTCTGCTTTAATTATAAGCAGATTAACGTGATAATTTTTTTTCTCAGTGGTAAGGTGAACAGGTAGGATTTCTTGACCTTCTAATCCAAAAACATTAACAGAAATATTATTTTGTTTTTCAAATTTATATACTTGTTTCACGGAGACTGGATATTCAATCCCTTTCATATTTAATTCAGTATAAAAATTGATATAATTAGTGACTCTATCAGCATGATCATGACGTGAAGCAGGATGTAAAGCTGACAAAATTGCCCACTTGAAACATTGATTATCTGTATTTTTTACATTAATGCAAGCATGTTTCTTTTTAATAAAATTAGGTAAAGGTATATATGAACTACCACTTCGCATTGGATTTAACTTATTCATATTAAGCTGAATATGAATGATTGATTCTAACGTCCAACCAGAATCTTTTTCTTCAAATTCTTCGATATCATGTAGAAGAGGAGTTTTTATATTCTCAAGAAACCACTGTTTGTATGAATAGGACAAAAAAATTTCTATATTAGGTGTAACAAAATGTTTTTCTTCAATAATATCATCCTTATCAGTTTCGAAACTTAATTTTTTGAACTTGCATGATAGCACCGCATTAATTTTTAGAGCATTCTGACACTTTTTTAAAATCTTTTTTATACGTTTTGTAAATAATACAGCGACATCATTTAAAAATGCACAAAGATCAATATGTGTAATATTTGTAATAATACTTGTTTGCATACGATTTGCAAAAGCATTATCTATGTTTATCCATTGCACACGATTACTTACATCATTTGCTAACGCTCCACCTTTTTTCATTAGAGCGTCTAGTTGCGCATGCATACTTTCAACTCTAGCAATAAGATGCAAAACTCTTTGCTTTTGTGATACTTGTAGAGTTTTGTTTTTTAAAACTTTTCTTAAAGTTTTTAGAGCAAGTTGACAATGCTTCTTCCATCGTTCAATAACATCACTAGGAGTAGAATTGTTTATACGATCTGTCACCTCTTCTATATACTTCATATACGTAAAACATTCGTCAACGAGTGTAGCCATGATTCACTTTTTTATTATTCACTCAAGAGAATAAGAATGAATCTCTGAGACAATGCAGCTCTTTTTATACCTTCAGTTCAAGGTTAGATCATAACTGAATAACCAATGTTTTTAAAAAAAGTTAGTGGGGATGACCTAAGTTCAAGGTTAATCAGTGTGGGGGGTAGTTAAGATATATATCAATATAATAATGAGGTACTGGCCTCTCTCTCTCCCCCTCTCTCTTTCTCTCTCTTCCTCTCTCTCTCTCTCTCTCTCTCTCTCTCTCTCTCTCTCTATTACTAAACACGTAATAAAGGTTGCAAAAGATGGTGATGCCAAATCATGCAATGTATGCTTAGCGGTAGCATACACGCCTTGAGATCTTAAGAGCCTCAGATCGAATCCTGGTCTCGGTGTTCTTTTTTAATTTTTATTTAAGGAAAATATTCATATTAATATAGAAAAATGAATGACAAAAGGCTTCTGTTATAGATATATATTATAATATAATTTTATTTTATTTATTTACAATAAAAAATTATAAATACATATAAAAAGTTTTTTAATACTATTTATAATACATGTACATGTACACACCTTATTTCTTAAAAAACATAAATTCATTCATCTCGGTTTTCAAATTTTCAATCGTTTTGTTTTTATTTTTTTGATGATTTAATCCTTCTAGGGGTGAGGATTTAAACTTTTTTTGTAATGGTGATTTTGATGATGATTCAGTATCCGAGAAATCTGAATCGCTATTTATAGGCGAATACTGCATACCTGACTGACTATTGACAGTACATGATTTTATGGATAAATCAGGATTTTTAATGATGTATTTCTCATCAACGACATCTATGGTGCATGATTTTATGGGTGGATCATTATTTTTAATAACGCATGTCTCACCAGCGACATCTAAAGTGTATAATTTTATGGGTGGATCAGGATTTTGAATGACGTATTTCTGAATAATTATTTTTTCATCAAGTATACGAGGTTTTGGTGGATGATGAGGTTGAGATACAATAATGGGTGTAGGAATATATTGTTCAAGATCTTCAGGCTTATCAAATTGGTTGGTCAAATGTTGGTACAGTATCGGGCCTAGACGTTCTTCTTTGGTTTTATACTTTGGTTGATTCAAATCTTCAATTGGTTGTTGAAGAGTTTGTGAAGAGTCATTCTGAAAAAAAATGTTAAAATATTAATAAATTGAATGTATGAAAATAATTAGCTTTAACTAAAATATGCTTCAAACAAAGCAGTGATTAGCGAGAGAAAGAGAAAGAGAGAAAGAGACTGATATTATAAAATTATATTATAATATAAAATATCTATAAAAGAAGCCTTTTGTCATTCATTTTTTTTTTTTATATTAATATTAATATTTTACTTAAATAAAAATTAAAAAAAGAACACCGTGACCAGGATTTGATCTGAGGTTCTTAAGATCTCAATGCGTGTATGCTACCGCTAAGCAAAGACAGCATGATTTGGTATCACCATCTTTTGCAGCCTTCATTACGTGCTTAGTAATAGAGAGAGAGGGAGAGAGAGAGAGAGAGAGAGCTAGAGGAGATAAACTGAAGCATACTTAGTATTATAAACGTTTAAAAATATGATATGTATACTCACGATAGGTGTGTTGGGTGTCGTATTGAAATACGCTAAATCGAACTGAAAAAAGTTGAAATATAAAATTATTACTAAATGAATAAGAAAAAAAAAATTTATTCTCTAAATAAAACTAAAGAAAGAATTACCTGATCAAAAAGCTCTGCATCAGTTTTTGTTATCCGGTCAGATAAAGATTTGTATTCAGGTGAATACTGTATAGCTACTTCTCGTGATGGCGAATACGGTACTTCCTAAAATAAGCAGAAACAATAATTTTTATAATATAATAAATATATGATTTTAATAACATACACTAATGTATGAACATGTATACATACAAATTAAATAATACTGTACCTGTTGAGATTGCTCTTGGTAAAGCTCCTGTATATTTGGCTGTTGATTTTTTTTTATTGGGTCAGATAAATTTTTGTATTGAGGTGAATACTGCTCAGCTGGTTCTTGCGATGGTGAATACAGTACTTCCTAAAATAAGCAGAAACAATAATTTGTATAATACAATATAATATAATGTAATAATATAAATATATTATTTTAATAACATACTAATGTATACACATGTATACATATAAATTAAATAATACTGTACCTGTTGATATTGCTCTTTGGAAAGCTCCTCTTGTTTCGACTGCAACTCTGGATGCTGTTCTGTATGTTGCTGTACATCCTGCAGCTCTTGTACCTGATGCTGCTGCCTAGGTAGATCCAAAATAAAA
>CM053172.1:37768576-37847439 GCA_012977825.3 Pteromalus puparum
TTGTTGAGAGTCATTTGAAAAAATGATTACAATATCTAAATTGAATGTATGAAATAATAGCTTTAACTAATATTGTTCAAAACAAAGCAGTAGTGCGAAGAAAGAGAAGGGAGAAAACGGACCAGAATTATGAATTATTTTATTATGAATATATCATAAAGGGCCTTTTGTCATCATTTTTTTTTTTTTTAATATTAATGATTAAGTATTTACTTAATAAGAAAATGAAAAAAAGAACACCGTGACCAGGATTTGATCTGAGGTTCTTAAGTTCAATTGTGTATGCTACCGCTAAGCAGACGCATGATTTGGAATCACATCTTTTGCGCCTTCATGACGTGCTTAGAATAGAGAGAGAGGAGGAGAGCAGACGAGGAGAGAGAGGAGAGAGAGAGAGAGAGAGAGCTAGAGGAGATAAACTGAAGCATACTTAGTATTATAAACGTTTAAAAATATGATATGTATACTCACGATAGGTGTGTTGGGTGTCGTATTGAAATACGCTAAATCGAACTGAAAAAAGTTGAAATATAAAATTATTACTAAATGAATAAGAAAAAAAAAATTTATTCTCTAAATAAAACTAAAGAAAGAATTACCTGATCAAAAAGCTCTGCATCAGTTTTTGTTATCCGGTCAGATAAAGATTTGTATTCAGGTGAATACTGTATAGCTACTTCTCGTGATGGCGAATACGGTACTTCCTAAAATAAGCAGAAACAATAATTTTTATAATATAATAAATATATGATTTTAATAACATACACTAATGTATGAACATGTATACATACAAATTAAATAATACTGTACCTGTTGAGATTGCTCTTGGTAAAGCTCCTGTATATTTGGCTGTTGATTTTTTTTTATTGGGTCAGATAAATTTTTGTATTGAGGTGAATACTGCTCAGCTGGTTCTTGCGATGGTGAATACAGTACTTCCTAAAATAAGCAGAAACAATAATTTGTATAATACAATATAATATAATGTAATAATATAAATATATTATTTTAATAACATACTAATGTATACACATGTATACATATAAATTAAATAATACTGTACCTGTTGATATTGCTCTTTGGAAAGCTCCTCTTGTTTCGACTGCAACTCTGGATGCTGTTCTGTATGTTGCTGTACATCCTGCAGCTCTTGTACCTGATGCTGCTGCCTAGGTAGATCCAAAATAAAATACTATAACAGAAAGAAAAATAAATTTTAGAAATACTTTAAAAAGTATGATGCTTAACATGTACGCGCATACACATACACATAACACACATACACGCACACACATACACACACACACACACACACACACACACACACACACACACAAACTATTTTATTTACTTTGCTTCACAACACATTATTTTATTTATTTATTAAACTTAAATTATATGAGAACAATTTTATATAGTGACAGTTTATGCATAGTTATTTTTTTTAATACACAACACTGAACAACTTGATATTATTTATTTATACACAGCATGGCGTGAATAGAGGTTATAAATTATGTTAGAAATTATGATATAGTTTATACATAATTTTTTCACGTACTGCACTAAAATTTTATGATTTATGCATGTATAGTACAGTCTGAAGAGATGTGTACAACAACCTTTAAGACAACTTAATTTATTATAAAAAATAACACTATGAGAACGTTTTTTTTATATTTAACAGTTTATACGTAATTTTCGCGCACAACACTAAAAAACAACTTAATTATTATTTATACACGCACAGCATAGCATGAAAAGAGGTTTCAAATAAAGAATAGAGAATGTATTATAAACATTGTATACATATATGTACCAACACATACATATACACAACACTTTATTTTATTTATTTATTGAACTTAAATTATACGAGGATGATTTTATATACTCGACATTATATACATAGCTTTTTTTATACACAACACTAAACAACTTAATATTATTTATTCATACACAGCACAGAATGAACAGAGGTTATAATTAGTTTAAAAACCATATTACGCAGAAGGTTTGTTTCTTTAATCATACAGTTTATGCATAATTTTTTCACACACTGCACTAAAACTTTATGATTTACATACGTAGAGCACAGTATGAAGAGAGGTGTACAACAACCTTTAAAATAACTTATTAAAAAATTATACTATGAGAGTGGTTTTTTTTTAATATTTAAAAGTTTATACATAATTTTACACTAAAACACTAAAAACAAATTGATTATTTATGCATACACATTATAAAATTTATACTATGAGAGTGTTTTTTTTATATTTTACATTTTATACATAATTTTCACGTACAACACTAATGTAGCTTGATTATTAATACACGGTCAGCACATATTGAATTATAGAGGTGTATAACCATCTCAAAACACAAAACGAACAACACAATTTTTTTTTAATTTACATTAAGCGCACGATTTTGTGCAAACGGCGGTAGCGGTAGCGTGATTCGTGGATCAGGCCGCACTGTTTTAATTTTCACGTATCCAGGCTCAACCTCCTCCAGAATTTCAGTTTCGTCAATAATAATAACTTGATCACACATTTTTGTTAATTCACAGCACTGTGCACTGGCTTGATGCATAAGAATGACTGCGACTTATACAGCAAGCTCAGACTAATTCGGTGCGAGAAAAATAAGAAATCTGATCCTTGCAAGCAGTTGCTATCAGGACCGGGATGATACATGAGAGAGAGAAACAATTGATCGCGCATATTCTTTTTATAAAATCTTCCACTTACATGCACGTATTTATTTTTGGTATAGTTTTTATAATTTACCATAGGTACAATCCCCGTACCTAGTACACGCATAGTGTGAGCAGTCGCGCGCGTGCATATAAGTCATCATAGCGTTTGAGCTCGCAATTTATACCGAACAAATCAAGGTCATCAAGAGTGACTAACCTTGAGCGATGACCTCTCTTGAAGAAAGGGACATAACCTTGACATGACCTTTTAACATTTATCCCTACCTATGAAACCACGTGAGAAAAATTCATGAAAGAGGTGGATTGTAAGGGTGAGGATGTCCTTGATCTTTACCTATAAATAAATGCAGTTTGCCAACGTTGGAATCATTCTGAAGCTTGACAGCGATTAAGAAAGTTGCTATTGTGTGTTAAATTATTTAGTAACTAGAACTAATAATAATATTATTATTTTATCATAATGGAAGCTATCAATCAAGCAGCTAAGACACCATGCTATTTACCTACTAAAAGAATGAGAGATTTACAACAAGATGGTGTTTATATTGTGACAGAAGTTAAACAAATTTCCACGAGATATGGCATGAAGGTGGTCCTGCAAATTAATAACGAATTTGACTTATTCATGCCTACAAAAGTCAATGCTCATCTCGTTGAAAATGAAACAGCTTACAACAGTTTTTCTGAAGAAATAAAAAAACGTGAAGTAAAGATGAATTTCTTGGGAGGATGTGTGATTGAATTTATTTAAATAATATATTGTTCAAACGCCGTTATGAATTGTCATAATATGAAAAAAAAATTGTATAACAGCTTATACTTGTATAACCATATATTGTTTTTTTTTAAATAATAACAATAAATATATTTTAAACTTACCTGCTTTGCTATTATTTGTTTTTCTCCAAATAGATACTCCTTCCTTAGTAACTCCTACACATGAGGTTTACTCAAATTGAAAATAATTAAAAGCTTGGCTTATAGTTGAATCAAAAAACAAAAATAAAAAAATGATGTAACTTTATAACTGTTATGAATTTATTAGTTTAAATTGAATTATATCTTTAACAATCTTTTTTCCTAATAAAAATTGAAAAAAAAAAATTTTTTTTTGACTTCACCGTGATTTGAACTCTCGGTTCGGTAAGTCGACAAAGCAGTGCATTGGACGTGGGTATCGGGGGAAAAAAATTATGTAACTATATAACCATTAAGAATTAAATAATTTAAATTAAATTATATCTTTAACAATCTTTTTTCCTAATAAAAATTGAAAAAAAAAAAAAATTTTTTTTGACTTCACCGAGATTTGAACTCTCGGTTCGGTAAGTCGACATGGACGTGGGTATCGGGGGAAAAAAATTATGTAACTATATAACCATTAAGAATTAAATAATTTAAATTAAATTATATCTTTAACAATCTTTTTTCCTAATAAAAATTGAAAAAAAAAAAAAATTTTTTTTGACTTCACCGAGATTTGAACTCTCGGTTCGGTAAGTCGACAAAGCAGTGCATTGGACGTGGGTATCGGGGGAAAAAAATTATGTAACTATATAACCATTAAGAATTAAATAATTTAAATTAAATTATATCTTTAACAATCTTTTTTCCTAATAAAAATTGAAAAAAAAAAAAAATTTTTTTTGACTTCACCGAGATTTGAACTCTCGGTTCGGTAAGTCGACAAAGCATTGGACGCGGGCATCGGGATTTTAGAAGCCCCCTGTACGTCCCACGGGGCATCTCGGCCGGTAAAGCAGATCGGGGGAGGGGGTACGCATGGGGTAAGGGCGGCTGGGAGGACTCGGCCGGTATAGCAGCATCGAGGACTCGGCCGGTATAGCAGATCGGGCATCGAGGACTCGGCCGGTATAGCAGATCGGGGAGAGGGTAAAATGTGAAGAGCCTCGGTCGGTAAGGTAGGTCGCGAATAACTCTGATGGTAAGTGGCGCAGAATCCCCTTAGCCCCTACTACTAGCGAGAAGAGCCGATATACGGCCGTATGCTCGATACGCAGCACCTGGTCACGTGCCTCAGGGCCGTACCTATGTTGGCCTAGGAAATGGCCGTTGCAACATTTTCAAAATACAACTTTTTACCGTGCCAAACATTATTTTTAACACTTTTTGACATACAGAAACTCTAGAAACGATTTTTTAAACATCAAAACGCGCTATGTAAATCTTGGCTACGCTAATTAATAATATTCTTCTGTTTCAAAATAATAATATTCTCTTCAAAGTATAATTTCTTGCTGCAACTGCTTGGCATTGTTTCGTTTTATTTTGTACCTAAAAAAAAGAATAAAATTAAAATCAAAAAACCTCTGCACCTAAATAATATTTAAAGTAAAACTATTTATGATCTGCATCTTAGAAGCACGGCATCTGCAAAAATATAAATTACATCAATTACATGAAATCATTCAAATTATATAGAAAATATTGTACCTGAAAGTTACACACTAACGAAGCTCCATTATTATCGATGATCAGGCATATGACCAATGCCCTTGATCCTACTGCTCCTCATCCAGCAGACCATGATATCTCCAGTTGCAGTATGATTTAAACACTAAAAAACAAAAGAAATCATATTAAAAACTCATATCAACAAACAATTATTCAACTCACTGATCTCACCTGATAAAAAAACTGATCCGTTAATAGTAGTAAGCAGTATTCCGGAGTCTTGATGAAGCTTTCTTCCAACTCCAACATTTTGATGGCTCAGATGCCGACACCAATATCTTCAGTCGTACTCCTGTGCATGCAGTAGTAGACTATGATGCCAAAAAATTCAGCATTACTCGTACACCTAGACATACAGGAAAATATGTTACAAACTTTTTTCGCATAGTTTATATTTACAAATAAAAAACTTAGCAGTATATTGATAATAATCACTGTTAAGATACCCGTAAGCAATAAAAGATATCTATTTAGAAAACTTAGAACATGTATAAAGTATTTTAAATCAAAACCTATTAAAGATTCAATATTAATTAAACATACAGTACGAGTCATTGTAATTTTTGGATATTACCATGTAGAATAGTACAAACCCATCTCCAGAGCCGTATTAAAGTGGTTGAAGTATCCAAGAACATCAATCAATACTCCCAGCAAGCATGAATCCAGCTCCAAGATCATCTCGACATGGTTTAAGCAGCCAGCTACGCCAACCAGGACTGTCAGAAAGCAAGAATACGGGTCCGTGGTCAATTTCAGGTGGTTCAAGCAAATAGCAACGTCTCAAGGACATCCAGAAAGTTCGAATATAGCTTGAAGATTATTAGATCAGCCAGAAACACCAAGCAGCACGAGCAGATAAGGTTGAAGTACCCAGAGACGCCAATCAGCACCACTGCAGACAGAGTAAATCTAGCTCCAAGGTCATCTTGATGTAGTGGCAGAAGTCAACAACCCAGCCTGCACTACTTAGATGGTATGAATCAATTCCAGAGACACCTTGAGGGTTTTGAAGTAGCCAGCAACGCCACGCTACACCATCCAAATAGTGCGAATCAGCACCATGGTAGTGCTTACATGGTCAAATTGGCAACGATAAATACTAAATTCTCTGTCCTCTGATACCAATGCCGTATAGCTATCAGTAGGAGACATCAGAATTACAACACAATGGTTTAACTCTAAAAACAGACACACAATCACACAATCACATAGTCACTGATTTCACTGCACATAACACAATAAATATCTGTTTTCAAAATAATGAACATAAGAACACAGCAATACTTTTGTGGAACTGTGTGATGCTAAATCGTCACCTAGACAGCATTTGACAAGAAATATACATCAGCACAACAGTAGAATCAGCAGGAGCAGCAGCAGGAGTAGTCACAAAAACAAAAGATAACCTCCAAACAAAAATTCAAGTTTCTTGTTGGAGCTACATGTCTTTCTATACTGTAGCACTCCTTGATGAACTGACACTCACACATTGCATCGTCAGTGCCATTGTGGGTGCATCACTTTTGAATACTTTTTGCACCGTCTTACAAAGCACTAATCGCGAGCAGCTGATCCGCGAGCGGGATCGTGGTGAGCAGAGGTTGCTTGTAACACATATAGGCACCATAGTAGCACTTCTGTTCTGATTTTAAAACTACATATATCACTGCTGCATCGCGTCGTCGTTTCAGTTTTTCACTACACACTCACTTATATCGCCGAAAAGTTAAACAGAGCAAAACATTGCGGTTAGCGGATTCCGGGAGGCAGCTTCATAACGTCAAAACACACAAGGCAGACGGCTGCATGGGCATGTCGCCAACCGGTCGCCAGATCGATGCGCACAATGTATGCGCAGTGGTCGAGCTCGCTGCCTCGCTTCGACAGAGCCAACGAACAGCTGTTCGGCTTTGCTTAGCTGATAATAAAACTAATACTTTTTCTGCTTAAATTATGTAATAAACTATCTTTGCACAAAATTCATAACTTTAGGAACAGGATGGAATTTGGTTTGCTAAGCGTGACGTCACAGATTACATATAAACCAATGCATTTTCCACCAATAGGTTAGTTCCAAATTTGGCTATTTTATAGAATTTCACGTGTATAATTTGAATTAAAGAACTATAAAAAGATAATTTTTATAATATTATATAATGCAAGGCGGCAAGCCACATAGCGGCCGAAGGCCGCGTTGTGGCGCGCTAGTTTTTTTTAATTTTTTTATTTCATACAATGTCAGTCTTGTTTTGTTTTGTCATTGCCGAGTTAACCTTGAGAGACAGAAAAAGTATTAGGAACTACCTATTAGTATAAAAAAGTACGTTCGTAAATCGTGATAACGCTTAGTGCATAAATAATAAGTTATTAACTTACAATAATATTAAAATAAACTAAGGAATAGGTATTGCGGCAACATCACTTCAGTCTGTAACGGTTCGACTTTCCCCGTGGGTTGAGTAGTCGGCCAGACGCCAGGATTTGGTTAGGGGAAAGGTTAATTGAAGAGACTTGTTTATGCAATTAATAATAATAAAGATATATTCTAATAATTATGTTAACAAGGTGTTATGAGTCTCCATCTGTAACAGAAATCGAAATCGCGGTGGTTTAGAATACTTCGCCTTCACAATCAGTTTAGCTTAATCTATAGCGGTTTACGGTACATTAACACGCCGTTACCGGAGTGACGTGGTTTCGATGCAGTTATCGGTTTTACGAACCCGGTATCGGAGTTTCGGACGATGAAACGGGTTCGGGTTAACGACGGGTTTTCGGAGGTTAGGTTCCCCTCGAGTCCATGGAGTCGTGAGCGCACGGCTCTACGGATCGAGGTCGCTCATCTCGTTCTTCTCCTGGTCCTGTGTGCTCAGAGTGACCAGGCGAATCCCGAGCGGTCGGCGGGTGGTCGGTTTTGTACGGGCAGGAGTTGGCCGGTGTTTCACCAGGACGTGTGCGCACGACCTGGGGAATCGTCGGCGGGGCTTTAGTTATTTTCTCAGCCCCGTGTGCTCGATTACCGACGTTGTTGGCGTCGGTCTAGCTCTAGCTGTTTTTCTCGGTAACGTGTGCGCACGATGCCGCTAGGAGTTCAGCTCAAGTAGAACTGCCCCGCTATGCTGCACGGCCCGCCTTATATAGGTGTGTTCGCGGCGCGCCGCTCGCGCCGCCTGGCGCGTCGCCGCTGAGTTACTAGTAGAATCTCGCGCTCGTGCGGACTGGCCTTTCGGTTGGTGCGCGCGCGCGCTCACCTCGCTTCGTGCGGACTCGCCTTTGTTCGCTGCGCGCGCGCGCTCGCTGGCGTCAGCTGATTTACTCGGCGCCGTGTTTGTTGATCTCGTGTGCGAGACTTATGTCTCGTCACATCTCCCCCTCTCTTCGGAGCGTGAAATTTCGCGGATAGCAAATTGTATGCTATTACAGATAAAAGAAAAAAAAAACCATTAACGAAAGAAAAACGGAACTTACGACCGTACTCCTGGCTTCTCCCACGTGACGGACCTCGCCAGTGGACGGAACAAGTCGAAGAAGTCGTTTGATGCCACCGTACCTCACGACGTATTTCTTCACGCCGATCGGTACGGCGACCTCCTGACCGTCTGGTAGCCTAACCTTACGACGGGGTAGGTTGACCGTAGAATCCCGTGCTGGTGGCGGTGATGGAGGTGTGACGATGCTTGCGGTTGGCGGGCGTGTGGGCGATCGCACTTGCTGAGGCGGGGCCTGTGTTGTTGGTGGTGGTGGAGGTGATGTTAAATCCACCATCTCGACGCTGGTTTGCTTCGGTGACTGGAGTTTCTTCGCCCTGAACCCTCCGGGTTTCGCCAGGGCCCTGCGTTTTGCTGGCGGCTTAAAGTGCAGCAGAGGAGGCAAGGTGACATTGCTGTTGATCCGCGGCTTAGATCTTGTTGGCCGCGAATGCTCCTCTGCTGGCACTTGCGCAGTCTCTGGCACCGCTCTTGTTAGTGCGACCGGTGTGCTGGACGCTAAGTCTGTAATCGGCGTTGGAACGTAGTTGGACCCTGGTGCCGGTTCGCCAGGATTGTACTCCAGGGTGCTGGGCGGAAGATCGGCCTCCAGTGCCGCTAGTAACTCGTCGAGCGTTTCTACGTCGAAGTTATCCATTGTACTGACGATGCGTCCTTTTACGGCCTTATTTATATCCCCGCGCGTTATCATAGTGTGTATTCGCATCAATTTCTCGAACCTTCGCCTGTTTACTCTATTCCCTTCGCGAGAAGTCCTCTTGAGTCGTTCCGCCAAGGTGAAAACAAATTCGCCTGTATGCCGGTTTGTTTTGATTTTGCGCGGCGCGTGTTATGGGTTTTCTACAACGGTTCTGCGTAGAGAGCTAAGGTCTGTGCGTTTCGGAATTGAATTTGCCTAGTTCCTAGGATCTAGTAATTTCCTTCGGCTTACCCTACAATAAGTGTCTGCTCGGTCGCAGCCTGCATACATATTTTCTCTTATACTATAGTCTACTCTTAAATACTACAAATTTCCTAAACTTAAATGATACCTACTACGGATTTCTTATTATGACTATTATGGATTTCTTAAATGCTAAGTTATGTCGCTACCTTCTTCTTCTTCTTCGATGCTACTTCCTACTCCTTCGTCGGTGAAAGGTTTAAGGTCCTTGACGTGTATATGCTTTATGTTGCGCCCTTTGTCGTCCTGAAGGTCGAAGATCACCGGTGACACCTGTTTCTTGACAGATAGCGGTTTCAAGTATTTCGGGGCTAACTTGGCATTGCGTGCGTCGGCTTTACTGGACAAAGTTACTAATTTCCTGACTACCTTGTCACCCACCTCTGGCCTCCATTCTCTTCGCCGAAGGTTGTAATGTTTCTGTTGCTTTTCGAACTGCCGAGCCATTTGCGTCTTTGCTAATTCTCTTCCCTACGTACCCTTAGTTGTAGTTCCGGTTTCATGTTATAGTATAGGTTGTCGAGGTGTTCCTCCGGTGTATATCCTCCTCTTCTTCTCATCAATGTCGTTAACGCGTTACAGTATGCGCGTATAGTTTCGTTCGGTTTTTGTATTCTTTCGGCGATTTGTCTGGTTAAGTTTCGTCGTTCTCCACTTGACAGGTAAAAATTTCTGAGCCTCTCCTCCAGCTCCTCCCAGGTCTCACAGTCGCTTGCGTAGTTCCCCCGCCATTGGAGCGCTTCACCTCAGAGAAGTTCCGGTGCCCCTTGAAGCAGCTGTGCGCTCGTAAAGCCGTAGGACTCCTGCAGCTCCCGGACTCTTTCGAGGAATGTATATACGTCTTTCCCCTCGAAGTGGCAGTTCCATTTGCGTATCTGGTCGAGGACCTTGTTCTCGCTAGGTGGGTGTTCCTGCGCGTCCTCGGTTGGGGTGAACGTGTCTACTCGGCGAGTTTCCTCGAGTGTCCGCTGGATAATCTCTGAGCGTTCTGTCTCTAGATCCTGTTTTAAGTCTACTTCTTCGTCGTAATCAGTGGGGTCCTCTTGTTTCGTGTCGAATTCTTGTGGAGATTTCCGGACGTAACGGACTAGCCGCTGGCGAAGCTCCACTACCGTTCCCTCGGTATCAAGATTCTTTCCTTCTAGTTCGGCGATTAGTTGCGCCTTATTCAGGCGGTAAACCCAGCTTACCTTCATCGTGCACGAAAAAAAAAATTTTCCCGGTTTTCTTACTTCTGTGAGTCTCTTTTACAATTGCGCGCGAGTAGTAGGCGAAATATTCCAAAACAGTTCCTGTCCGACCGCCATGTAACGATTCGACTTTCCCCGTGGGTTGAGTAGTCGGCCGGACGCCAGGATTTGGTTAGGGGAAAGGTTAATTGAAGAGACTTGTTTATGCAATTAATAATAATAAAGATATATTCTAATAATTAAGTTAACAAGGTGATAATTCAAATATGAGTCTCCATCTGTAACAGAAATCGAAATCGCGGTGGTTTAGAATATTTCGCCTTCACAATCGGTTTAGCTTAATCTATAGCGGTTTACGGTACATTAACACGACGTAGCCGGAGTTACGTGGTTTCGGTGCGGTTATCGGTTTTACGGACGCGGTATCGGAGTTTCGGACGGTGAAACGGGTTCGGGTTAACGACGGGTTTTCGGAGGTTAGGTTTCCCTCGAGTCCATGGAGTCGTGAGCGCACGGCCCTACGGATCGAGGTCGCTCGTCTCGTTCTTCCCCTGGTCCTGTGTGCTCACAGTGACCAGGCGAATCCCGAGCGGTCGGCGGGTGGTCGGTTTTGTACAGGCAGGAGTTGGCCGGTGCTTCACCAGGACGTGTGCGCACGACCTGGGGAATCGTCGGCGGGGCTTTAGTTATTTTCTCAGCCCCGTGTGCTCACGGTGGCCGGGAAAACAACCAGTCCCTTGGGACGGGTGTTCAGGAGCAGGTGGCAACGTCGAGTATCGGCTACGTGTGCTCACGTAGACGAGACTCGGCGCTGTTCGGCTACTCCTGGTTGTCTCGTGTGCGCACGACGGCAACTCGGAGTTTCGGGTTCGCCAACAGTGTCGTCACGTGTGCTCACGAGCCGACGTTGTTGGCGTCGGTCTAGCTCTAGCTGTTCCTCTCGGTAACGTGTGCGCACGATGCCGCTAGGAGTTCAGCTCAAGTAGAACTGCCTCGCTATGCCGCGCGGCCCGCCTTATATAGGTGTGTTCGCGGCGCGCCGCTCGCGCCGCCTGGCGCGTCGCCGCTGAGTTACTAGTAGAATCTCGCGTTCGTGCGGACTGGCCTTTGTTCGCTGCGCGCGCGCGCTCGCTGGCGTCAGCTGATTTACTCAGCGCCGTGTTTGTTGATCTCGTGTGCGAGACTTATGTCTCATCACAAGTCATTGAATACTAATATAGCAGACAGACTAAGGAGCAAGGCATAACAATGGATCAAGATATCAGCACTGAGGACATAGGCAAGTTTGAATGTGAAGTCGAAAATCTAAAAGAACTCAATAAGTCATTAATGACAAAGAAGAACTTTATTTTATGCGTAAACATAAGAAGCTTAAATGCAAATTTTGTAAAACTAGAAGTGTTTATTGAGTCTCTAAAAAGAAAGCCGTGTATAATTGTATGTACTGAAACTTGGAACTTACAATACACTCAATATTATCAACTGCAAGACTACAAAACTTGTTATAATGAAAGTAAAATTAAAAGGCTGATGGCGTCTTAGTTTATATAAAAAATATATATAGTAATGATCAAATTGAGGTTGTTGATAGATTGAGTATTGTAAGTACTGATATAAAACTTATGACAGGTGAATCCATTAGAATTTCTGCTATGTACAGATGTCATGACATACCAAAGTCTGAATTTGTCAATAGTGTAAAAAAATTCTTGGTAAGACATAGGAATGTTAAAAATCACTGTATATTTGGAGATTTCAATATTGATATACTAGAAAATAATGTAGCAAATCAATTAGTCAAGAATTTGTAATTAATTATCTTGAACGTTAATATGTACCGTACTTCAGAGGAATTACGCGGCCCTCTTTAAATAATGAGAAGAGAACGTGCATTAATAACTGTTTCGCTAGAACTAAAAATATAGAAATTGAATCTTTTAAATTAAATACACCGTTTAACGATCACTACCCGTTATTCATAAATATAGATCAGATTAAGATACACAAAGCAAGTGAAACAGTTAACAAATGCATAAACTATAAAAAGTTAAAAAACATAGCTGAAAATTTTGACTGGCAGATAGTACTGACAAAACAGGATCCAAATGATGCAGTAAATGAACTTATACAAATGATACATAGCTGTTTTGAGTTAGCTACATATACCAAAAAATTAAAGAAAAAAAATAAAGAATTACTGCCAAGAAAAAATTGGATAACTAAAGCAATCCAAGTCTCGTGTCAAACTAAAGAAAATTTGTATAAATTGTGGAAATTGAACCCAACTAATTTGGAATTAAAAAATGAATATAAAAATTACGAAAAAATTTTAAATAGAGTCATTAAAGATGCGAAATACAAATTTGAGAATAATGAAATAAAAAAAATTAGTAACAATCCAAGACAGCTATGGAATATTATTAATACTATTCTTGGTAAAAATACGCAACAAAACAAGTCACCTGATTACTTAGTTTTAAACAGCCAAAAAATTGAAGACGAATTTGCTATAACTAACCACATGAATGATTATTTTTGCAAAATAGGGTTAGACTTAAGTAATCAAATTCCTAACTTAGATACAGATCAACTTAAATTACCAGATAAAAAAAGCATATCAATCTTTATATATCCTACTAATTGTGTTGAGATTCGAAAAACTATAGATTCATTGAAAAACAAGACTGGAGGTGTTGATAATATCAATGCAAAAACGATCAAATTTCTAGTTAACTATATAGATAAACCATTAGAACATATTTTTAATACGTCTATACAACAAGCTTGGCCATCTGCTTGTTGTATAGACGTATTAAAAATGCTTGTTGTATCTCTGCTTGGCATTAAAACAAGCAGACATAGTTCCTATTTACAAAGCTGGTGACAGGTAATGTATGTCTAACTATAGGCCGATATCACTAATATCGAACATGGCAAAGATATTTGAGAAAATCATATAATAGGTTGTAGTTATTTCTAACGGAATGCAATATCATATCGGAAAAACAATTTGGTTTTGTTAAAAATAGAGGCACAACGGACGCGTTTAATTATATCTCAGACATAATATATAAAAAAATTGACAAATCGAAACCAATTATAACTGCTTTCTTAGACTTAGCAAAAGTCTTTGATACGGTAGATCACAAAAACCTACTGGATAAACTAGAGAGATATGGAATAAGAGGCAGTGCCTTAAATTTAATAAACAGCTACCTCTCTGGTAGGAAACAATGCGTTAAAATACAGAATTTGAAAAGTGAATACAAAGATATATCCATTGGAGTCCCCCATGGGACTATACTAGGACCGTTATTTTTTATTTTAAACGTTAATGACCTACTCAGAGGTATGCAAGAAGATACTATTGTTTCTTATGCTGACGACACCGTTATCATTGCTAGTGATAACAAGTGGGAGTCAGCTCAAAAGAAAATGAACAAATATCTTAGGGAAGTAGCAAAGTGGCTTACTGTAAATAAATTAACTTTAAATGTTAATAAAACTGTATATATTGCTTATGGCAGCTACTGCCATAGTGTTCCTGTCTTACTTCATATTAAAGATAGGCAATAATACAATAAAAAGAGTAGAAAGTTATAAATATCTAGGTCTAATTTTTTATTATAACATGAAATGGGATAAACATGTAAATTATTTGGTTAAATAAACAAAATATTTAGTTTTTATCTTTGCCAAAATTAGGAATAGAATGGACAATAAAACTTTAACTATGATATACTATACTTTTTACCAAATTTTAGTAAATTATGGCATAATTGCTTGGGGTGGAGCGTACAATAATTGTGTGTATCTATAATACAGGGTATTCAAAGGAAAATATTGAAAATTATAAACAAAAATAATTTTCAGCATCAAGACCCTCCACTTACAGTAAAGCAATTATTCCATTTAGAAGCTATATCTTATGATTATGCTACGTTAAGAAATAAATATACAAATAGCAAAAGCAATACTAGAAATAAGAGCCTTCAATTGCCAATAATTGATAAAGCTATAAGCAACAAAAATAGCTACTTTGTAGCTTTAAATATTTTCAATTTGCTAACGAATGATCTGAAAGCACTTGTGATTAGCAAAGTCTCGATTAAGTAGAGACTAAAAGTATTTATAAGAGAGATATATTGATTGATCAAAGAGAGATTTATTATGTACTGTTACTTAACTTTTGCGGGAATATTTAAACAGTTATCAAGAAGATTGTCTCGGCATCTTCGTGTACTTATTTAGTTTTTTAAGTTTAGATTCTAAGTTTTTTTTATGTACCATCCCTATATACAGACAACTAAGTTTTTCTCTATAGGATGTCTTTTTATAATACATATTATAACGAGCTGCCTTGTGGGCACTCGTTACGTCCCTCTCTCCCCTACACTATATGATCATACTATAATAAACATTCTATCTGTAAATATTCTTGTATAACATTCCTTTCAGCAGCAGGTAAGTGAGAGGAGCAGACAGCCATAACACACACAGAGAGAGAGCCGCGTGTAGTGTGTATGTGCGTGTGGCGCCGTCTGAGAGAATGAGAGAGAGGGAGAAAGATTGCACTGACCACGCGGTCGCGTCTCGCGCCGCGACACTTAGGAGTATAGCGCCGAGCTGTACAGTCGTGTCGATACTGCCGCTTTGTTTCCGCAGCTACGCGTACTTTTAAGCTAGAGATATCCGTGCGTGCGTGCGTTCATCTTCCAGAGGACTGCTGCTGCGTCCTTGACCAGATACTTCGTGTGTCGCTGGAATCGTCCTGCTGCTGTTCAGCACCGCGTGTCCATTTGTTTGCCGCTCGACTTCTTGCTGCACCCGGCCACACACGAGGCTTTGAGGCGTCCGTCCTGCTGTCCAGCGTCCGATCAAAGCCACGAGGCATTTATCGAGTTCCACGAAGCACTTCTGTAAGTACCTGCCCGATCGCAATACTCTTTCTCTCTCTCTCTCTCTCGGCATTATTTGCTCTGCTCCGTCTCTCTTACTCCGCGCTGCTTTTGTACTGATTTCGAGTCTTTACATAAAGACAAACTTTGCTACTACTCGGCTTGTGTCACTTTGCTCCTGACTCTATCCATTCCCATACGATTCACTCTTAGTTTATCTCGCGAACTAGCTACGTAGCCAAATTACTCACGACACCTCCGCGGGCTCACGTGCACGAGGACGTGCACGTACAGCAAACTGCGCTACGGGCCAGGCTTCGTACAGAATTCAAGAAGCCTGCAACTAGCTGCTACATACTTTTCCTCTCGCTTATTCATCGATCAGTGGATGCGCCACTGATCGTTTATATACGGATGCGGACCCCGTCATTCTTTAATATCCCGGTCTCAAACCCCGTTATAATATGTATATGGTCTAAATAAATAAATAAATAAATAAATAAATAAATTGCAGTAAACGCCGTTGATTGACTAATGCAACGAAGTATTTATTCGAATAGTATCGACTAGTATATTCGAATATTTAAAAAATAACGAACTGTCGCTCTTTTTGATATCCCATAATGCATTAGTATGGCCCGAAATTCAAATGACTAAGAAACGCTTACTTTGGAAAAAACTTTCTCGGGTTCAATTATTTGTCGAAAAAATAGAAATATTTGTTTGGATAGAGTGTTGAGGTATAAAAAGACAAAGATTAATGCAAATTAATTCGTCCTTGTTATTTTATCGAAACTGAGGTGGCCTCTAGCATCGATACTATTGGGTACGGGACTGATGGGTAAACCAAAATGAATATAATCAATCGTTCGCGTTTCAAACATATTATATCCCGCATTCTCTCGCATTTTTTCAATAAATAGTACAAATTCACTTCTAAACGAGCCTTTACCTGCCCTGACTAAGAAATAAGAATGGGCGAGCGGAGAATTGTCGCATTGCCCGCATTTTTCGTCCAAAATTGACAAAAATGATCAGTTTTGAACGGGTAAAATTTTTACTTGGTTTAACTGTGGGTCGGAACTTATATTATAGGTTATAGTATATCGAAAAAACACTTTTGATGACCTAAGAAAACTTTTATATAGCTTTAATAGCAAAAATCGAAAAAAGAACGGAAATACTGAAAAAAACGAAAAATAACGATTTTCTTTCGGAGGTAGAGACCTTTAAAATTCATCCCACAGAGCCCTCCATGCAGCTACTTTATTTTTTTATGTATTTAATCTTTTCAAGGGGTTACAAATTGAAAACTCGAAAGTCGAGAAATTTTGAACCACCCTAGTGCTCCTGGAAACATTCGCTCTACTGGACTTGGTTCTAGTCAACCAAGGATGCACTCAGACCTTTAAAAGTGGAGACACATGGTCTATTGTAGACCTAACGTTTTTTAGCCGCGGCCTCACCGGCTCAATTGGTTCATGGAGGGTAAGTGAACACTACACACATAGTGACCACCAGGCCATAATAATGGAGATAGGTAAACCAAAGGGGACCCAGTGCGAGTACAAAGATCAATAGAGTCGGTTGGAAAACAAAAATTATGATAAGGAGATGTTTCTGTTATTACTAGAGGAACTGCAGCTGTCTGCAACGGCGAACAACAAGGCAGAACAGATGATGGAAAGCATTGTCCGAGCCTGCGATGCCGCTATGCCTCGAAGAGTGGCAAACAATAGACGACCGCCAGTATACTGGTGGAACAATGATATTGCTACGGCCCGTAGCGAATGCCATCAGACTAGGAGACGGGAACAGCGAGCAAGGAAAAAATTCTACAGAACTAGAAGAGTCCAGGAAGTAGTGGACGCTCGCGTTCAGGAAATGAAGGATGCTAAACGAAAGCTGAAAAAGGCAATACGCCACAATAAGCGGCGGTGCTTGAAGGAGCTACAGGGCGAGGTAAACCAAGATCCCTGGGGTCGACCCTATAAAATTGTAATGAATAAAATTAAGGGAGGTTATGTACCTCCTCCCAAGTGCCCGGAACTATCAAACCGGGTCGTGACTACACTGTTCCCCAGATAATGGGATGAAACAAATGTTACTGAAGCAGGGACAAATGAGGAAGATATTCCCAAGATAACAACAAGGCCTGCAAAAGAGTGGGAAACAACAAGGCTCCGGGACTGGATGGCATACCCAATATTGCATTGAAACATGCTATTCACGCACACCCGGAGGCCTTCGTGGACTTGTTTTCCACTAATTGGAAGAAACAGCGCTTAGTGCTACTGCTAAAGGGAAAGAAGGCACCTGACGACTCTACGTCATACAGACCACTCTGCATGCTGGACACCTCAGGCAAGATCCTAGAACGCATAATCTGCGTCAGAATGGATCAAGTCATAGAAACATCATAAGGACTTTCAGAACACCAGTACGGATTCCGGAGGCAACGCTCTACACTGGACGCAGTTAGCCTAGCGATTGACAATGTCCAAAAAGCAGTAGAGGGAACAAGATGGAAAGGAGGGAAAAAGGAGTACTGCGCTATTGCTACACTGGATGTAAAAAATGCATTCAACTCAGCTAAATGGAGCAAAATACACGAGGCACTTCGAAAGAAAGATGTCCCTCTGTACATAAGAAGGATGATATCTAACTACCTGAAGGACAGAATCTTGTTGTATGATACTGAGGACGGCACTAAGTCCTATAAAATCACGGGAGGCGTCCCCCAAGGTTCGGTACTTGGCGCACCGCTTCATCATGTACGATGGAGTACTAAGCCTACCACTACCCCAAGGGGCAACGGTTATAGTATTCGCGGACGATATAGCAGTAGTAGTTGGAGCGAAATACATAGAAGATGTTAAAGAAATAGCGGACAAAGCGATTCTTATAATACACGAATGGCTAACAGAAACAGGCCTGGAGCTAGCCAGCCACAAGACCGAAGCTATCCTTATCTCCTCTAGGAAGAAGTTAGAGTCGATAACACTGACAGTAGATGGGCATGAGATCGTTTCTAAACCAACGATCAAATATAACAATCGATGCGAGACTTACTTTTAAGCAGCATCTAGAAGCAGTGAGCGATAAGGCAGCAAATGTTGGCGCTGCTTTATCACGATTGAAGCCAAATATAGGAGGGCCAACCCAAAAACGAAGGTTGCTTCTAGCCAGTGTGACCACGTCAATTATGTTGTACGGAGCCCCAATATGGGTAGCCGCCATGAAGGTGAAAAGCTACGCGCGGAGCATATCGACAGTGTACCGGAGAAGTGCACTAAGGGTTGCGTCTGCTTACCGTACGGTATCGGACGCGGCGGCGTGCATTATAGCAGGCATGCAGCCTATTGACCTCCTAGTGGTGGAAAAGAAGGAGGCCTACGAGGCAAAGAAAAGAAGTAATGACGCCATACAGTCAGAAATCTGGAATACCACGCGGAAACGGACAATGAATGAGTGGCAACAAAGATGGGATGCTAGCAGGAAAGGGCGATGGACACATCGCCTTATACCAAAAATAGGGGACTGGATTGAAAGGAGACACGGGGAAGTAGACTACTACCTCACACAGTTTCTTACTGGGCATGGATGCTTTCGAGCGTACCTGCACCGATTTAAAATAGACGACCTTCCAAAGTACCCAGTATGTTTGGATGCGAACGAAGATGCGGAGCATATCTTCTGCGACTGCTCATTATCAACAAGAGCGAGAGGTACTCGAGTGTTACTTCCAGACAAGAGTGACACCGGAGTCAATGATGACGGCTATGCTGACATCGGAGGATAGATGGTACGCAGTAAAGAACTACGTGAAGACCATTCTCAAGAAAGTCAGAAAAGACGAAGAGAAAAGAAGGGACAGACAAGGCGAAACGATCGAGTAAAATGTTGCCAGACGAAGGCCACTAAGTCGTAAATACGAAACGCTTCTCGGACTGATGCAGAGAAACGTAGGTAAGTGAGTTGGAGCCCAGACTCCCTCACCCGATGCAGAGGAACGTAGGTGTCGGGGTTGAGTCTGTCCAGAGGATGACCGGACGATGCTGTATGAAGTAGACGGCCGGAGAATGGCTGCTGGAAGAAGACGGTTGGATGATACAGAAAGAAAAAGACGCGATAAAAGACTACATCAACAGAAGTGGGCAGTAGCCACGCACCCCCCGCGAAGCAGTACTTAACGGTGTTACCGCGGGGAGATCATATCGGAGAAAGAGCCAGGTCCAACTTACTTAGGGACGGCAAGGAGGACGGAGAGGATTCTGTTGCTGTTAGAAGTTAAAAGCTAACAGTAGCGAAGGGTTTAGTGGGTGAGAGTCCCACACAGGTGGTACCAGTCGGTGCCATATCGTCCATAATGGATTTGCCTTTAACCTCTCTCTCTATAAAGAAACACACACACACACACACACACACACACACACACACACACACACACACACACACACACACACACCCGCGCGAACACGCACACACGCACACACGCACACACGCACGCACACACACACATATTTCAATTTCCCTTTGATCTAAAAATTTTTTTAAATATGGAAAATTTGACATTTTTAATGTACTTTTAATAAGTGCGAGGCTCTTTTTGAAATTTTGTACCCAGATGGAGCTGCGCGTTTTCTAACCTTAAAAAAATACTACTCTACGAATTGATCAAGCTGTTAGAAATTACAGGGGCTCAAAAAAATCCCAAGCAACATATATTTTTATGTACTTTGAGCTGTTGAACATAAATCTGAAGGTAATTTTTATTAAAACCTCAAGCGTTTCTTCCTAACCTCAAAAAACATCCCCAAGAATGTTTCACACGGTTGAGAGGTATATCCAGTGATCAGGGTGAGGAAAATTGTTGGCAGAGAGTATTTTTATATATTTTGAGCTGCTGAACACGAATCTGACGGTAGTTCCTACCAATAGGTAGGTTTAGGTATGTTGAGAAATCGTATATTGCTCTGCAGAATACAGTGGAGTGTGCAACTCACACGCAGAGAAAACACGCCTCACTTTATTCCCAAGGTGCATAATATGCTATTTTTAGGAATTAGTAAAAAGCAGAATAAACGAGCCTAGGTATATTAAATTCCATTAAATAGAAGCTGAGATCGAAGCGATACAGTTTTCAATTATACAGAGTATCAGGGTGAGAATAGTACATTACGGCCACCTCGGGTAACGCGGCGGAAAAAAACCGCCCGACTTCTGCAAAATCGAGACGAAGCCAAGATTTTTGCTGGTCAGGGCATGAAAAACTGAAAATTATATGCAGAAGGTAATCGAATCTTAAGGATTCAAACCATAAGGATCAAAATCAAAATGATCTAAGACTAAAAAAGACATGATTTACCTTTGAATCCATTCTAAACAACTGTGCGCTATCAATATTGCTTCTTTTAGATGTGACGAAGAAAATCACTCATAAAACAAGAAAAGTGACAAAATATACGTATTTTTTAATGATTGAACAGAATATTTGTCACTCTAATAGTTAATTATACTTTAATCGTTTTTAGAATTTCATAACCTGCCAATACATCAAATAAAAAGTAAAATGGGAGAGGTGCCGGTGGGACTCGCAGTTGTAACGAAGTTCCTTTTATGTTATGTATTAAATAAGAAACCTTTCAATTAAATAAATTAACAGCGTTGGAGAGTAATTAAATGAAATAAATGAAATTTTATTAATAATAACAATACCGACATACGCATATACGACCACAGCGGTGTAAGAATTAAATAATAATACTAATCATTATACTAGGGGGAGGGGGTCCCCCCTGCTCGCTCCACTCAATAACCCGCGAATTTTAACTTCAATGAAAAAACTTATTCAAAAATAGATTCATAATTTAAACAGTACCTTGCTTTGATTATTTAACATGTTTAGTTTTTTCAGTAAGCAAGAACATTATCTTAAAAATTAATGAAAAAATTATCAAAAATTATAAATAAAATACTATAAATATATATATTTAATATAGTTAAATAGAATGATTTTAGTTCAAAGAATATGACTATACATGTAGCTGTATTCAGTGTTATTGATGTTTATTTATCATCAATCATACATGTAATCTCATATACATATGCAAAGGACGTAGTTATTTAAATTAAATTAAAAATTAAATTAAAATCATGTATGATTTAGAAGTTTCGAGAAATAATCAAGTAAATATATCTAATGTTTGGCTTATTCTTTTAACATAGAAAGTATAAATTAGAAAAAAATATTTTTATAGTTTCAAGGAATAGTTATTCGGGTAGATTCTGACAAAGATACAGATTTAGAAAATGAAATCTCTTCTGCAGAAAAATTTCTTGAAGAAGACACACGTCTTCTGAAGAAGTAGATCTTTTTGAAAAATCTCAACATTGCAAAACTTCCTCCGTCAAAACCAGCTATGCTAAAGCATATTTTAAGAGCTCTTTGACAAATCAACAAATGGAAGCAAGCAACCACTTCTCTAATTTCATCCGAAGATGTGACAAAGTTTGGATGGTTGGTAGAAGACGACAAATTACAATTTGATTATTATGACGGACCCACTGCAATAGAAACTCAACTGCAAAAATACTTTTGTTCCCCTATGGTGGGAAAAATGCTTGTACAACTGCGATTTGTCCTTGTGTAGTCTCTAATTTAAAATGTTGTAATGTATGTAATTGTAGCGATTCATGTGTCAATGTAAATAAAATAAACGATAATAGTTTTAATGTGGTTCAATGATTTTTATTTAATTAAAAGTTGTACTTACCTTGCTGATTTGGAATATGTATAGGCGCGCGCGCCGCGCTCAGCGCTCGGCTTTCAAATCGTATATCTTTTTTGTTATTGAATATACACAGGTATATATTAACACTTTTCTCTAATTCTTTCTCAGCTGCTAGCATAAGAAAACACCTTAGATCATCATTGGAACAGCAAAAGCCATAAGAGTTCAATATATCTATCAGTGATTTTTTTCCCAACATATGATGCAATTGCAAAGTTAAACCAAGATGGAAAGGTGGAATAATAGCATTGTGTCTTTGTCGTCTAGAGCAGTATATTAAACTTTCAGAGATACTTAAAGTACGCTGCAATATTGCTCCATCTGTAGCTACGAGACCACGATAAAACGACGCTTCATCAATAATCCAGCATATTCATTTTTGTAAAAATTCTGGGACAAACTTTTTGAATATTTCGTTGATACTTCTTTTGCAAGAAAATATGTTTTACTTTCAGAAAGTTGATCTATTTCTTTTCGTATAATAGAAGCAGCCTGGTGTACCAAACTATTATCATCAATGCACTTTTCACTTTTTGGATTAATGTTTTCTGTAGAATTTGTTGTTTTATCAATGAATTTGTGAAGCAAAAATAAAAGCGAGAAATTAGACGAGGCTACAAGATCAGGCTTACCAGGGTGCGAATAAAACTTCAGTTTAAATTCACTAACTTTCTCGAGTTTGGATTTTATGAAGCTAGATTTGATACACTGAGCTTCTTCAATGGATTTGAAGCCTTCCTCAATCAATGTATTTCTAAAATGTTTGCATAGCAAAAATAGCATAATAATTTCACCAGCCTCAAATTTTTGTTTATGAAAAAGTATGGTATCCCTGGCAATTTTCTCGTACGGAATATTTTGAGATTTTGTTTCGTCGCCTTTTGAAACGATTGCAGTGAGGCCTTTCTCGCTTGTATAATTTTGATAGCAGATAAGATGATATCGTGCATTGTTATTATATAAAATACTGTATCACCTAATAAACGTTGAATATCGGCGTCATTCCGTATCTCGGCTGCATGAAGTATTTTTTTTTTAACATTCTCTGCATTAACCTCGCTTACAATCGTATGCTTCTTATTTTTCTTATGCACGCTCGTTTACTTGATACAACATTTTGAGGATCTGCATTCTCTCTTTTCTTAGTTCTGCGTCCCATGTTTGTTAAATCTGTCTATTCTAAAACGTTTAAGAAATTTAACATTTATTTATTTCCACAACTCTTGGAATAAAGATATAATTGAATTCGTAATAAATATGAGATACTTACAAAGGTACGTACTGATGAGAGATAATCAATAGTAATGCTTCAAATTTACAGTCAACTGTAACGCTGCTGCTACGTTTTGACTCGCTGTGTAAAGCAGTAGACGTGAAAAACAAGAGCACGCGAAAATTCCATCTTATCAACAAACGATGGCATATTGAAAAAACGCGCCAAACTCTTACCATTTTAAAAGTTTAAATATTTTAATTTAATACACAGGTATATATTAACACTATTAATACAAGTAATCATAACAATAGGTTTTCATATAATTATGACATATGCAGATTGAATAAGTATTATACTAAACTGTAATGTAACTAGCTGTACTTACCTTCTCGATTAATATAATTTGAATATGCATAAACAACGTATATACACTAACTCAAATAATATTAAAAGCGATATATTAAGTGATCGAACTAGTGAAAATCATAAAAACGCCTGTATACGCCTGCCGCAATAATCACGACGGGTCAGGCGCGCGCGCGCCCCGCTCAGCGCTCGGCTTTAAAATCGTATATCTTTTTTGTTATTGAATGTACACAGGTCAAATTTTACAAAAAACATCCTTACTATATTTTAATAATAAATAGCTTTTAACTTAAAATTAGAAACTTTGTCACTCAACTTTTTCGATAGTACGTAAAAACTCATAAAATCCGATGGCACAACTTCGATAAATCGCCACTCAGAAAATAATTGCTCTAGGAACTTCGGATTAGGTTTTATTTCTAGACAATATCTTGAAGAATAAGTGGTTAAAATTTCAAAAAGAAATATGCATAAATGTCTGAGATATAGCAAGTTGAGTTTTAAAAATCATGTAAATTAGGTTTTCCCCATTTGGCACTTATTTTCCATTTTTCTCAATGTTCCTCCAATTTAATCGAAAAAATAACTCCAGATTCGTGTTCAGCGACCTCGAAAACATAAAGTGGAACTATTTTCAGCGACTAGAACACCGTGGTCACATACTGCTATTTCTAAGCAACTTTTTAGTGTCCCGCTCGCCTATGAAGCGCGCGTTAGATTTACTAGTAGTACCAAAAATTTTGAAAATAAAAATATTTTTTATGATTTACTAGCTAAATTCAAGCGCGCTTCGAGCGCCCATTATTAATGCACGCGGTTTGTTTTATTACAATGTCTTAAAAGTATTCAAAACGCTTACATATATTTCACAATTAAGTCCACATTTGTATTTGATTGATGTTTTTTCATAAGAAGATAAGTAGTATTTTCTAAAACAAAGCAGTATAGATTATAACGCTTATAAACTTATAAACAAAACAATTATATTAATTACGGTCGTTAAAAAGAATTAACTGAATAATAGACTCAAAATCAAGATATTGAACTTGAACCATAATAAAACATTTCAAATTTTGGCGCCATTCAACCGGATGCCTAGCCATAACCAATCAAATCGAGTTTTAAAAGGCTTCACAACATCCGATCATCTCTTTTTTAAGAGAGGATGTAGTTCTAACACAATCTGGCATAAATTGGCATAATTTAGAATAGTATGACATAACCTGACAATATGGCATAGCTTGGTACAGTTAGGCACTGTTTGTCACAGTCGGACATAGGACTATCACACATAAAAAGGAATAGTGAGGAATAGCCACGATTAACATGGGTATTATATCTATAGCTACGAAGAACAGCGAGGAAAAGGCTCGCTCTTCCTTATAGCTATAGATGCAGTAACCAGTATTAAATTCGTCGCTGTTCCTCGCTATTCCTCCTAATCCTTTTTACGTGTGACAGCCCATGGTGTTACTATGCCACACTCTTATTGTTTATCATGAATAGTTACGAAGAAGTCTTAAATATTATAATACAAATAATTTTAAGTTTATGAGACTTAAGGGGTGGTCGGAGCCATGTTAAACGGTCTGAGCTTACCTAACCTCAAGTTTTTTAGATCATAAATAATACATAAATATACTTGCTTATAGTATCAAAATGCAGTGTTTCATGGTTGCCAATATAATAATTTATTTTAGCTAACTCTTATATCTGCATAATTACGCATAATTTTTGCAAACAATGCAAACTACGATGCGAGGTAAAGGCAACGATCGAAACTAAGAATCAGTAAGATGACCTTCACTCTCATATGCAATATATAATAAAATAAAATTCTTGAGTTATTAAATCAACAAAAACTTTGTGTTCCGCGGTAATCAACACAATAACAAACAATTATCAATTTGATTTTTGATGGTCTAAAGTATATCTTAGGGAAACAATGTAAACTACGTTTCGAGGTGGGGTCACAATTTAGTTACACTGGCTCCGACATCCCCTTAAGAATCATTTATTCGGTTTAATAGTTTACTACAGTTTTACTTTTTGAAAGGTAGAAATTGTTATACTAACACTATGAGAAAATAGCTCAGGCATTCAGGCATTTAGCTGGCACGCTGGCGACCCCAGTTTTATTCCATCTTGGGTCACTTTTTTATTGTATAATGGAGGTTCTGCCATGTATGCCATGCCATACAAAACTGTGCTCGAAATTTGAACAAAATATTTTCATTTCTAAAAATATAATATTGTGTCTATTTGTGCCATATTGTGCATATCCATGCCATACTGTGCCACACATTGCCAAATTGTGTTAAATCATGCGATATTTACAAAATGGCATAAGTGTAGCACAATACGTATTCCACAACTTCTAGAAAAACTAGAAGTCTAATTGACATTTTCTTTTGGTAAAATGATTCATCATTAAACTAAACATTATAGCACTTTGGTCTTGGGTTTTTCATTGATAGCTTTATTTTAAAAAATATATATAGTAGGAAAATAAGCGTTTTTAACTCCAAGATCCCCTTAAGGTATATATCAGATCAGATATACTAAATACTACGCATGCCAGATCAACTGACTTCCTACAGAGATGCATAATTTTGTTAAAAGATTTGAAAAATGAATACTTTTATGACATTTTAATTTAAAAAATACATTGTTTGGACTTATAAATTACAAAAGTTTGTAAATATAAATAAATTACTTACCATTTTTATCTTTTTAATTCAAAAATGTAGAATTTAATGAAAATTCTTGTTTGTGATTGCATTTTAGGTTAGTACCCGTTTGTAGCTATATAATAAAGCAGTAGATGTATATTTATTCTTTGAAAAATATACATTAACATAAGAGCAATTATGCATGAGTATACATATGTGTATATATATATATATATCTTCTTATATATATGACAAACTCTTGCAAAAGTAATTTTTTATGAGATTTTTTTTTAAATGCATTCTTTTTTGTGACTTTGTACTATTAGATTTTTTTATACTTCGTGTACATTTTCTTTTTATCTGTTTTCATATCTTACTTATGTTATATATCAGTAAAGCCTGTCAAGCTGTATGTATAAGCAGGTCAAATATCAAATCAAATATCAAATATTGACTAAGAATGATTACATTTAATTGTATTCTGTATAAATCAAATAACTTTATACATATTGTATATATATATGTTTGTATGTGTGTGCCTGTGTGTGTATAGTGTATATTGCATATTGTATATGTATCTACATACACACACACACACACCTAATAACGTTCATAAATATGATAATTATGCAATTTTAAACTGAATAGTGAATAGTCAAAGATATAAATATATATTATATTATTATATCTGCTAAACATTACACAGAATACGTAGCAGAGCTTAGTAGAGAGCAAGAAGACTAGACTAGACTCCAGAGTCCAGACTCGAAGAAGGAGCAGTGTTGACAACTAGATGTGCCGAAGACGCACCCAACAGCTAACTTCAGATCGCACCGACATTCGGTGTACGAAATAGCGGTCTGTCACGTCCAGCCCTACCGACATGAGGAGAAACTCGGGGCTCAACGGATAACCAAACGGTAGCACCGGACGCACTACGAGCGGCTCCAAGACATGTACTACAATATTACTGATATCAAGTAATTGTTTTTTTATATTTTTTAGGTATATGCATGTAAGTAATTATTTTATAAAATAAAATATTTTTCCACCTCAATTCTTAGTTGATACTATAATGAGTTGCCTTGTGTGCACTCGTTACGTCCCTCTCTCTCCTATACTATATCATAATATTACAATAAACACAATAAACATATTTTATCTGTAAACATTCCTGTAAAACATTGCATTCAGCAGCAGGTAAGTGAGAGGAGCAGACAGCCGTAACACAGAGAGAGAGAGAGAGAGAGAGAGCCGCGCGTAGTGTGTATGTGCGTGTGGCGCCGTCTGGGAGAATGAGAGAGAGAGGGAGAGAGATTGCACTGACCACGCGGTCGCGCCTCGCGCCGCGACACTTAAAAGTATTGCGCCGAGCTGTAAAGTCGTGCCGATAAACCGCAACCTTTGTTACCGCGACTACGCGTATCAAAGCTTAGATTCGTGCGTGCGTTCATGTCCCGGAGGACTGTTGCTGCAACCTTGACCTGGTCTCTGTCTGTCGCCGGGTGGAATCGTCTAGGTGCTGTCCAGCACCACGCGTCAGTCTCGTGCCGTGCAACTACTTGCCGCTCGACTTCTCGCTGCACCCGGCCACACACGAGGCTTTGAGGCGTCCGTCCTGCTGTCCAGCGTCGGGCCCTGGTCATCCGTCCTGCGCCGCTCCGGTCGAAGCCACGAGGCATCTATCGAGTTCTACGAAGCACCTCTGTAAGTACCTGCCCGATCGCAATACTCTCTCTCTCTCTCTCGGCATCATTCGCTCTGCTCCGTCTCTCTTACTCCGCGCTGCTTTTGTACTTATTTCGAGTACTTTTCTTGAATGAATACTTCTCTTTACATAAAGAGAAACATTGTTAATTCTCGGCTTGTGTCACTTTGCTCCTGACTCTATCCATTCCCATGCGATTCTCTCTTAACTTAACTTGCGAACGAGCTACGTAGCCAAATCACTCACGACGCCTCCGCGGGCTCACGTGCATGAGGACGTGCACGTACAGCATACTGCGCTACGGGCCAGGCTTCGAATAGCCTTCAAGAAGCCTGCAACGAGCTGCTACATCCTTTTCCTCTCGCATATTCACCGATCAGTGGATGCGCCACTGAACGCTTATACACGGGTGCGAATCCCCGTTATAATACAATATAGTTTAGATGCATGAGGAAAATTTTAAATTACTCATCTTCCTTGGCGTTTCCAAAAGCATATCCCTACGGAAAAATCTCACATGAGATCTCATGTGAGATTTTGCAGTAGGGATTTAATCATATACTTTTAATCTATATAGTTCAGAAGCTATTTAAATAATTAAACCATATAATATTGAAATATACGACTCAAAATTTTAATATTTTTAAAATTTTTCTAATAACTCCTGAACTATGGAGTAAAAGTATATGATTAAATATGCTTTTGGAAATGCCAAGGAAGATTAGTAATTTATAATTTTAGTTATGAATCTAAACTATTATTGTATTAACCAAGGATTGAGGTGAAAAATAATTTATTTTATAAAAGAATTACCTTAGATTTTATTACTTTTATAGAGTTTATACAGGTATTACATCATACGAAATAAACAGTAAGAATATTTCTGTTTTCCGGCATAAGTCACATTTTTTTAAACTTTCGGTTAAGTGGTATTTCCTATATTTAAACACTCCTCTTTCACGTGAAAGTATTGCAAATTTTCTAAAACCAGGCCTTGTACCGTGAACAATGCAGTGCATAACAACTTAAGTCCGTTTTGTTGCAAATCGTTTCCGACAAAATGACTTAAGTCTATGCTAAAAATGCCAAGACGCGTACAAAAAAAACCTTCGTTGTGTTAATTTTCAACATAGGAATCAATTAGGAACAACTTATATTCATTTTAACAATCAAATTTTACGAGGACTCAATTATGCATAAAAATAAGAGAATAATATGTTACCGGCAAAACGACTTTAGTCCATTTTTATCTATAAAATATTCCAGGATGAGAAAAATAATTTCAAAACTAGTCTATAACTTGAAGAGAAGCTATGCCAATCATTCATATTATTTTTGGATGTTAAATTTAATACCGAAATCTTCCAGCACGAAGATGTTTAAGCTACACGGAGAGAAACAGAGCAGTAAAATTTACTAAAAGTATGGAAAATTTCACTGAAAAGTACAGTAATCTGATCACAGACCACGCCGGAATGATGGGCAAATTACTGTACTGTAAAGTAAAATTTACTGTACGTGTAGTAAATTTTACGGTAAAGTATAATAAAATTTCTAAGGACAGTACAGTAATTTGATACCCACTCTCCCATAGTCCCTTGCACGCGATTTCCTCCACCCTGCGTACGCGTCGGAGCAGAGCGCCGCAAGTCTATAAAAGACGGGCGCGCTCTCGGTCGCGCATCAGTAGTCTACCGACCTCCGCCCGGTGCAGATCTTCCCCACTCTCGCACTCGGCTAGTGAGTCGAGACGCGACCTACCAGGACGGTCAGCCTAGCCCTACTGAATAAAATCAGATGACAATCAACGGATAATCAGCTGAAAATCAGCTGATAATCATGCCAAAACGTCAGCTGATTATCAGGTGATTTCAGCTTAATATTTTTACTAAAGCTGATAGTTATAAATATGCGTTTATATGAGATTAAATGTTAATGATAATCAGCTCATAATCAGGTGATAATCAGGTAATAATCATCAAGAATTTGTAACCTTCATTATATTTATTATAAATTGTTTAAAATAAGTAAAGTTTTTAAATTTCACATAATGAGGGCCAGTACTGGTGTTACCATCAGAATGATAATACGAAAACTCTGGTTGTGAGCACGAAAATATTTGTTTTTCATTAATTTAATTTAAATAAAATATTTTTTAAATGTTAAAAAATTAAAATTTTCTTGCGCTCTGCTCGTTCAAGTCGCGGGCTCTCTTAGAGGTCCGCGCTCGGGAACTACATTCCCGACGCGCTCGCGAAGTCGCCAGTCTCCCGCAGGCAGTCGTGCGAGTCGGACGACCGGACGAAGCTCTAGCTCCCGGACACGGTCTCCACTACTGCTTTGCATCTCCCCTTCTCGAACCTCGAACGCAAGTCAGTCCTCGCGACTGCGGAACCGAGTGAGAGCCGGTCGAAACATCCCGGCACGAGTTCGGTCAAGGCCCAACTAGACGCGCCACGGCTGAACGACCAGGATCCTTCCGAAACGCTTCCCGGTAGACTTGTCCTAGGGAGCGGACTAAGAGGTCCCTGGCAACGTCCAGCCGCGCCTCTGGCTAGGACGCTAGTTGGCCTTGTCGAGGAAGGGAGGCGTCCATGGGTCACGTGCGCACGGAGGAACAACGACTGGCTCGAAATCAACGGCGCAGGAAGAAGAAGCCCGTTGCTGACACGGCCCGCCTCGATCCAGCTCGTCGTTGCTCAGCCCGTCTCGACTCGACTCATCGCTGCCGCACCCATCGCTTTCGAGCCCGCCGCTACCAAGCCCGTCACGACCAAGCCTGCCGCGCCGAAGCTCGTCATTCTTCACGGCATCCGCTCTCTCAAGGACTTCGATCCCGCGGTGTTAGACAGGCTCGTCGTCTACAAGTCTAGGCGTCCCCCACCAGTCTTGTCGGACTCCGTGCACCCCACAGTCCGCGTACACCAGAGCCCACCGAGAAAGGCCGAGCCAACGCTCACGGAGTCACCTGGACGCGAAGAGGACTGCCTCGAACTCCACCCATCCGAGGAAGACCAGAAACGCCTGGACGCGGAAAGGAAGGTCGCGCTGCGGAATCCGACGCGCCCTCGGCCGATCCACGCTCCGCTAGCGAGTAACAGCATCCACCAGCAGAAGAACCTGTTCCACTTGCAGGAGCTCCGGGATCCCTGACGCCTAACTGCTGCCCAGCAACGCGCACGTCGTGCTCGCGCAATCATTGCTGAGAGGAAGGCGCAACTACACACGATTTCGAAGCTGTTTTCCGATTTTCTATAATCAGCTGTTCAAACGTCTCGAAGCGCCACCTGCAGATGTTTTTAATGGACGCGGTGGAGGAATGGATCGCCTTAAAGGTTGCAGGTTCGAGTCACAGTCAGAGCAGGATATTTTCAGAGGTTTTTTCTAAGGTTCTTCAATTCCAATTAATTTGTAATGAATAAAATCGCGAAAAACCTAATAACAACGTGACTTGGTGAGGCTGGGAATTTGAATTTTTATGATTTTCAATGCTTCCATAAAAATTACTGTACTGTCTAGTAAAAGTTACTGAACTGTCAGTCTGTGACGAGATTACTGTTCAGTATCGCATAAGTTCCTGCAGGATAAACTAAATTTTACTGGATGGTTTCTCTTCGTATAAAGCACGGAAAATGTGTTCCCGGCATAACGACCTAACTTGAGGTAATTTTTGCACCATAAGAAAATAATATTGTTGTGCCCAATGCAATGATTTGAATGATAGTTCATAGTACACATTAACGCTTTATTCTTTTTTAAATGCGCTATAGTTGTATTTTTGTGTAACATTAAGAGTATACGAAAAATGTCAAAAATAATTTTGCAAAATTCAATAAACGGCCATAGAATTAAATTTAGTTAGCACAATTGAAAATAACTACTTTTCCCGAATTCAGAATCCAAAAAAGGATATACATGCCAAATTTTGTAGAGATTCATAACCTGGATTCGATAATATTGTGTTAATGGAAGTTCCTGCTGAGATATATAAATATGTAAGAGAAAATAAAAATAGAATTTTCGTAGGCTATCAAAACTGTAAAACCTACGATTTAATTAACATTGGCCCGAGCAATAAGTGTGGCAGGTTTGGACACAGTGAAGAAAAGTACACAAATGAGACTGTGTCGCGGCCGATTGATTCAAATGTCGCACTGCTAGTCTCTCTACGCTTTGAGTTCAATTCGCCGCTTTCAGTCTCTCTGTCACCAACAAGGCCCGTGTCGGAGCTATAAGTGCGCGCACGTAATTCCAAGAACCACGTGTCGCGTAAATTTTAATTACTCTGAAATCTTGCTCACACTATACACACTAACTTTAAGAACAATCGTTATTTCTAAGTGGTTGCTAAATATATTGCAACTAAAGTATTGATGAGAAACAGTGTCTTGTTTTTCGCCTTGGCCAAAAATTCGCATCCTTTTTTCGGTCTCCCCCCTCTTTCTCCTCTCTCTCTCCTCGACGTGACAAGAGATTTTATCACTTTTATAGAGATTGTACAGATATTAATTACATCATACGAAATAAACAGTAAGAATATTTCTGTGCTTCCCGGCAAAACGACTTAAGTCACATTTTTTGAAACTTTTGGTTAAGTGGTATTTCTTATGTTTAAACACTCCTCTTTCACGTGAAAGTATTTGAAATTTTCTAAAACCATTCGAAGATGCCAAGTTCGTCAAGGCCTATATTGAGAAAAACTCCTTATTGTCGGTCCCTTATGGTGCTACGCACTTTAAACACGACTCCGACACTTGGCTTGACCTATGCTTAATCGATGAGCAGTATTACCTGCTATCACACTACAAGACTGATACACCTTTCATCAACAGACAAGACCTAATCACTGCCACTCTCGACCTACAGATCCCACGCTACGTACCTAAAGCATACTCTTACAGAAACTACGAGGGAATCTGTGCCGAGAAGCTAAGGGAATTCCTTGGCACATGTAACTGGCCATATCTCTCTACTATCTCTCTACCTATCTCTCACTTGACAAATGTATCACCATCCTTAACGCTAACTTAACAAACGCCATGAATCATCTCGCCCCATTGCAGACTGCTACTCCAAGACGTAAACGTCACCCGTGGTTTACCACGGCTCTTAGCAACCTCTTGTCAGAACGGGACAGACTCTACAGACGGTTTCGCAGAACTCGTCTACCTTAGGATCTATATTTTTATAGCGTAGCAAGGGACGACGCTCACAGACAGGTTAAGGAAGCCAGGCTGGATTACTATCATTCACGTCTGTCAACCCTGACTGATGTCGCTGAGATCTGGAGAGAGCTTGAGAACCTTGGAATCACCACCTCTAAGGCACCATCACCTTCTTGCTTCTCCACAGAAGACCTCAACAAACACTTTAGTTTCATCTCTAATGATCCGCTAGCTCCTGCAGTTTAGGTTTTTCTGCGCACCCTGGAGAGTCTTGACTCCCCTGCGCATTTCAATTTCAGGTTTATTACAGAATCGGACGTTTTAGCTTCGCGTCGCACTTCTACACCCAGGCCAGAGGCAGCGACGGCATCCCATAGGTTGTAATCTCTAAGGCACTGCCTGTGCTCGCTCCTTTACTATGTCGGATTTTCAACCTGTTCTTAAGCGAGTCGAGCTTTCCCTCTGCCTGGAAGATGTTGCTGGTGCGAGCGCTGACCAAGATCAGTTCACCAACAGCTCTGACTGACTACCATCCAATTTCTGGTATCCTCAAAGCTATCCTCTTCGGCTTCTCCAAGCAGGTCATCCGCTGGCTTGCATCTTATCTCACGGGAAGAAAGCAGGCTGTTATTGGCGACAACGGCAAACTCTCCACCTTCCGGCCCCTGAACACCGGATCGGTGCTAGGTCCCTTGCTGTTACATCAACATAGGGGGAGCCCGGGTCGACTATGAATCATCCGTGCGCAATCTGGAGTTGGTGCTCAACTTCAAACTAACGTGGAAAGAGTACGTTACACAATTATGCAAACGTGCTCACTCATTAATGTACAGGCTATACTTTTTCAGGAAAAGTACCAACCTCAGACTGCGCAAAAATCTTGTGCAAGCGCCCCTGTTTCCAATCATTGATTACTGCTCATTAGTATACTGTAACCTGACCCAAGAACTTGACACAAAACTCCAGAGACTTGTAAACACGGGGATTCGATACATCTATGGATGGCGTAAGGAGGGACGAGCACAACTCCCCTTACAGGCGTGAGCTGCCATGGCTTACAACTGCCGGACGTAAAAAGTACTTTGCAGCATGTTTTCTACGAAAACTGTTTAACATAGCTGCGCCCTCTTACATCATGGCCTTTTTCGACTTTCACGCCGCGCTNGCCTGGGGGGGGGGGGGGGGGGAAGTGACCCCACTAGACATCCCGATTTTCAAGACAGAGATGCTGAAAGCTTTATTCTTTATAAGCACCTCATACCTCTGGAATTCGCTACCATCACGCCTTCGCAACACTAAATCCATGTCACACTTCAAACAAATAGATAAAGAATACTTTCTCACACTTGAAAACCCAAAATCATTTCACAAACACTACACTTCTACATTATACCACTCTATATATAACATTGCTCATTCACCCTACATATATCATCTCTTATTCATACAACCTATAACTAGCTTTAATTTTTGTGTGTCTTTTAATTTGTACAAGATAATATAAACAGTAATAAAAACCAATCTGCCTGTCTGTCTCTCTCTCTCTCTCTCTCTCTCTCTCTCTTTATTTCTTCGAAATCCAAGCATAAATAAATGTTCTTCAATCGGCGCTATTAACGTTTCGCTAAGTAAACTACAAGGCAAACGCGCAAACACTGTATGCTTAATATGTCCTAAAAGGCTAAACATCATAAGAGAAAGTGATTGTACCAGTAAAACTGTTAAGTGCGTAAACTGTGTATTTAGTAATATTAAGTACTCCAAAGAACTAGAAGTAAATCACACACCATATGATTCTAACCTCTACTCTATCCTGAAAAAGAAAATTGGAAAGTTCATTGACTCAACGGACTATCTGTTGAGCCCTTCATTACCATCACTCGACTCAATCTACAATAGTAGAAAATCTCCTACAAGATATCAAGTACCGGCAGTTGATAACAATGGTTCAGGACAACCAAGTTCGATGCAATCACACGAAAAACAAAATACTCAGCAACAACTGAAAGTAGACAAACCCTTAGATTCAGAGGACTCTCACAAGAAATCAACGAGCGCACTTAAGACAGAAGCAATATCAAGATCTGTACACAATTCTTCTGGCGTCAAACAAAGAAAAGAAAAACAAAGATACTAAATATAGGTGAAAATGGCTACATTTGATTTCATAAATATGATCCAAGAGGATTCTTTTCAAAATGAAAGAAAATGTAGTAGTGTGGATACATAAATTGAAAGGATCTGGCTATGAATACAACGGTAACTATAATTAGAGTTCAATTCAAATTTTAACATTTTTTACCGCAATCTTAAATCTAAATTTTTAAAATTGCGGTAAAAAATGTTAAAATTATATAATTTAAAAAAATTTTTTGGTTATTCTAAGGATTTTAGAATTTCATTAATTGCTACCGATTTACTATCTGTTGTGTTGCTTCCTCCTCTAGAGGAAGCTTTGTAATAGTAAAATTTTCAGTTTTGCTAATACTTCGTGGAAACGCATTTGGAGGTGTTTGGAGTACGAATCATACGTTTTTAGAAAATGTCCGTGCGGATGGCTGTGTGTGTGTGTGTGTGTGTGTGTGTGTGTATGTACGTATACCGCCATAATTTTGGAACCATGCGACGGATCGTAATAAAATTTGACATGCATATATTTTTTCTAATTCTGAATTTAGGTCATTTTTTGTTTTATGATTCTGACCATTTTATGGCCAAATTATAGCCATTTTTCTATTTTTGAAAAAATATTTTTGCTTTTTTATAATGATATGATTTATACAATATATTTAACAATAGTGTATCTAAAAGAACATAAATTTGTCTACTTTTTCCCCAAGATTTTCTAGATTGACTGATCTGTTCATTTTTTTATGATATAAAAGGTAATTTTTCGATAAACATATATAACTCAAAAAATAAATAGTTAAATGTTATGAAAAAATTCATGACAATACAAAACAACGATATCTACTAGTTGTAAAAATTTTAAGCAATTTTGGCGACTCGTTTTTGAGATAAGATATGATTACGGGAGTAAAAAGGTTTAAATTGAGTTGAAATTTTAGGAAAAGATTGATCTTTTGATCACTTCGGCTAGGTTCTTTTTGTAGCTTATGAAACCTTTTAGTTTAAAAGATATTAAGATTCAAATTCTTCAATTTTTTTTTTTTTTTAATAATAGAATTATTCATATGGAATGATCTGAGATCTGTTACTTTTTGCGGCAAGAATTGAAATCTACTATTCTTCGTGGCAAATCTGAAATCTATTACTCTTTGTAGGGAGCGACGATATATAATCAAACTTTCAATAACAGATCACTACCCAATATTTATTGCAATAAATAAGATGAGGAAAAAATAAAAAAACTGAAAACCTTTGTAAATTATAAAATATTAATAAGCATTGCAGGAATAAAAACTGGAGTGAAATATTCTGGATAGAGAATCCTAACTCGGCGACGGATGTGCTCTTAAATGAGATCAAAAACTGTATAGACATAGCCACCTTAGTGGAAATGGAAATCGTGCTATAGTGTGATACATAGTGCCAAAATATGACCCATTTCAAACATATGGCACAGTTTGGCACATTTTGGCACACTCTAGCACAGTGTGACACAGTTTGACATAGTGTTGCTATGCCACACCCTTCTTGTTTATCATAAGTAGCTAAGAAGAAGTCTTGAATATTATAATACAAATTATTTTAAGTTTATGAGACTTGAGAATTATGGAATTCTATATACAAAGGCATTAGAGAGACCAAAGACATTAGCTTTAATTAAGAACGACTTTAGTTATAACGAGAAAATGTCAATTCCGTGGTTCATCTTGTAGGATTTAGCTTCGTGGATCAACAAGATTCCCGTGGCTAATAATATAATAGTTTTGAGACATTTGCTTTTGTTATAAAGTTATTTACAGATGCGTCTAACACAGGCTGGGGTGCCAAGACTGGGTCAGAAGAAGCTCACGATTTTTGGAGCGATCACCAAAATTCTTTTCATATAAACTACGAGGAGTTACTTGCGGTGAAATCAGCATTAGAGACTTTAGCATCCCACTTAAGGAATTGTCAGATCTTACTAAGGGTGGACAATACGACAGCTATCGTCTATGTTAACAAGATGGGGGCGTCCGTTATGAGTCATATAAGTTGGCTAAAGAAATTTTGCGATGGGCAGAGAAATAGAACATTTTTCTTTTCGCGTCACACATTTCTTCGTCGGAGAATACAGAGGCCGATAAGTTATCTAGACTGATCAACCATGATATTGAATGGGAGCTCAATGATAGTTTTTTCGTAGCTATTGAGGATGCCTTTGGTAAACCAAAAGTAGACCTATTTGCGCGAAATGTAGAACTTTCTTCTCTTGGAGACCTGAATCTAGATCAGCTAGGGTATATGCGTTTACAATTACAATGGACTGGTCTAGTTTGGATTTTTATGCTTTTCCTCCGTTTAGTCTGATATTAAGGAATTAGCCAAAATTCGGCAGGATGCAGCCTCGGGAATATTAGTGATGCCTTGTGGGCCTGAACAACCTTAGCTTTCCCTTTTTTAAGTTTGCTTATTGAAGAGGAATTGTTATTTGGACCAGAGCATAATCTTCTTTTGTCTCCCTAAATTTATTCCGTTTTTAATAACTAATTTTTTTATTAATCGATTCAGGCCAGGCTTTTGGTATTTTCCAGATACCGAGGACATCTAGGGACCTAAATCAAATGTTTGGTAGGATGAAACACTGATTTTGCTTCCACTTAGAGGAAGCTTTGTAATAGTAAAATTTTCGACTCTCTCAAAAATAAGTTAGAAATACATTCTGATGTTTGTACAGTTTGAATCACGTGTTTTTACAAAATGTCCGTATGGATGTGTGTTTGTGTGTGTGTGTGTGTATGTGTGTGTGTGTGTGTGCGTGAGTGTATGTATACCGCAATATTTTCGAATCGAGGCTATGATTGTCTACAAAATTTAGCATGTATATCTGTTTTCGAATTCTGAATTGGGGAAAAGAAGTTATTTTTAATTTTGACAGCTAGTTTTTGTTTTATGTTCGTTTTCTGAATTTTTAAAAATTATTTTTGGCCTTTTTTGAATTATTTTGTTGTTACAAACGATTTAGCCTAACGCATTTGAAAGAGAATTCAATCACCTTTCTTTTCTCGTTTGGCACTCAGATCGACCGCACTGATCGGCAGCAAAAGTGGAAAAGGTGATTTTTTCGAAATGAGGCATATCTTCGAAATAAAATATCAGAACCTTACAAAAACCGCTGCCAATTCTTTGGCACGTAGCTTCCTTCAACCTTATGTATCGCTTTAATATCTAAATTGTTTTTACTTCATATATAATTCTATAAAGTTTTTATGCTTTTTCGTTTGATGGATAAAATTATTTCGAAATAATTATATTACATAATCAATGCGTAACTGAAAATATTGTTTGTACAATTTGGTTGCGTTAAAATTTATAATGATCAGGGCGGCAATTATTGGCATAAAATAGTATATTGTATATTGCAACTAGGGGGGAAAATTGGCTTTTTCTAGCGAAGGTGATATTTTGAGCACGAGTGGGAGTCGAGGGCGCCGTAGGCGCCCGAGTCGGACACGAGTGCTCAAAATATCACCCGAGTCTGAAAAAGCCACTCCCCCCTTGTTGAACACCGTACTTTTTATGATACGTGCATGAATAGACCCTTTTTTAAGCATGCAAAAGGAGTAGGAAATTGAGAACTCTTTGACGCATAGCATATTTTCAAAAATTTTAAAAATTTTAAAAATTTTGAAAAATTTCAAAATTTTTAATTGCCGTAGACTACTTAAAATTAAAGTAGTCTATAGAATAACATTCGATAATCATGATGTTTTAACGAAAAGTTCAAAATTTAGTTTCCGAGATATAATGATAAGGATATAGTTCGCGGAACGTATCTAAAATCACCAGTGATCGAAAAATCGCCATGAATATACGCACATGCGTAACTGAAAATCTTATTTTTAACGAATTAATAAAACAAAAACAGCAAAAAACGAGTCTAAGTATAGATAAAATCCATCAAATAGAAGCTAAGATCTAAGCGATGCAGTTTTCAGTTATATAGAGTATACAATATACAGGGTGAGAAAAAGAAATTTGGAAGCTTAATATCTTTGAAACCATTTGGTTTCATAACTCTTTGACGCATAGCATATTTTCAAAAATTTTGAAAATTTTGAAAATTTTCAAAATTTTGAAAATTTTGAAAATTTTGAAAAATTTTAAAATTTTTAATTGCCGTAGACTACTTAAAATTAAAGTAGTCTATAGAATAACATTCGATAATCATGATGTTTTAACGAAAAGTTCAAAATTTAGTTTCCGAGATATAATGATAAGGATATAGTTCGCGGAACGTATCTAAAATCACCAGTGATCGAAAAATCGCCATGAATATACGCACATGCGTAACTGAAAATCTTATTTTTAACGAATTAATAAAACAAAAACAGCAAAAAACGAGTCTAAGTATAGATTAAAATCCATTAATGGAAACTGAGATCGAAGCGATACAGTTTTCAGTTATATAGAGTATACAGGGTAAGAAAACAAAATTTTGAAGCTTAATATCTTTAAAACTAACTGGTATCATAAACAACCCAAAGAAAGAGATAAAGGTGCTATATAATGCTAACTAAATCCAAAATTTGAACTTGATTATTGCCTTTTTACTCCAGTTATCGCGTCACGTAGAAAACGATTTTTTTCAGTTTTTGGATGTTTTTCTCAGGATCTGCCCCATGAAATGACTTAAAATTTAAGTGGTATATAGTTCTAATTACCTTCAATAATCATATATTTTTTTAGAATGATTCGCTATTTAGTTCTTGAGTTATAACGATTTAAAAAAATTTCACTGAATGGTATATAATAAAAGAACGACGAACGATAATATAAATTTTTCACGGTAAAAACATAGGCAATTTTATTCTCTTTCAGGTACATATTAAGCAATTTACTTTTATTAACTTTTCCGATAACTTTGTTGGCAAAAACTGAAATCTCAAAACTAAAAAATTACTATAAAAAAAACGCGTATATAAATTGTAAAAACGGACTTTCGTCCCACTATCTTCTAGCAAAAACAAAGAAAATGAGACTTGGTGGGTTAAAATCCACCAAGTAGAAGCTGAGAAACAGGTGTATACATACGCACACACACACACACACACACACACATCCGTACGGACATTTTCTAAAAACACAATTTTTCGACTAAAAATTCATCAAAACACACTTCCCACATGTTTTTACACAAACTCCAAAAATTACTATTACATGGCTTCCTTACGAGGGAAGCAAAAAAATGTGATGATAAGTTATGAGCCAAGCTATATACCACAAAAATTTCAATTTATTTGACCACGTAGTTTTTGAATAACAAATCAAAAACTGAAAAAAAATGTTTTCTATGTCCAACGTTTACGAGAGTAAAAAGGCTTATATTCATCCACAATTTTGGGAAAAAGTAGATTTTGTATGGTTTAAAAAGATTTTAATTTAAAAAAGTTGGCTATAATTAATGCATAATGTTTGTCATTTTTTTAATTTTTAAACAAAATTTTGTATTAACTCATGGACAACTTTTTTAAATTATAATCTTTTTCAAATCCCCACATTCATCTGGAAAGGCTGTTTCAGGCATTTCTGTCAAAGTAAAAGTGCCCTTCGAAGCCCAAATTTTAAGGAAATCATGAATTCTGGCCTTCGAAGACTTGTTGTACCTGGTATAGGACATATACTGACATTGCTTTTGGTTTTTTACAATGTTTCTCAGTTTATACCATTTTAAACAATTTAACATAATCTCTCTATATTATAAAAAAAGTTTCGCCGCCGCCGGTTCAGAAATTTTCCCCCTCAATTGTCCCTCCTAATGCACATCGTCTCAAATGTACGTTTTAGAATTCTTTATTATAGATTCTGTAGTCTCTCTATATTATCAAAAAAGTTTCGCCGCTGCCGATTCAGAAATTGTGCTCCTTAATTAGTGCCCCTCAATTACTGCCCCTTAATTCTTGCTCCTTAATTACCCTCCAATACTGCCATTTAGCTATTACCTCTAAACCACTGCTAATATTCTGTAATAAGTTCTAATATTACACACACGGTTAATTTAATAAAAACTTTGAATTCCGGAAATTTTTGCCAGTGCCGGCCGCTTATTAACTGGGACCGACGCGCATGCGCTCTATATCACAACGCGGCCACTCGCGTCCAGCGCATGCTTGTTGGCTCTGGATATCCCCAATGGGAAACTGGCATGAAAAAATTCATTAGGTCCGTCATGTAGGATATCGAAAAATAATTGACACGTATTTTTTTTTCAATTAAACGACTATTATCAAAGATATAGAGAGTTGAAATGTATGACGTCACTGATTCGGACTGTGTATAGTATATCTATATCGTCCGATTCAGTGACGTCACACGGTATTTCAACCCGCTGTACCTTTGTCAATAATCGTTTGATTGAAAAAATAGAATTTTTCATGCGAGTTCCCCATTCACCTTTGACCAGCACTGGTGGGAGTTTCCCGAATTTAACATTTCAATTAACGGTATGTGTACTTTCGCATGGGGTAGTCGGTTTGTTTCATTCTTACATAATAAGGAACATACATTTCTATTCTAACATTTCATACAAATACATGAAACAGAATATAATAATCCCTTTAAATTTTAAATATACAAATCACATTCATATTTATATAGAACAACATTGGTAGAAACGTAAGCTAACCAGCTTCTAATGGTAAATACCATTAGAAAGCCAATTGGACAATGTTGGTCAATAATTTACAAACGCTTGAGAGAGAGAGAGAGAGAGAGAGAGAGAGAGAGCTCGCGCGCGTACCGCGTCTCGCGGTAAGATTCGTTTCGACTCGCAACGTGTGAGCATCGTGTGCGGGAGACTTCCTGATACCGACGCGACTAATTGTCGGTAAGGAGAGTGCGTGCGATCGATCCAGACGGCCACGAGAACCTTCTGTAGGGCCGGTCGTGACTCCGCGGTGCGTGCAGCTTCTGGTGCGACTACGCTCGTCCCGGCTTCCGTTCAGCGCCGACATCTCGCCCCGAAGGAGACGTCCTGGGCTCGAGTCGACTACCAACTTCTGTAAGTCAGCTCTCTATCCATCTCTCTCTCGCCAGCTTCCTCCCGGTCTCTATTCGTCCTCTCGCCTGCGTTTCGCACACCCGTGTGTGTGCGCGTGTAACCCTTTATTTATCGAACAATATATTTTCACTTCTTAAACGCTAATTCTCGTGTTGTGACTTAGAATCCGAGCCCGATTCCTTATAAGATCCCCGCCGCCTCCGCGGGCACGCGTATCGCTTCTCGATACACGTGCATAAAACTGCAGCTAGCCAACACACGATCTTGGCCGATCCACCTACGATCTCGAAAACATCCGAGGAAACGAGACCCTGTCTCGATTATAGCGCGGTTGTCTCTCCGCTCCGGTAGCTGCATTGCACGCAGCTAACGTCTGCGCGGCTGTCGATACCGAGCAGAGCAGCCCCGTTACATTGGTGCCCATCCGTAAGTGGCATTATTTATTTAACATTCGGACGCGGAATTTTAGTTTCACGAAAAACACGCGACGAAATTATGAAGCGAAGCAACGCAAGAATTCGTGAGGACGTCCGCTAGAGTCACAGCGGCGCGACTTTGTTGTTGTTGACACGCGACGAACGCTCGCGTGCGAACCACGAAGCAGCTCGAATAAGTCGAAAGCGAGCACAGTATAGGGCTAACGAATATTATTCGAATATTCGTCGGTAGCCAAGATACTGTAACTGTAAGTGCGAATCTTCAACATAGCGGCATCACTAGTGCGAACAGTGAGAGTATACGTAGGTATACTAGAAGCGAGAACGCACGCAGCAGTAGAGCAGCGTAGCTCTCGCGCGCTGAAAGCGAACGCGCCAAGCGGCGCCGGCAACACAGCCTATAGCGTGACGTCACACGCACAGCGGCTGCCGACTCTCGCGCGGCGAGAGAGCGTTCCACGAAAACATTGTACACAAGCGAGCACGCGGTGTAATTGTGATAGTGTAGGTGTAGATAGGAGCATCACGGTATACTTATACGAAAGTATCCCGACGGAATATAATTGCGGTTTCGCACGATCGCCGAATATTCTGAGACGCGTATTGGCAATATAACAGCGGAGGTGACGTCACCAATATGGCGGTGCATATGGCGTCCGAGCGTAGGATTGGTATGCGCGTGATACACGGCGATCGTAGTTTTATACTAAATTATTAAATATTAATAGCGTATACTACAAAACTTTTTTTTGTATAAGTGTATTTCAAGCTAATAACAACGTAGTGCAAAAGGTTTGGTGAATCTCTGTTATATTCGACCGAAAAAAATTAATAGTCGTTTTGGAGCGAACAGCTGATCGTTGTTTACACCAGGATCATCATTGGAATTATTTTTGTAAGTATAATTTTATTTAAATAAAGTGTAAATATGCAAAGAAGACAATGTAATAGTGAAATATAAAGTTTTTACGACATTTTATCCATTACAGTGTAATATAACCTCCAAGTGCCAATTGCTTGGCTGGCAAGCTTTGAATATGAAATTGACTCTTGCTGAAATTTTTAAATTTGGAGACTGCACTGTATCCAGCAGGAATTTTGTAGAAGGAGAACACATCGTACAGTCAAGCCATATTTTAAAATGTGGAAGAGTAACGTCAAATAATGAAAACTGTGTGAATCTTTTGGCATACTGTTTACAGACGTCAGATTTGAAAGGCAGACCGCATGAAATAAGAGTAGAGATTAGTACAGGTGGCCAAATCATTAAATGCGAGTGTTCATGTAAAGCCGGATTGAGCCAAAGATGTAAGCATGTTCTGGGTGTATTACTCTACTGTTACAGGTAATGTCTTGATCTGTTTATACATACTATTATGATGCTGATATTTTGTTCTTTAGTAACCATTTCTATTGTGATTATAGGCGTGATATTAATAAGTTGGAAGATTTGTCTTGTACGGATGTCAAATGTGTATGGAAAGATCCACATAAAAAGACTATTGAACAATATAAAGCAACGAGAGTTAAAGATCATGCTTGTTATTCCACGCTATATAAAGGCTGTGAAGAGATTTCAGTATCTGATGAACAGGTTGAAATGATTAAAAAATTATCGTTTTTTACAGGAGAAAATGCTTTCTCAAAGCACATGTAAGCACATATTTGCAATGGCTTTTTTTCTCAGCGATCAATTTTTACAGACTGATTTTTTAAGTTCATTGTTATTTCTGTTCAAGTCAGCAATCAATTTTTTACACAATGACTTTCTTTAAAAGTTTATTTATATACATCTATAATCATGCTTTTTTATAATATATTTCAACGATTTTTATGTATTTTAATATTTACAAGTGTTGGAAGACATCAAGTTTTGGTAGAGAATAATAATAATGGAGACGTAGTAGATGAAAATTTAGTAATATTTGAGGCTATAGCCAATAATGAAGAGTCAGAGATCATGAGAAAAGTGTCTCAAGTATGCGTATCGCAAATGAGAGATTGCTGTTACAAGAGGTTCCTTGATTATTATAATGAAGATTTCGTCGCAGCTTGTATTGATTCAGAGCATTCCCTACCAGAATGGCTAAGGTTACGCCAATAACGAATAACAGGATCTAGAATATACAAAATATATACATATTCTTACAATAAAACGCCTGATTGGGAAAAGAAATCACTGGCATATTTTTACCCAAAAACATTTCGAAATAAATTCACAGACCATGGAAAAAAGTATGAAAAAATAGCAATAGAAGAATATGAAAAATTCACACAAACGAAAGTGACCACATGTGGCTGTGTGATTTCGAAATTCAATGCTTGGATGGCATACAGTCCTGATGGAATTGTTATGAAGGATGATAAGCCTTCTATTTTGATCGAAGTCAAATGTCCATTTGCTGGGAAAACAAGCGGAATTACTAATGTTCTAAGAAACCTTAAGTATCTCAATATAGATAAGGATAACACAGCAACATTCAAGGAAAGGCATGAGTATTATTGTCAAATACAGATGGGAATGGCCCTTTTAAATGTTAAGTCTACTGATTTTATCATTTATGCGTCTCATGATTCTAGTTTTCTTATTTTAAATGTACCATTGAATGAAAGTTATATTTTAAAGGTTTTTCATGTAGTCAAGAAAAGTTTTTGTAACTATATGCTCCACTATCTTTGTATAAAAGAAAATGAAAATGTACAGGATAATTCTAATACACGAAACAACCAGTAATCATTTTTTCGAGTAATTATTTCATTAGAATCCTTTTTTTCATCCCAATCCTTTTTTTATACATACATATAAGTACCGGTCATGACAATTTCAAAAGAGGACATGTTACAATAAACCAAAATAAATAATACAAATATTGTCGTATAAAAATATCAATTTATTTATTTAATAAATAATCTTGTTCAGTACATTTCAGTTGTTACATATCACATATGAATTAAGCATGAAATTTATTGTCTTTCAAAATAGCAGAACTTAGATTAACCATAGCACAAATAATTGTAAATATTTGTTCTATTCTAGGAATTAAGTAAGCAGGAACTTTGGTACTTAAGATTCTAAATACTTTAATACGCTGATTTGACCTTTCAATATGAACCCGAGCCTTAGCGATTTTCGCATTCAACAATGCTTCTTCCTTTGAAAACTGTTTTTTGTCCCTTAAAAAAGGAGGTCTCACCAATGTAATTCCATATTTTAAACAAATGTCATCTATTAGGAATCCTTTGTCCGTCATGAGACCATCACCTTCTTCGAATAACTTTATAAAATTACTTTGTTCAAAAATAGCTTTATCAGAACTCCTTCCTAAATAGGCATCACTTATGTATGATATTAGACCTGCAGGTGTCACAGCTGTCATAAAGCGAATAGTATTTGCACTTTTGTAACTTGAGTATGATGCTAATCGACAACATAATTTTTTTGGAGTTTGAATATTTATTTCAATCACATCAATAACTGCTCGAACATTACTGAAGTCATGGAAACACTCAGGAATATTTTTTAGGATTTCTTCCTTATCTGGCCAATGAATAAAACATTTCAAACCTGCGCTTAATAGTTCAATCATTCTTAAAAATATTTTTCGGCAATTTTCTTCGGTATAAACTTGAAACATGACGCTCAAAATCGCGTAACTTACATTTTGTTTCAATTTAAAAAACGTTAAAACTATTCTATCTCTAAGCGATAGTTTGGACCAACTTTTACTATAAGAGAATGCCACTGTAGGAGATACAATTTTTACAACATTTTCCAAGAAATACAAATGTTCAAAGGTTGGAAGACCAGTGATCGTGTTCAAGTCCTTTGCATTTTTAATGAAATTTGAATAAAGTTCAAACTCAACTTGCACTTCTTTATCTTTGTACTCTCCTCCTGGCGTTTGCACTGACTTTTCTTGATGCAATAATACAGGCTGTTGAATAGTTGCATAATTACCATCATCAACTTCATTGTTCATATTTTTTTCAGGTGCGCACCTTTCCTTTTCAACAGTTTCGTTTCGCACATTACTAACAATTTCCTCTTGGTCATTTTCAAAATTTTCAGTCTTTTTATCCTTAACAATTTCATTTTCACGCATATTGCTACTTTGTTTCTTATTCACTGAATCATACATCTTCTGTAAACACCTATTTATAACTCTTTTCGTTCTTTTCTCATTATTTTCTTTCCTTTTAAGAGTTGCTTCTGTAGCAGGCTCTATGTCTGGTAGGTTTATAGAAGGTATTGCATTTTTTTTAAACGTCTAGCTTTTGCAGGTATGTCTGTAATCAAGTATTTACATCAATGTATTAATTTAAATAATCCAGTACACAACAAATGAATATATTACCTGGCATGATGTAATCATCTTTTGTAAAATGTAGTGAGCATACTCTAGCAGTGGGGCTGTACTTTTTCATCTTCAAAACTTTCTCCCAAGCATATCGTCTATCAACCTCTTCGTGTTCATTAAATTTGTTGATAATTGTAGCACGGCTTTCGCCAACATTGGGAAATGGATGAAATCGAACTGTAGGATCTGTTTTGGAAACACTTTTACATCCAAACACACAACAGGTGACGTGGCTGTTATTTTTATGGGGAGAAAATCTCATACCCATTTTTCCGATCCGCACTTAGAGGTTATATTACACTGTAATGGTTAAAATGTCGTTAAAACTTTATATTTCACCATTACATTGTCTTCTTTGCATATTTACACTTTATTTAAATAAAATTATACTTACACGAATAATTCCAATGATGATCCTGATGTAAACAACGATCAGCTGTTCGCTCCAAAACGACTATTAATTTTTTTCGGTCGAATATAACAGAGATTCACCAAACCTTTTGCACTACGTTGTTATTAGCTTGAAATACACTTATACAAAAAAAAGTTTTGTAGTATACGCTATTAATATTTAATAATTTAGTATAAAACTACGATCGCCGTGTATCACGCGCATACCAATCCTACGCTCGGACGCCATATGCACCGCCATATTGGTGACGTCACCTCCGCTGTTATATTGCCAATATAATTGTAACAGGAAAAATTTGAACAGTGATAATAGTGCACAAAATTAATTGAATTTTTGAGTTTTTTTTTTCTAACGCGGAAAATTGTTTCTTTTCCTTCAGTCGTTAATTTTTTTTTTTTTTAAGTGAAGTGAAAATTTTCATTTTTGTCAATTAATCCAAACCGATTAAAATAGAACAACAAACTCTCAATTTTGCGAATCGCTCACAAAAATTTTACGGTTTCGCGGTTTTGATATTCGCAGAGAGTAAAGATTGTTTTACTCTCACACCGCGTTTTCGGACTTTTGTTTTCTTTTTCTTTTCTCTCCAAGAAAGCGTTACGCATTGTACAGAGCAAAGTACAGATTGGAGGTGATTGCGAATTAAGAGGTAGAATTGAAGAATAAAAATAACGCTGACGTTTTTTTTTCTCCTGACAAAAACATCCGTCATATTGACAACAAAAATTTATTAGCCGTGTTATATTGGTGTTAGATTTTTTTAAAATTATTTTAAACAAAGGTTTGAGGACAGGAATTTTCTTTTCCTCTTTCTTCACAATTAAACGTGATAGATTGCGTCGAATTATTATTATTGCTTCCTCCTCAAGAGGAAGCTTTGTAATAGTAAAATTTTCAGTTTTGCTAATACTTCGTGGAAACGCATTTGGAGGTGTTTGGAGTACGAATCATACTTTTCTAGAAAAATGTGCCGTGCCCCGCTCCATGGCTGCATGTCGGTGTGTGCTTGGTGTAGTGTCTGTTACGCTAATTACGCATAACATCTTACACCATGCCGACGGACTCGTCAAAAAACTTTGACCCATGCTTATTTATTTCTTTCGCGGATTGCTGACATTTAGCTCATTTGTTGTTTTATGATTCTGATCCATTTTTAAATGGCATATCTATCGCCACTTTTTCCTATTTTTCGAAAAAATATTTTTGGCTTTCTTTATAATGATATGATCCATACAATATATTCAACTATGTATCTAAAAGAACATAAAATTTGTCTACCTTTTTCCGGCAAGATTTTCTAGATTGACTGATCTGTACATTTTTTTATGATAACAAAGGGTAATTTTTCGATAAACATATATAACTACAAAAATAAATTGTTAAATGTTATTTGAACAAATTCATGACAATAAAAAACAACGATATCTACTAGTTGTAAAAATTTTAAGCAATTTTGGCGACTAGTTTTTGAGATAAATAATAAACTAAAAAAAGTTTTTTATGTCGTACGATTACGGGAGTAAAAAAGGTTAAATTGAGTTGAAATTTAGGAAAAGATGATCTTTTGATCACTTCGGCTAGGTTCTTTTGTAGCTTATGAAACCTTAGTTGAAAACAAATATAAGCATTCACAATCTCCAACTCTCACCCTGTGATCACTTCTGTGTGACTGATACAGAATTATTTTGTTTAAACCATAATTTATTAATTAAAGCTTAGTATATATTTGAGACAGTTTCATGGTTTGTATAAAATGTCCGTCAGATGTTGCTTCTGTGTTGGTGTTGCAGTGCGTACGTATACTTTATAATTCTGGAAAACTACCGTGAATCCCATCATATAAATGACCGTCCCAATATGTTCTTCGTTTCGGAATTCGAAGTAAATTTTTTTTAAGATTTAGACTTATTTATACCATTCATGGCCAATTTTTCTATTCGTTGAAAAACTATTTTTTTTTTATGCATGCATATATCCTTACAATATTATTCAACAATGCTTACCTCAAACGATGTACCCTCACAAATGTTGAATATTTTCCTCCCTGTCTCCGACCGCCCTCCTCTCGCGTCCTAGAGAGCTCGGCGTCTCCGAGTCCGATCGGAGTCGTCCGGTGAGACCTCTCTCCCTAGAGCTACTGCGAATCACAGAAAACTATTATCGATGGTCAAAAAGGCGACTGGGACGTACCTGAAATGAGCTTTTAAAATTTAATAGGGCGATTATGGGAATATCAGTAAACAACGTCACAGGGTCAAAAGACGCACTGTGATGAATACAGAAACGATTACCGCATGCTCTAAAATCGACTGTAGGGAGTGCTCTAATGAGCTTTAAATTTTAAAAGCAGATGGTGTATGGGAGTATTAAAATAACGTCAAGGCGTCTAACAGCGCTGTGTCGGTATGTAGAAATCGTGAAAAATAATTTTTTTGTGAAAAAGTTATTTTTCACAAAAAAATGAAGCCACCCGCAATTTTGTAACTTCCAGTTGTTAACGTTATTAACGATTCCGCAATTACTGGTATTTTTTTTATTACGATATATGTAAGTTATTTTAGGAGTACACGGAGCTCTATCCTTTTGATATCCACCTTAACCCCCACTCCCCTGATACCCCTACAAGTGTCTTCCTAACCTATCCTTTTAGTATCGAATAGTAGCGAATATTTAAATCAAAGAATGAGTTGATTGTCCCATGTAATTATCTTCCACTAGCAGAATAGGAGGAAGCTAAGTGCCAATGACTTGGCAGCGGTTTTTTTTGAGATAGTCACATCTTTTAGAATTTTCTTTCTACTGCGCACTGATACGAAATGTATAACCGCAACGTCAGTAGGCTAGCGATAACACAGCAAATAGCAGAATGGGCATACGAATTGCCAGAAGAATATATGAGGGATCTAATGGACAACCTCGAATTAATAGTAGAGAATAGTCCGTCTCAGAATGTAGACAGGTTAATTAGGCAATTACGCGGCGTACACCGTAGCAGATTTCGTAGAATCTAATGATCCGGAACAGATAAAAGAATCAAGAAGAGCGGCACAATTCCAGAGGATACTGCTAATGCATAGATCGTTGGCAAGGTTGCCTGATGCGACGAAGAGCATAATCTTAGAGCGACAACGCCAAAATTTCGACCGCACCTCCGAAATGGAATTTACGGACGGAGCGACGGGAAGAATTCTGTACCACAGCTCGCCGAGACAACAGCTTGGACAGAACCCCTTTCTTGAAATGGCTCATGTGACCACATGGTTTGATTGGGCTATAATTTTAGTTATACTTTTGGTAGTTTTGGATTGGGCATCACACAATGCTCTGCACCTCAATACTGGTAAGACTAAAGCTATCATTTTTGGATCTTAGTACAATTTGATACCCGATTTCCCATAGTTCCTTGCGCACGATTTTCCCCCACTCCGCGCACGCGTCGGAGCAGAACGCCGCAAGCCTATAAAAGGCGGCTGCGCTCTCGCTCGCGCACCAGTTGTCTCTCGGCCTCCACCCGGCGAAGACCTCTCCCGCTACATCGGCTTTGGGCTTTCTTTTCGAACCTTCTCCTACAACACAGCGAAGGATCATCGAGTCCCCGGGACTCTCTCTGAGGTCCGCGCTCCCGGACTATAGCACCGAAGAACGCACAGAGTAGCCAGTCGCTCGCCACAGCGAACCCTCAAGCCTCGCCAGGCTTAACTCGCTTAGAACTACACCTTTTCAGGGCCTACCTTTTCAGGGCCACCAAACTGTTTATCGTTGGGGCTAACGCCAATTAGTTTCTTTTCCCCGTCAAGGACTCTGAGGGGATCCGGGGAAAGGAACAAATGTAGATAAACTACAGAGGTTAAACTTGCCCAGTATCGAGGTGCAGACTGGTGTTTTTGTCCCTTTTGTCGATACCTTAACTAACCTTGGAGTGGTCATGGATTCAAAGTTGACGTGGAAACCACAGATAGATGCAGTTAGCCGAAAGGTTAATAGAGCTTTATTATTTTTAAAATTAAAAGTTAATAAAGGTTAATAGGTTAATAAATGGGCTCAGATAATTTAGATCCTGTACCAACGAGGCGTTACGTAAGCAGCTGGCCAGCGCTCTAGTCATTTCTTACCTAGATTACTGCTCTGTAGTGTATCATAACGTGTCGGGGGAGTTCCAGCGTAGACTGCAGAGGTTACAGAATTAATGTGTGAGGTATATATATGTGATGTAGGAGGTACGAGCATATCTCTTCTTTCAGGAGGAAGCTGGGCTGGATGAATATGAAAGAGTGGATAACATATTTCACGCCGGTGTTAGTGTACATTAACACACCGTACCGTATGAGTCGTATCTGTTCCAGGAACGAGAACCTATACCAGCTTGGACTCGTATAAGGTGCATGGAGCCCTCCTTTGGAATTCGCTCCCGCAAAGTATGCGGACTCTGTCTTCGCTTTCAAAGTTTGAATTAGTGATGCGGAACTACCTCTTACCGACTCCCAGCGAATTATAATTTGATATTGTTACATACAGTATTGTGTATGTACCTGCACCTTATGTATTTGTATCTGTTACTGTATTTTTAATCTAGTCTGTATTATTTATTATATTTATGAAACGAATATATAATTATGTGTCATACACTACAGAATGTGATGTGTACCTTTATCTTTGTATCAATTATGATGACGAATCTATTATAATCAGTTATTAAGACTATGTATGACATGTATATCTTTTTGAATACTTGAAAATAAATCTTACTATATACTTTACTCTATACTCTAAGCTAACAAAAGACGTAATATTGATTCCGACAAAACATGCGAGCGCGAACGCAGTAGCATGTGCACTAAACGAGAAAGTGATCTGCATTTTCGGTCCACCCGCGTCGATTGTTACAAATCAGGGAACCGTTTTTTAAAATAAAACTCTGGAATACCTTGCGAAAATTTCGGCATAAATGAATTCTGCACCACAGCTTACCACCGTCGAGCGGATGAATCCATCAGAGGTATGATTCATACGATGACCGAATACCCACAGAAATACGTGAGAAAGACCGATTGCTGGGACGATTCAACCACGCATACAATCGTACGGAGCACGAAAGCATACATTACACGCCGCGCGAGCTGCTGTTCGGAATAAAACCATGAACTTCATCGAGCTTCCCGCGCAAAAACGACGACATTGCGTATAATCAGTATATCAAGGAAATTACTACAAATTTAACAGAGTTATAATCAGCCGCCGCGATAAACATAGTGCAATCGAAATATCGGTAGAAATACTATTACGACAGAAAACTAAATATTAAGCATTTTCGCGAGAGGAAGAAAGGCGAATTCGCGGTAGAGTACGACGGGCCATTTGAAATTATTAAAATCAACAGGAAACAATGTTACACGGCAAAAAGGTTAAGACAACGAAAATTGTTCACGCCAACAAAATGAAAAACGCTGCCAAGTCCTTGTTTTTTGTTATTCTTTTAAATGTAATAGTAGATTGTGCTAACGCCACGCGAGTTGCACATACTACTTTTCCATGAGTGGGAGGTATAATGCATTTTGGTGCATGCATTTTTGTGAATCAACTAGCCGTGGATTATTCGTTATTTGACGCACGTCAATGACAATGTATAGTCATTATTAATTATATTAGCATCACACATGTATTAAAGAAAAAGTAAGGAAAATTTACGATGTGTATGCTGCTGAGAGCACCCTCTGCCGTAGTTGCCTCTTCTTCCTCTGCCGCGGGCTCGACCACGTGTCGGACCTCGCCATGTTCCACCGCTGTGCGCTGCTTGACCGCCATCTTTGCACTCTCTTGCGAAGTGACCGGCTTTTCCACACTTATAACATCTTTCTTTGCTTGTCGCGAAGACGTTTGACTTTCTTTCAGAGTCTTCGTTTCCGTGTTTCATCTCGGCAATTTTGATTTTATTCTTCACATAATCCGCCGTTTGATCTTCTTCTTTCAACGTATCTATTAGATCACCTATGTAGCTGTACGATAGACCGGCGATGGCTCCGTGGTAAACCACCTGCCTCCCGGTCAAGGGGTCGTGGGTTCGAGCCCCCATCAGGGCGATCTGTTTTTTCAGATCCGATGGAAATCTTACTCACGACACCGGGTTTGAGAAAGGCGTAGGTGTGATGAGCCTACCCTGGAAACTTTCGAACGCTAAAATTCATCTAGAAACACAACACGATACGTTGTGAGGCCATGAACTTTCGAGTTCGAAAAAGCCGCCCAATTTTTTTTTTTTTTTTCTTGTATGTTAGCCTGTCACGATCTGGCAACGTGTTGAGCATATAGTTTAATTTTTCTTTTTCAGTTATTTTGGCACCCGCGCCTTTCAAATGATTCACTGCTTTCTCAAACTCACTGAAGAATGACGTCGTGTCACTATAATTATTTAATCTAACTTTTTCAAGTCTGTTCNAAATACATACTGTCTAGCTTCTTCATTATGCCAAACGCAGTAGTCTCTTCGCACACGAACTCTAATTGCTTATTCGAAATAGCACAATAAATTATGTTAATCGCCTTCAAGTCATTATCATCCCATGTTGTGCCTGTTTCCGATGAGGGTTTTTCTTTTTCTATAACTTCATGGCACTTTTTCAATTTTAGAAACATCGTTATTCTCTTCTTCCACATGTTGTAATCCTCTCCATCAAACACCGGTATAGCAAATTCTTTCTTCTCCATTTCGTCTCCTTGAAACTCGATTTTCTCTTCTATTTCAGAATTCTCTTCAATTTCTAGTTGATTCTCGAACGTTCCTTCGTGTTCAGAATCTTCCTCTGTAATTTTCTCAACTTTCTTCGTTTCCGGCGTCTCTCGGTTTTCCATGCACTCTGCCACGTGTTTCACATGTACTTTTTAATCCGCGTGCATCACACTGATTTTACGATTTTTCCAAAAAATCTTTCTACTAATCAATAGTCCTTTTGTTTAGCTATTTATTTCCATTTGTATTTTTCTTCTTATATTATTCAAACACTTTGATTTTTCACTTTGAAAAATTTCTTCACCACGTGGCTTTTAACCTCACTTATATATCCCTCATATCACTCGAAAGTGGATATTCGGGATAGAGCAAAATACAAACCAACGATCTGCTACCATGTTGGATAAATGAGGTAAAGCAGAGGATTAATGTTTAAATATAAATGTGGATTTATTAGACTTCAAGTATATGTACAGCTATGCGTCGCGCACATCATGTGTAGTCGGCGACGGCTCGAACCCAAGAGAGCGATGTGCGAGACTCGTATATTTTCGGCACCGCTAGTAGGCATGTGACTTATACGCATACCGCGAGAGGGGATACTTGCATGTGTGTGTCCCCTCACACACTCGTCAGCGCGCTCACTTATTCTAGCGCGCTCTATACTATACATACAGTCAAATGTACTATATTCTCAATAGTAAGACAGTGCAAAAGGTATATAAAAGTGATGCACCCGGAATGGCACTGACGATGCAATGTGTGAGCAGTGTGAGTGTCAGTTCATGAAGGAGTGCTGCAGTATAGGAAGACACGTAGCTCCAACAAGAAACTTGAGTTTTTGCTTAGAGGTTATCCTTTGTTTTTTGGATTGGAGTACTCCTGCGAATGCTGCTCCTGCTCATTCTATTGATGTGCTGGTACATTCTTCTTGCAAGATGCTGCTTGGATGAAGATTCACTATCGCATAAGATCTACGACTGGTTTTCCTCTGTTCTATTTCTTGTGTTCATTATGTTTATAGCAGATATCTATTGTGTTATGTGCAGTATAATCAGTGTAATTTTGTGATCTGTTTTTTAGAGTCGTTAATTCCCTGATGGCCTCCCAAGATCACTCTGGACGCGGATTCAATATCTTTTCCCTCCCTCTCTCTCTCTCCTCGTCTCTCTCTTCTCTCTCCTCTCTCTCCCTCTCTCGCGCCGTGGAGTACTAGACGTTTCGTTGTGTACGCTACTTTGTACTACTTTTTCTGCCGCACTCTGCCTTCTGGGTTGCAGTGGCAGCACCTCTATGCAACCCAATAGTGAAGATCACGATTTGGTAGGCGTGATTCTTTTCTCTTCACCATCTTCGCTGCCAAGCATTCTGCTCTCCTCTATCCTATTATCCTCATATTCGCATCGGCTTTGTTCTTCTTTCCTTCCGCTTGCTTGTTTCTTGCTCTCCACCTCAGTCTCGGCGGCACACTCTCCGCAGGCACAAGAAACACATCTTCGCCCGGCGCTCTACATCTGAGCACCGAATGCGCCGTCGAACATGAACAAGTAAACATCGGCGATCACTCCGATTCATCCTCGATAAATGCGACAAGCCCATTCACCAGGGGCCCTAAACAATGTGAACTTCATCTACATTTCGCTAAAAAAAACCCCCCCCCCCCAGAAAACCCCCCCGAAGTGCTCCATTCAGATCCCTGGCCTTGAAGGGCGTCGCCGACGTTTGCCTGGAGACCTGTGCTGACGTGGTACACTAAGAGAAGGCTGGAGTTGCACTTGACAGTAGCCACCCAGCCGTCTCCTAAGGGCAGGCCAACAACAACACCAGACAAAAGAAAGCCCGCCTCCTTGCGCCTCTCCACCAGTACATCGCGCAATCAGTCGGGCGCGTCAAACATCGAGTGCAGCTGATCGTCACACTGCAGGACATCCTCGCAGCGTTGACAGAAATACGCGCCAAGCAGGACGAGGCGGTGAGGGAGCAAAGGAGCATGTCCATGAAGATCTCTGGTCTGGAGGAAAGGCTTGGTCCCATCGAGCTGCGCCTCAGGGCCCTCGACGATCTACCTCTGCATCAAACCCGTATGGACAAGGCAGAGCAGAGCATCACGGAACTCAGGGCGCAGCTACGGGACCTGTCTGCGAGGCCTCTCCCTTCGCTGCCCAAGGACGGCAACAATAATAACAGCAACAACAACGCCGCCACGCCTGCCACTGTCATCCCTGCGGAGATCGCCAGTCTGCGCAGTGAACTGCAGAAGGTAAAGCGACAGCAGGAAACTTCTGCCAACAACACCGTGGTACTGTCGGGTCTATTCTACACACGTGAGACCCGCCTCGATCTACTGGCATTATCTGTGCTGTCGGCCCTAGATCCCTCTGTCCTCAGAAGGGACATCGCAGGAGCAAGGGCCATGGGAAGACTTAATGCAGCCACTGCCACCTCGGCTGCAGACAGCAGACTTCCACCGATTGCTGTCACCCTGTCGTCCCACGCCCTTGTTCGTTCAACCATCTTTGCGAAAATCAAAAAGGGCAAACTCCATACAGCAGAGTTAGATGCTGGTATTCTCGAGGAAGCAAAGGCCCTAGCCCCAGACCATCAAGGGCTAGTGAACATCAATGAGCTGCTTCCTCGAGAGACCCATAAGCTTCGCGTCAGGGCCAGACTGGAGGCCAAGAAGAGGAGGGGGTGCAGAACCTATGTACGGGATGGAACGGTCTACATCCGTTCTTCAGAGGATACGGAAAGGGCCACCGTCATCACCAGCGACGAAGACCTGACAAGTTTTTTGTCCCAGTGGCCGCCGGACAACAACAACCACTGAAGACGGTTCATCTCATCCCACCCGCACCACCATCAGCACCATCAGCATCATCTACTACATCATCGGCCACTTCCTCATCAGTTTCCAAGGTGACTCTGTCCAAGGGTTTAAGGGCCTGCCACTTCAATGCTAACTCCCTCACGGGTCACATTGAGGCGGTTAGGCTCTTTTTGTCCACTCGTCCCACCTTCCACGTAATAGCTGTGACTGAAACCTGGCTAGACGAAAAGGTCAAAACAATCCCTTTACTTGACGACTATATACTATATAGACGGGACAGAAATAGAAATGGTGGAGGTGTGGCCCTCTACATACATAACACTTTGACTGCTACCATCATTGCATCATCCGACGGTGCATGGTCTGGCAGGCCGGGGAAGCCGGAGTATCTCTTCTGCGAGATCTCTGCTAAGGGAGTATCTCCCATCTTTGTCGGCGTTGTTTATCGTCCACCACATGCCCCTTTCATTCAGGGCAATGATTTCATAGAGAAACTCTCTACACATATGCACTGCTACTCAAACAAGCTGATCATGGGCGATTTCAACGCTGATCAACTCTCCTCTTCCGAAGATGCTAAGTTCATCAGAGCCTTCATAGAGGAGAACTCCCTACAGTCGGTCCCTTATGGCGCCACGCACCATAAGCAGGAATCTGACACCTGGCTGGACCTCTGCTTGATAGACGAGCAGGATCGCCTGCTTGAACACTGGAAGTCAGACACACCCTTCATAAACGGACATGACCTCATAACGGCCACTCTCGACGTACAGATGCCACGACACGTACCTAAAACCTTCACCTACAGAAACTACAAAGGCATCTGCGCCGAGAAACTGAGGAACCACCTCGGGGCATGTGACTGGTCATCCCTCGCCACTTCATCACTCGACGAATGCATTGCTGTACTCAACACCAACTTAACTAACGCTGTAAATCATCTCGCCCCATTACGCACAGTGACACCTGGACAGAAACGCCACCCGTGGTTCACCACGGCTCTTCGTGGACTTGTGAAAGAACGAGACAGACTCTACAGGCGATTTCGCAGATCACGTCTCCCGTTGGATCTATTTTTTTATAGACTCGCCAGGGATGATGCTCACAGACACGTTGAGGAGGCTAGGCTGAACTATTATCATTCACGCCTGTCCTCCCTGACAGATGTCGGCGAGATCTGGAGAGAGCTAGAGAAGCTTAGAATAACATCTTCCAAGCTAAAACCACCTTCTCGCTTCTCAAACGAAGACCTCAATATGCATTTCAGCGGCATTTCCAACAACCCGCAAGCTCCTGCTGTTGAGGATTATCTGCGTACCCTCGAGAGTCTGAATTTCCCTGAACACTTCAGTTTCAGGGAAATTACGGAGTCGGACGTTTTAGCTGCAATAACGCACTTTGACTCCCAAGCCAGAGGTAGCGACGGCATCCCACAGGTTGTTATTCAGAAGGCCCTGCCAGTACTCGCTCCCATTATTCGTCATATTTTTAACCTGTCATTGAGCGATTCGTGCTTCCCCTCTGACTGGAAAAAGTCATTAGTGCACGCATTATACAAAGTCAGCTCTCCTACATCTTTAACAGACTATCGTCCGATCTCTCTTCTATGCTTCCTGTCAAAGGCACTGGAGTGGCTGGTGCATAAGCAAATCTCTGAGTACCTTGAGTCCAGGCTATTTCTGGACGACTTGCAAACTGGTTTTCGCACTGGCCACAGCACTCAGTCCGGCCTACTCAAGCTAACGGATGAAGTTAGGCGTGGCATTAATAACAAGAAGGTAACTCTTCTTCTTCTCTTCGATTTCAGTAAAGCCTTTGACACTGTATGTCACGTCAAGCTTCTCCGAAAGCTAACACACTTCTGTTTCTCTAAGCAAGTTATCCGCTGGGTTGCCTCATATATCACAGGCAGAAAACAGGCAGTCGTTGGTGATGACGGCGAGCTTTCCACCTTTCGTCCTCTCAACACGGGAGTACCGCAGGGATCTGTCCTGGGTCCTCTGCTATTCTCCCTGTACATCAACGACATTAGTTTCTGCCTCGACCCCGATGTATCACATCTCATCTACGCGGATGACTTGCAAATCTACAGCCAATGCCACCTTGAGGAGCTCGACTCTTGTTCCGCGAAGATGTCAGCTAACGCCGAGAGGATTACAGGTTGGGCTGCACAAAATCATCTAAAGCTAAACGTTCTTAAAACTCAGGCGATCGTCCTGGGCTCCCCCCACTACATTAACGCTTTACCAAATGTCGCTAACACCTCTATCAATATAGGGGGAGCCCAGGTCGAATACCAATCGTCTGTGCGCAGTCTGGGAGTGGTGCTCGATTCTAAATTGAACTGGAAAGAGCACGTCACACAACTGTGTAAACGTGCTCATTCACTAATGTATAGGCTATACTTCTTCAGAAAGAGCACCAACCAAGAGTTGCGCAAGCATCTCGTGCAAGCACTGCTGTTTCCCATAATAGACTACTGCTCTCTAGTATACTGTGACCTTACTCAAGAACTTGACACTAAACTACAGAGACTGGTGAACACAGGAATACGTTACATCTTTGGTGTAAGGAGGGACGAGCACATCACCCCCTACAGACGTGAACTGCAATGGCTCACCACCGCCGGGCGTAGGAAGTACTTTGCGGCCTGTTTTCTCAGAAAACTTTTCAACACTGCCACACCATCGTACATCTTGGCCTTCTTTGACTTCCACGTTGCACTCCGTCCTGTGAGGGGTGAGGTGACTGCCCTGGACATCACCTCCTTCGGCACGGAGACACTGAGGAACTCATTCCATATCAGTGCCTCATACCTCTGGAACTCCTTACCATCTCATCTTCGTGACAATAGATCTATCACTCAGTTCAAAACGCAAGCTAAGCGCTACTTCCTCGCACAAGAGAGTACATAACATCTTCAAGCAGCATTCGTCACCCATTTCTCGCCTCCATTACTCTCATACTCATACACCGACCTTCATCAATGAACAGCTAATCAACTTACTACCTGTATCAATAATTTTGTACAACATAATGTACATGAATAAAAATTTCTAAAATCTAAAAAAATCTCTCTCTCTCTCTCTCTCTCTCTCTCTCTCTCTCTGGTGGTGCTGGTTGTCGTTTCAGCTGGATTTATGGTATCTGATCGTGTTGCTTGGCATCTCTGGCTGATCATTACCAGGAGACAACCTTAGAATTACAGTTGAACTTTCTCAAGTGCTGGTTGGCGTTTCTAGCTGGCACAACCACCTGCGAATGATCCTGGAGCTCTATTTCTACTATCCGGCAGTCCTGTTTGGCGTTGCCAGCTGATTGGATCACCTTGAGATGATCTTGCAACTGAATTGATGCTGTCTTGGAGTGTTGGTTGGCGTTCTTGGATACTTCAACTATTTTAATACGAATCTGGATATGGATTTATACATTCTGACGAGGTAATTTTGGAAATATTAGAATAAACTTGAACTGTATGTTGGATTTATATTGTATCTTCAATAAGTTTTCACTTGAAACGCTTTGTCCCCTATGATAGGTTCAGTAAACAGATGTCTAATTGCTTGCGGATACCTTTCCAGTGTTCATGATGATAATCTTCTGTTTATAAATGTAAACTATGTGACTGAAACATGTGGTTTGACGGGATTCATACTTAAAAGCTGTCTTGTTTCAAATTTTTATGCAGAGATCAGTGGTCTGAATCTCTTATAATTATTTATGAGTTTGATTTTGTAAGATTTTTCTGTATGTCTAGGTGTATAAAAACTTCTGTATTTGTTGGATTATGGTCTACTGCATCTACCGGAGTCAACCTAAGGATACTGATGGTGTTGATAACTGAGCTACCAAAATCTTGGAGTTGATACGTAACTTCATTCAAGACTCTGGCACTACTATACTTCTACTATACGTATCTATAATCATGTATTTTAGAAGCTGGTTTTTCTTCAACAGTTAATTAAATTATTCAGTCATTTTTTTCTAGTTTTATTAATTTAATTCTATTTTTCTTGTAAGTGAAAAAAAAAAACAATTGAACATAGAAGGACTCAAGAGGATTTTCAAGAGGATTTTAAAGACAGTTAACAGAACATTCAAGATTTTATCAAGATTTGATTTAGTAATAGGGTTTTATTTAGAAAATGGATTGTAATAGCATAGTTTAGAGGGACGTGTCAGGCTTCTCAGAGCAGGCTGAGATATCGAATCTCACACATTTTTCGCGCCGAGTCAGATGGGGCATGTTGCAGCGAAGTTATTATTTAATTTATGTATAAAAAAATCGCTTCTAGGAATGTTGTATGTCAAAAAGTGTTAAAAAATATCTTTGCCACGGTAAAAAGTTGTATTTAAAAAATGTTTACAACTTTTACATTTAACATTTTTATGTAAAACGTAAATCCGCAAAGTTTTATGGCAAATAATTGGTTTTTTAGCTGTAAAAAATCGATTTTAGGCTGTAAACTCGAGTTATAAGCATTTTCATGATTTGATGTTAATGAGAAAAATTTGTATTTTTGAAAGATCTACAACTTTTCCATTTAACTTTTTTTGTAGAATGCTTAGAATTTGATTTACAACCAAAAACACGTTTTTAGCGATTTTTGGAGGTGACCGCATTCTGCGTATACGTTCAGGATCAAGCCCAAAATTAATATGGCACCTTACTGTTATGAGGGGAGTTCGCACACAAATTTTTAGCTTAATTGACTAAAGTCTCTCAGAGATAATCGAGTAAGTAGAAATTTTTTATTTAAAAATACGCGTAAAAATCGAACAATTTGTGCCCGCATTTCGAAACAACGTAGTGGATCGTGATAAAAAAAAAATAGTTTTTATATCGATATCGATAATTGCGTGAGATATCGCATTTCACACATTTTTCGCACACAAAACTATAAGGCACTTCCGTGTCGCGGTCGTGCCTAAAAATGTAGAACTATCATGGAAGTGTATAAAGTACACTTGAAGGAAGGTTCCACAGTCACACTGTGATCATTTAACGATTAAATTAATAAAAACAATCAAAACATTGCAACGTCCATATCCAGAGGCTGGATAGATATAGGGGATCCGGCGCAGTTGACCACGAGGTTGGGTTTAGTCAGGGGCCCCGGCGGGACTTCATACGTCCCTGCACTTGATCTATCTCTCTCTCTCTCGCTCACGGGTCTGATGCCGCGGAAGAGGATAGGTTAGTCTTTGGCAGCGCGTGCGCATTTTCCATCGACAAGCTGAATACACATGCATACGCAATCGCGTTTACGCGCAGCACGCTATCTCTCTCTTGCTTCGCGTCTCCACAGCTCGCTAGCGACACGAGGGCTCCTACGCAGTCAGTTCATATCCAATCCTTCTACAAGTCACATCTACTGATACGTTATATCAATGCCACGTGTTTTTGCGAGGAGGAAGCCACTGGTCCGGAAAGCTGAGCAGCCACCTACGCCTTGCTACGGAATCAAAGTATATTTTAAATCATCTTTTAATTAATTCTTTGCACCCGGGGATCTTCCTAGTGAACTGAACCGGGGAGCTTTTTCCAACACGGGAAAAAACTCTGCACATAACCAAAACACTTATTCGCCTCCGACGAGTTCTAAAATAGCCGCTTCGTGCAGCCCGGCTGGACTGGCTACGTCAGACTCCAGTCGGTTTTCTCATGGACGCATGACGTCTTTAGGTCCTTTACTAACAAATTCACTCTAACCTCTCGTGTAATATTAATTCAACACACACGAGACAGAGAACTCAGATATTTTCAACTTAACGAATAACTTGTCTTTTCTCACTTCACATCACGCAAATGCATATTTAACAGTAACACAATATATCTTTATTATTTTATCTAATATATTTTTCTTTATTATTTTATCTAATACATTTTTTCTTGACGCTCTCTCCCGCTTCGAATGAGGGACGCCTTCTAGAATAATCGATGAAATCAGCTGTAAATGTATACATGTGAGCCGCAACTCTGACGTCCACGGCAAAAGGAAAAAATGTCAACAAGCTTCTCGAACTGTCTCCGTGCCGACCATATAAATATCGAGCGAAAATCGGACTCACGCGGAAACGACTTCGAACAGCCGAGAGAGACACACTATTATTCTCCGACGCTTCCCCCTCGCCGCCCGGCGTGAAAGCTCTCTTCTCGAACATTCAAACTCGGCGATATCTCTATAATTGTAAGAGATTTTCTCTACTGAAAATGTAAAATGAAAACCTGTACATTTTGAAATTATCGCTAATTACAAATAAACTCCACAGCTTCCTGATGAGGGCAGCATTGACTGCCGAAACGTCGGAATGAAAAGAAAAATGGAATAATTTTTTCTTATCCAAGATTGCCTCGGGTAGACCGATACAGCCAACAATACCATTTTGAGAAATACCGACGGATAGAGCCAAGGATAACTCTCCATTTAGCTTCAGAAATAAATTGTGTAATTCTTTATTTTCCCCAATCCAGCTACGACCGTTCATTACCTTAAGTACCCAAATTGATATTACAATTATTACTCTCACTCAACATTATTACAATTTTTTATTATTCGATTTATTCTGGGAATCATTCAATTTATAATTGTTCAATTGTTAAGAAATCCACTTAAAATCATAATTAAGATAAATTTCAACACTTGAGATATTTTTTCGACTAATTCGTATATCAAGCATAAAATTAGTTACATATTCATATACAAACACACACACAACACACACACACACACACACACACACACACACACACACACACACACACACACACACACACACACACACACACACATATATATATATTATAACGGGGCTGCTCTGCTTGGTGTCGGTAGCCGCGCAGACGTTAGCTGCGTGCAGTGCAGCTACCGGAGCGGAGAGACAACCGCGTAATAATCGAGACCAAGTCTCGTTTCCTCGGGTTTTATCGAGTTCGTAGGTGGACCTGCCAAGGTCGTATTTTGGCTAGCTGCAGTTTGTTCGCACGTGCACCGTGAAGCGATGCGCGTGCCCGCGGAGGCGGCGGGGAACTTAATAGGATTACGGACCGGTGTACAATCAAAACACGCTGAGTAGCGTAGAAAAAGTAAAGTATATTGTTCAGTGAAAAAGTAGGTACACGAGCACACACGCGGGTGTCCGAGACGCAGACGAACGAAGCAGTTAGAGACCGGGAGGGCACTGGTGAGAGAGAGAGATGCAGAGCTGACACTTACAGTAGACGAGAGTCGGCTCAGCCCCAGGACGTCTCCTTCGCAGGCGAGTGGTTGGAATTGCTCGGAAGCCTCGGATGTAGCGGAGTCGCACGGAGACCTCGGGCAAGGCGCAGTCGTTGTCGGACCCTCCGGGTTGCAGTCGTGAACCAGGAGCCTTCGCACGTCGTTCTCACAAAGTTATTCGCCTTTACGAATCGAGGAGTATCGCGCACGATGTTTACTCTCTGCGAGCCTAAACGAATCTGTCTCTCTTTCCGCGAGACGCGGCACGCGCGCGAGGCTCTCTATCTCTCTCTCTCGACGTGGCATTATTTATTTAACATTCGGACGCGGAATTTTAGTTTCACGATTATTACACGGTTAGTAACGCGACGAAATTTTGAAGCGAAGCAACGCAGGTATTCGCAAGGACGTTTGCTAGAAAGTCACAGCGGCACGGCTTTGTTGTTGTTGACACGCGACGAACGCTCGCGTGCGAAACACGAAGCAGCTCGAATAAGTCGAAAGCGAGCACAGTATAGGCTAACGAATATTATTCGAATATTCGTCAGTAGCCAAGATACTGTAACTGTAAGTACGAATCTCAAAACATCGCAGTATCTCTAGTGCGAACAGTGAGAGTATACATAGGTATACTAAAAGCGAGAACGCACGCAGCAGTAGAGCGGCTGCCGACTCTCGCGAGGCGAGAGAGCGTTCCAAGAAAACATTGTACACAAGCGAGCGCGCGGTACAATTGTGATAGTATAGGTGTAGATAGGAGCATCACGGTATACTTATACGAGAGTATTCCGACGGAAAATAATTGCGGTTTCGCGCGATCGCTGAATATTCTGAGACGCGTATATAATTGTAACAAGGAAAATTCGAACAGTGATAATAGCGCACTAAATTGATCGAATTTTTGAGTTTTTTTTTCTAACGCGGAAAATTGTTTCTTTCCCTCAGTCGTTTATTTTTTCTTTGTGAAGTGAAAATTTTCGTTTTTGTCAATTAATCCAAACCGATTAAAATAGAGCAACAAACTCTCAATCTAGCGAATCGCTCACAAAAATTTTACGGTTTCGCGGGTTTGATATTCGCAGAGAGTGAAGATTGTTTTACTCGCACACCGCGTTTTCGAATTTTTGTTTTCTTTTCCTTTTCTCTCCAAGAAAGCGTTACGTACGGTACAGAGCAAAGTACAGATTGGAGGTGATTGCGAATTGAGAGGTAGAATCGGAAAATAAAAATAACGCTGACAATTTTTTTTTTTCCTTCTGACAAAATAATTGTCATATTGACAACAGAGAAATTTATTAGTCGTGTTATATTAGTGCTACATTTTTTTTAAATATTAAACAAAGTTTGAGACAGAACATTTTTCACCAATAAACGAATAGATGCGTCACATTATTTTTTTTTGAGATTAGTAAAACCCTAAAATTCTTTCAGCCTGCCACGTGATACAAAAGGGTGAAACCGTAACATCAGTAGGGTAGAAATGTCACAACAACAATACAGATGGCATTACAATATGCAGAACAAAGTAGAACGTTTAGATATATCTTCCAACTAAAAATAATGATAATCGGTTCAGAATAATAGATAGCTAATTATCGATACCGGCATGTGACGCCAGAAATTTTTATCTGTTAACGATCCAAAGAAATACAATCTGTCGAAAGAGCGCAAAATTTCAGAACTACTCTAAGCATTAGTCGATGGCAAGTTGCCCGACGACAGAGTATATACTCGAACAGCAACGTCCTAACCAATGAGCGCAGCGTCTCGAATGAATTACAAACGGGCGACGGGAGGCATCCTGTATCACAGCTCGCCAACGAACAAGCACGGCATAACCCTTTGCGGACGATACGGTCCACGCCGAGCAGAACAAATAACTCTCGGATGAAAGCGATATCGCTGGAGCGTTGGGGAGTCTTAGTATAAGCCGTACAATCACGACTTCGCAAGTACTCGACACGAGAACGCTCAGAGCAGCCTAATACGTCAAGCAACAACCTATCGATTTGGAACGACCAGCCAGTCGCATATAGACCGACGGCCACGACACGACAACAGTAACTAGCTCCGTAACAGACGCAGCAGTAACGACGAGAGTTAATCAAGACAGTGGCTAACACCAAGACTAAGTCGATGGGGACGCAGAACGAGAACGCAACAGAAATAGAGCACAGAAGAAAGCACGTAATGCACCAGAAAACGAGAGACTCAGACAGAAAAAAACCGTTGGAGTATCTCGTGGCAACAATTGTTACAGCGAGTCTAGCAAACAATGGACTCGCGTAACCAAACCGACCTCGCAAAAAAACCCCGAGGCAAACAGGTACATTTTCAAGATAACCTTTGATATAAGGCATATAGAAACCAAACGCCCGACAGCACTCGTTAATTCGGATTAAATCCGGGGGCGAATGTTTTTTGTCCCCACCAGCACGAGGAACCAACGATACAACACAAGTCGGAGTCCAGCAGCAACGGCCACGACGGCCGGGGGACTCTAGGAAGGGGGGAGGATTACCCTTGGGTAATTCAAACCCGTTTCTGGTAGATGCACATACGCCAGGCCCCTTACCAACAGGGAGCTTATATCCGTTTTCGTACCCAACGATGGCAGCCTGGGGCGGGTCACGCCGAGACATTGGTAAAATTGCGAGAGAGTGGAATATTAAATTCGATGGACACAAGGACAGCTGCATCGAAGAGTTTATACAACGAGTCAACGAGTGCAGAATGTCCTCCCATCTCGATGAAGAAGATTCGCTCAATGCGTTATTACACGTGCTGACAGGACCAGCGCTGGTCTGGTGTAGACAACTGCGACCCTCATGGTCAACTTGGAGTGATTTTTGCCAAGCCGCAAGAAGAAGTTACGGAATAAATCAAGATATCCAGATGCAACTCCTAGCAGAAGCACAAGCTCGCACACAGGGTAAAAAGGAAGCGGTTAGAGACTACATCTTCGCGGTATTAACCATTCTGAGCCGCTTAGATGTACAGCCCCCTGTAGAAGCTCAGCTCAGCATGATTTACGATAATATGCTGGCTGAAATCAAGATGCTTGTGCCGAAACATCAAGTCACAGATTTGGATGCGCTGATAACCCTCGCTAGAGCAGCGGAGAAGCTTATCCATGATAGGGATAACTACAAGCCTCCGCCACCGCCAGAACTATGTTTACTGCCGCAGGTGGCCTACAAGGAGAAAGATGATTTTGCCATAGCTTCGATCGAAGAACCAGTCAGTCTGGCTGCTTATATCGCGATGGTAGTGAAAGAAGCGATAGCGCAACTGACCGTGGCAGAACAAGCGAAACCGCCGTGGACCCAAGCTAAGGTAGTTTCGCAGGCGAGGAATCAAAAGAAGAAGCCAACTCCTGCAGCCCAAAGACCGAAGAGCAGCCATAATAAGGACCAGAATGTTCGTGGACCGTATAAACACCCTGTAGAGTGTTACGGGTGTGGATGGCCTGGATACAAGAGGCATGTGTGTCCAGAATGCTCGCAGATTTCGGGAAACGGTTGGGGGAAGAAGTAGTTGGGGTTGCTACACTTCCCAAGAATCGTAAGAAGACCCCAGAAAGAACCACAAAAACTGATAGCAAGACTGCGATTGTGCCGATGAAGGCCGCAGACGCATCCACGATAGACTGTAGACGTTGGTGGCTACAACTGGATGTAGGAGGATCTTGCCTTCGTGCTTTGTTCGACTCAGGAACGGCTCGTACCCTTGTTAGTCCCATTGGACTAAGGATAGCCTCGGCATGTGGTCAGGCGATCATGCCCTATGAAGGCCCCGGTGCGAAACTCGCTGATGGTCGACGAGCAATGGTTCAAGGACTTGTCAACTTGCCCTTTAAGGTGCTACAACAATGTCATTACCTCCAGGTGATAGTCATGAGATCCCTCGAGATAGATTGTATTTTAGGCACAGATTTCATGCGCGCTTTTAACGCTGTGCTTCTGCCCAGAGATAACCGACTGGAGATTGAGGGGACAGAGTCAGTTCCCCTAACATTGTCTACTTTTCCGGAAAGGACAACAACGCTGGTAGCTATGGGTTCACTGGTATCTAAGGTTTAGGATTTGTCGACCACGGATACAGGGCGAAATATGGAAAAGCCCGCCCAACTTCTCGACTTGAGACAAGATTGGAAGGAAGATGAAGATTCCAATTCAAGATGTAATGGACGACCAAGATGCTTCAAGATGGTGTCGTCCAGAAGAAGATGCTTCAGGGGGTGCCCGTAACGCGACTTACGCCCGATTTCGAATACGGCAACTCGCGCGGTCGATCTGAATTTGCGTCTGATAATTATAGGATCACGTTAGAGAGAGAACGGGAGGGATGTTTCCCCTTTAATTCTTACAAGGTCCGTATTAATTAAGTGGAGGCCGATTTTACGGTCCACGATGATTTTGGTTTCTCTTCTTTTCTTCGTTATTGTTGTAATTTTTTTTCGCGCACACAACAACATAGTGCATGCTGGTGAGCAGATATCTGGATGGAGAGCTGATGAGGCCGTAGGGGAGCCGGATGTGACCTGTTCGGTATCCAGCGCGCGAAGGGGGAATATGACAGGGAATGCAGGATTGCTAACCCGTCATGAACCCTCGCCAGCAAAATGACCGGTGATATGTATAATAATGTATTACAGCTCTGTTACAGACGGAAAGCGGCGAAACTGTGAAAACGGGAGTAAGGCACGTGGGTTAAGGTGAGAGATGAGAGAGAGAGATTAGAGAGCTGACACGTTAACAGTATACGGATGTGCGGCTCAGTCCCCAGGAGCGTCTCCTTCGCCAGGCAGGGTTGAATTGCTCGGAACTTTCGATGTGAGCGGAGTCGCACGGGTTGACGACCTCGGCGAAGGGCCCGGCGAGGTCGTTGTCGACCCTCTGGTTGCAGTCTGAACCAGACTTCGCACGCTGCTTCGTCACAAGTAGTTCGTCTGGCTTTACGATGAATCGAGGAGTGAGCGCGCACGAGATTGTTTCTACTCTAGCGTGCGAGCCTAAGCTGAATCTGTCTCCTTCTCTTCCTGCGAGACGGCGGCACGGCGCCGGAAGGCCTCTATCGTCGTCGCTCGTCGTCTCCACTTACCTGGTGGCTTGATCTCCCGCTTTCACTTCTCGCACAGCCGTTCGTGTGGCTGGTAAAAGAGCCGCTGGTAATTACATTATTATACAGGGTTATTGGTAGTGTCGTAATTGGCGTGGGATGTTTTAGTGTGCGGGAAGGAGTTTGACATTGTGGTCCTCGTCATATATATAGTATATATATATATGATATATATAGTATGTATGGTGGGTTCTCTGTCAATAGGTCGAAGAGGAAAAAATTTCGTTTTCGACTGCCAACGTTGATATATATGTCTAATAAGATCCCCGGTGGCCCAAAAAAATTTCAGCGGCGATCCCTTCACTTGGCTGTCAAGTATAGCTGGTCAATAGTTGGTCGGTTTAGCGATTTTTGCATTGTTTTTGCCTCATTTTCAATGATATTGTAGCTCATAATGATTTTAACTAAAACATAGCTGATACTTTTTTTTGTTAAAGTTCGTAAAGGTTTCGCAGGTAAAGTGTTTGGATCTTTTAAAGTCATAATCTACATGTTTAGGGCTACCGTTATTTGCAATTTTAAAGCTCTTAAATATGTGATAATCGAAGGGTTTTGTCCGGTGACTCGCCCGACTGACGTGTCGTACGGTGTAAGAGAGGATACTTTTGTATCAGTCAATTTCCTGAGGGTTTTTCAGCTATTGGTGTACATGAAAGGACAAAAACACAAGGCTTCTGCCATTCTGCTCTGCAGCAGGTACTTTGCACGTATAAAAAGTATCTTTTTTCACCGTACAGAAGAGCTCGAGTCCGGAGGAGTGCGAGAGCCCTCAGATTTTTCAATTTAAGGTTTAAAATGCAATAATGATTGAGACCTAAACATGTTATATTGACTTTAAAAGTATTATTGAAAAATTCACGGAAGTTAAGCAGAAAAAAAAAGTATTAGGGTATTTGTTTTAGTTAAAAATGCATTTACCATGTACTGGGAGCTACAAATCGGTTGAAATAGGGCAAGATAAATGCAAAAATGCTTTAAAACAGCACTTTGACCAATATATAAGGGCTTGAACCAAGTAAGAGGATTGCGCTGAAAATTTTTGGGAGCCAGCGGGCATCCCTGGTAGAACTATACTATAAAATTTGAAGACGCCAAAAAAAAATTTGTCATTCTTCGATTTGAGCAGAGAACCAACCCACATATATGAGTATATATAACGTAATATATAATATATAGTCACAGAAAATTTCAGCACGATCATTCACTGTGGCTGAGTTATAGCTGGTCAAATGGTGATTTTAAGTAATTTTGTGCATTTTTGCAGCGTATTTTCAAGTGATTTGTAGCTCATGAGGGATGCATTTTTACGATGAAAATGATCTGCATTACTTTTTTTGTAAATTTTCTGAGATTTTTAATAAAGAATTCTTTTTATAGTCATATAATGTATATAGCTTCCAAAGCGGCTTCCCCTGAAATCACAATAGCAAAAAAAAAAACGTTAGAATGGATTTATCTAAATTAGATTAAAAATATGTTTAGGCGTAACTTATTTCATTTTACAACTTAAATATGTGGAAAAGTCTAAGAGTTTTACATGGATACCGATCTCAAAAAAATTTATGCAGATACCTTTTTATAAGGTGCAAAGTGGCGCTGTAGAAATTCTGATTTGGGTTAGGCTTAGTCTTCTTGCAATCAAATGATACTGAAAATAGCCAAAAATAATAAATACAGTTATGTGCAGAATAAGGTATGCTAAAACCCACACACAGAACGCCTGTCACATAATATATATATAACAGTACATACATATATTATGACTTTATAAGATTAAGTTGTGTTAAGTTTAAAAAAAAATCTTTCGTGAAGCACAAGGAGACTAAGGGTTAACCCAAATCAGGATTTACAGGCTGATTTGCAACTATAAAAATGTATCTACATGAAGTTCTGGGTGGTCGTAGACATGATATCAAGCGTAAGACTTTCAAACATTTTCCGACTGTGTGCAGGAGCATTGCTCGGCCTAGGCCACGAGTGAAAAGATAAATGCACACATTCATCATATATATAATATAGTATATATATGCGTATTGTGTGTGTGTCAAGATAGTGGTATGTAGATCCACACAGAAAACACTAAAACAAGCCTTTCGGCCTCAGGCTTAAAAAAGCTCTTAGCTTGACTCAGCCCACTGTTTTTCGAGGGGAAAAGAACGGTTTTCGATGCAGCGGTGTTCATGAAAAAATCTATTATTACAACTTGTGGCAAACAAGAAAATTGGTATCTTATTACCTTGCTAGAGGACCTAAATCATATATCCTGTATACAACAAACACATAACCAAACAGGATTTCAAAAGAAAACATGAGTCGAGGAATGTTTGCTTTGTGTGATTAAATATTTTAGTTACAATAATAAAACTTAAAGTTAGCAAAGAAAAACCATTTTCGTTTATGGCGATATCGAAGGTGATAATCTTTATATTGTGGTGGTAGTGTGGAAGTTGAACCTCTGCTAGGACAGATGTCTCTTATCATTAAAACTGTCGAGCATTTCTACAGATACTTCCGTTCAAAAACAATTTACTAGTGTGCTAGCGAAAAATTAAGCGCGCGTATCGTCAAATTGTGAGCTGCTAACAGCCATTTGTGGAAGAAAATGGTTTATCATGATAGGAATTGCCGAGAGTTCTAAGAAACAAGTGTCCGAAAATGCAGCAATGCTCTAGAAATGACGAAATTTATGTAAATACCGTCGAAGTTTTGCCGTGTTTTGTAAACAGGTTTAACATAACTTAATCTAGCTTTCCAAAGCGCTCCCTGAAATTCACGAGAAAGCAGCAGAAAAAGAGAAACGTGAGATGGATTTAGCTAAATTTAATTAAACAAAATATGATTAAAAAATATTATGGAGTATAATTAATAATGAACCTGCTAATATTATTGTCATGATAAGAAAAAATTATTGGCATTAGTTGACCAAGTACCGAAGTGAGTTTTGAAAGAAGCTTGCTGTACACGTAGGTGGCCTGACGACCGCCGCGGCATGGGAGATTCTAAAAATCTGGTATCAAAAACTCAATGGCTCTGAGAAAATGAGCTAGCGGGCTTAACATTTAAAAATGCAAGTTTAATCATGACAAATTAGAGGAAACATTTTGAAAAATGTCATCCGAAGATGTTTAACGGTAGTCTTGCGGCCATAGAGGCCAAATCTTCGGAATTCGTGAATCGGATTGGATTTTATTTATAACTGCACAATATTGTCTGTTCCTTCATTAATCTGTAAAAAAAAAATTTGTTTTCTTAGTATGACCCTTTTTGTTTATCACATAATCAACAGTGCACATTGTAGAAAATTGAGCCGCTAATATTTTCATATTTTATATATTATTATTTGTTGAAAAAATTGGGCGTTTATCAAGGACGATTCTCCTTACTCTTGGAGGCTTTTTCCAGTGATGGACAGGGATGATGAGTCAGATCTATGAAATAGACTGACCATCTTTGCCAGTTAATCTAAACAATCTTCCCCGCTCGCCCGTAAGGCCACGCTCTCTGCCGTAGTGCAGTTGGACTGCTACCTTAACATTTATTTGCCACAATATCCCTAACACTATACGGAATTTGCCTGACCTGCGCCTGGTGGACAGGAAAAATCGAAAATCACACCAAAGGAAAATTGTCAGGAAAAACCTGCCTCGAAAGAGGCAGGGAGCTAGGTTCTTTTTAGCCGTCGGAACCAACTCAAGAAAAAATATAAGTGGAACTTCACGGGAATCAAACCCCCAACTCCCTTGAACAACGACCACAATTCCACTAGTTTAAGTTATGCGCCTTAAATCAACTGAGGCCCGACGCGAACCGCTCGCAGAACATGTATAAGTAATACCGCGAAAAAAATTATTGACTTGAATTTATTACGTCAATATTATTTTTCTAATTTTATTACATTTTCACGTTCCTCCCAGATCACTGCTGCTCTATGAATCTTGATGTATCAGGGGCTGCCAGACTAACTTTAGAGGATTGCCGAAAATTTATTGTTCGTAGTAGGTATGTGTCAGGTACACATGATCACTCTTTCAGGAGCAGCTTGGGCTGGACGGTGCATGAAAGAAAGACGAACGCAATGTTACAGCGTTGTTGATCGGTTACGTGACAAGGCCTGTTGCATGGGAACTAGCCACTCGGCTTTACTCTCACCCATCGTTTCGAAAAACGAAGTGTAAGGAACTCCGGGTAGGTTGTTCGTCAGATAGTTTCCGTTCAAGAACAGGGTTTTGCTGGTTACTCCATTAAAGCCTGATATTAAGACCTAACTTTAAGTCAATTAAGTGCGAAGACTATATGATATCAACATTATAAATTTTTACACTAGTGTCTGCATGTTTATAAACAATTTCAATTTTTAAATTAAATGTATATTTTTATCTTTCAAACAATTAATTCTATCTTATCTACAAGCGATTGATCAAGAGATTTCGTTATGTGCAGCGACTCAACATTATAGTGCGGGTGAAGTGATGGGTGTACTGAGAATGTTTCACTATCATCAATTTTTCTGTTGCTAGTATCACTACGCTCTCTCACATAGATTCTCGCGAGGTACTTCTTTATACCTTCAATGAATACGTTAATTCTCTAATCTATTATTTTAGACAATGCCTTCATCTGTCGAAAGGTCAACTTTCTTACAATAACCAACGAAAGGCTTACGTTGTCGTTTTGCTGTAGGCTCCTTGCTGTCTCTCAGCCTCCTCCAGTCACCGTAATTCAAACTGCCGATCCGAGTAGTGATCATGAATCTTAAAGGTAAACCAGTAATGGTGTATTCGTTGATCCGGGGAAATCCAGCATTTCTTCCTCACTTGTATCCTGGAATATCGGTCGATCTCGTCAAACAACGCTCCACTTTCATCCATCCTTGGGGAACTGTATCTCAGGTGCGAGAGCAAGGATAGACCCGTAAAACTCCTAATACTCAGTCGGACAACCCAGGGTTAAAGTCGCCAGAAGCGACAGAGTATTTTCCAGTCCTACGGAATAATCTTCCGTAAGGAGTTGTTCAAGCAAAATCATTGTAGGATTTATTCAGCGATACTTGCTGACCTGAGACTCTGGCCTGCCTATCGTCGTGTTGTCTCTTCTGTTCAGGGGCCATCTCGCCTTCTTCCATTTTTTGCTGAGAGCAAACTTCCTTACTAGTTTTTTTAGGTGAGAGAAACTGTGGCCTCTGTGGCTGGGCAGACGGTCTCCAGCTCTATATTCAAAATTCTGGTGTTCTTTGGGTGGGGTTACTGAACCAATTAGAACCAACCTCTCTGGGGGGGAGCCAATAAAATCTACCGGCTTTAGGGGGAGCCAATAGAAATCTTGCTGTAGGTGACATTTTTGAAAGCGCAACGCAAACTGTAAAATACTATCTTGTAAGCACAGGCACGCGTCGCGCTCGTTGCACAGTAACAGTATGTTTCACAATATGTGCACTACAACTTGTCAAAGCAAATTGTTTCAGGCCTATCTAATCATTTTCTCGAGTTTGATGAGAAATTGGAGAAATGCGTTGTATACCCAGAGGCCAGTCAATCCATAGTAATATAGAAGACGGCTTTGGTATAAGTTTTATGTATATTAAGTCGTGTAATGTTTGAAGAGAAGAGACTTTTGTTACGGACAGCAAGATGATCTTAGCTTAACTGCTAACGGATGCTGTTTTAGTTGGGGCAGAATTTGCTTTCCGTGATACGCCTTCCCCTACAATTCTTCCTAACATCCTTTCTTAGTATCGAATAGTAGCGAATATTGTAAATCACAGGAATGAGTGTGATTGTCCGATGTAATATATGCTCGCCCACTAGCCAGAATAGGAGGGAAGCTAAGTCGCAATGACTGTGGCCAGCGGGTTTTTACCTGTCCGAAGGCCAGCACTCGCTTTTTTTACTTCCGCAGTAACTGTCTCTGTCGCTTCATCTAAACTTTGTAGGAGGGCATCTCCACTTCTTGTTTGTTTAACTCGAGCACCATCGTTCAGGTCGTGTCCGGTTTACTTCCTTTCCGGATTTCCAGGAGCTTCCCATGACGTCTTATTGGCCGCCACTTTAAACTAGGTATCCTTCTGAACGCCTTGTTTTGTTTTTGTTGTTCTTCGGCTTCGCCAGTGGATCTGGTGCATTGTGAGGGGCTCTCGCGGGTGAGAGGCTCACCGTTGCATCAACGGCTTCTCCTGTCGTTGTCTTCTTCCTGACTTGCTTTTGCCCTTGTCCATTGGGACGAATGTGCTGTCTATGCTCCTACATTGCAATCGGCTCGCCAAACTTTCCATACTGTCGTTCTTGATCCAGAGATTCCCCTCCAGGCGAAGCTCCGGCACCGTAAAGAAACGTACTTGTTTTTTCTGTTCTAATCTTTCCAAGCCTTCCAAGCCTTCGCGAGGCCCCTTATCGTCCGGTGCAACCTTGATTCTACTCTCGGCGTATCGAGTTGTTCCCCTGATTGCTAAATCCTTCAGGGGCCTTGCAAGTTATCATCTTGCTTTCCTGCTTGGGGGTTGGGAACCTCGCATTGTCGTTGTTCTGGCGCTTTGTTGTAGTCTGCTTATTATTCGCGCTTCATTTCCTTCTCTCCTTGCCTCCCCTACGTACGTGCCGCCATTTAAAGCCGTTCCGGCCGCTCCCGCGGCCACTTGCGTTATCGCCCTGCCGGGCATCGCGCGAGTCGCGGGCATGCCTCGCCATGGGGGGGGGGGGTGGGGGGGCGGGGGTCCTGTTCCGGGACACCAGTCACAGCACCTACTACGGCAGAGAAAATTTCGCACAGGTTTGAGTAGGCAGGGCGCAGGTGCGTGTTAGCAGGACGCGGGACGCGTGCCCCTGTACTATCCTGGCAGCCGGGACTGCACAGCAATCCAGTTTCGAGCTGTACCCTGCTTGCTCAGAGCTTAAGAGCCCAAGCCCGGGATCGACTGAGTCAGGGCCAGAGCGCCAAGTCCAAAAAATCAGAGCACTTTTGGCTAGAAAAAGAAGTGGGTGTCCTCTAAATGTGGCTCGAAAAATCAAGCACTTTTGAGAGAACATGAGTGGGCGAAGGGGGCTTCTCAAAGTACAAATGGCACCATGTGAGAGTAAACCAATCTCGACTGACCGCTCCAGTGACTCCCAAGGTGAGGTCGCTGGGGGTCATACGTCATTTTGTTGTACTTTACTCGCATGGTGCAGAGTACTAGCTCTTAATTTTGGTACACCTGTGAAGGATAAAGTTCAACTGAGCTCTTCTAAAAGTGTGAGGAGCTTAATCAGCGCATGCTAAATGCCAAATGAACTAAGCTGTTTCGTTCTTCAGAGAGGATGGATATAAACATGTAACTGGCTTCGGCGGCTGCATTGTATTAGGGCGCGCCCTAGACACAGCGAAACAAAAATACAAGAAGAGCTTAATAGATAGGCAACAGTAAACAAGCAGCTCACTCTGCGAAGGTAGAATGTAGAACACTGTGCGATGACGGACAGCAGAATGGGACGGGGAGTACAAGTGTCGAATCGCTGGAATGCTCTTAATCACTTTGGTGGGTGATGTGATTGAAAGATGTAAAATTAAAAAATTTTTTTTAAATCTTGATTGTTCGAACTCAGTACCTTTGAAAGAAATCGAAATCATCAAAATCTTAAATTCGAACGAATTCCCACTGTACATGGTCTCGGTTTGGGGGAAACGAAAAAACATTCGGAACAAATAATAAAGCGGGCATTTCACATTAATGCAGTCAACAACAAAGACACTGAGACTTGGGTGGATTAAAAGACCACGTGAATAGATAGCAACTTTCACTACGTCCATACAACATTTTTCGCAGCAAACGCTACTAACATTAAAAACATACTTCTTGCCATTTTTACAACTTCAAAAACTTACTTATGTAGTGGCTCTTACGGAGAAAGTCAAATAGAGACTAGTCAACTAAACTCCGCTCAGAACAAACCACCACTTAAATAGATGCTAAAACCGTGACGACGCTTTAAGAAATATTAAAGGCAGAAATAAATAAACTCTGGCAAAATGTCGCCATTGGCCAATCCGTCCTTATGGCAAACAGAGCTTACTAGAGAAATGTCTTTTTAGAGAGATGTTCTAGGTTAAAAGTCAAAATGCCCAAAAAAAGCTTAACAGGTAATGAAAACCAAAATAAAAACAAGAATGAGTTTGGCGGGAACAGGAATACAAGAGTTTCAACGAAAGACACCTCTTATTAATGTTATAAATGTCTAGATTTGGGATATCACCAAGAATTGCCGCAGTAACAAGACCTAGCGAATGCTACCAGTTTTGGAAGCGAAGAGGATAATCAAGGAGAATGTAGAAGCGAAAGCAGATCTGCGTACTCTGCCATGGATCAGAATTTAATGACACTTTGGCAAAAAAAATACTTTCTTACATAATATATATTAAAATAAATGTTTAACAAAAAAATGGCGAATAAAGAAAGATTTATCTGGACGTCTAACCATACACTAGTTGAAAACGGTGCAAATAATAAAAAAAAAACAATCTTCCAATTAATTGAATTAGAAGATGTTGTTAATAATAAGAAACCTTGAAAAGAAATACAGTTTTCTATCAAGGTTTTTATATAAAATGTGAGTATCAATCGCTTCATGGTCAAGGATCACGCGTGATTATTTCATTTTGTAAATTTGATATGTTCCCTTAAAAAATACTTCAATGGTCTCATTCAAAATGAGTACTTATGCAGCATTTAAAAAGGAAATATTGCTTTTGTACTTGAAATGAAATATTAATTTTCTTTTCAAATGATGGGTATGCGAAACAAGATCAGCACAATGTATCAAAGCAAGACTACACAAACAACAATATTAAAATATTAATTGATTATTTTTTGTCAAAGTCCAACAACTTGTGAAACATATACTTATTATATTTCTTTGCTATATATATATATATATCTAATATACTAATGCTTTTATTTTACCACATAAAATTTGTATATTTATTCTTATA
>CM053172.1:37847464-37964373 GCA_012977825.3 Pteromalus puparum
CTCTCTCTCCACTTACCGTGCTTACTCCCGTTTCACTCTCCGCCGTTCGTCTGTAACAGAGCTGTAATACATTATTATACATTATGGTATTTATGCTGGGGAGGTTATGACGAGTTAACATTGTTCCTCGTCATAAAGTAAAATTTATAAATTTCACATAATGAGGGCCAATACTGGTGTTACCATCAGGATGATAACAGGAAAAATCTGGCTGTAAGGACCAAAATTTATATTTTTTAACATTTAAAAAATTCTTTATTTTATGACGAGGAACAATGCTAACTCGTCATAACCTCCCCAGCATAAATACCATAATGTATAATAATGTATTACAGCTCTGTTACAGACGAACGGCGGAAACGTGAAACGGGAGTAAGCACGGTAAGTGGAGAGAGAGAGAGAGAGATAGAGAGCTGACACTTACAGTAGACGGAGTCGGCTCAGCCCCAGGACGTCTCCTTCGCAGGCGAGGGGTTGGAATTGCTCGGAAGCTTCGGATGTAGCGGAGTCGCACGGAGACCTCGGGCAAGGCGCAGTCGATGTCGGACCCTCTGGGTTGCAGTCGTGAACCAGGAGCCTTCGCACGTCGTTCTCACAAAGTTATTCGCCTTTACTAATAGAGGAATAGCGCGCACGATGTTTACTCTCTGCGAGCCTAAACGAATCTGTCTCTCTTTCCGCGAGACGCGGCACGCGCGCGAGGCTCTCTATCTCTCGCTCTCTCTCCACTTACCGTGCTTACTCCCGTTTCACTCTCCGCCGTTCGTCTGTAACAGAGCTGTAATACATTATTATACATTATGGTATTTATGCTGGGGAGGTTATGACGAGTTAGCATTGTTCCTCGTCATAATATATATATATATATATATATATATATGTATGGGTGGTTCTCTGTCAAATCGAAGATGAAAAAATTTTTTTCGATCCAAACTTTATATATATGTTCTATAGGATGCCCGTGGCTCCCAAAAAAATTTTCAGCGCGATCCCTTCACTTGGCTTCAAGTTATAGCTGGTCAAAGTTGGTGTTTTAAGCGATTTTTGCATTTTTTGCCTATTTTCAATGATTTGTAGCTCATAATGATTTTTAACTAAAACTACCCTGATACTTTTTTTTGTTAAATTTTCTAAATTTTTCAGTAAATTTACTTTTAAAGTCATATATACATGTTTAGGCTACCTTATTTGCATTTTAAACCTTAAAATGTGATAATCGAAGGGTTTGATCCGGACTCCGACTACTTTCGTACGGTGAAAAGATACCTTTTTATAGTGCAAAAGTACCTGTACAAGAGCCAGAATGGCAGAGGCCTTTGTTTTTTGTTTTTATGGGACACTAGTAGTGAAAAACCCTCAGAAATGATTCAAATAACTAATAATAGCTGTAGACAAAGGACGTATCCATCATAAAAATATCACAGTGGTTGTTTATGTTAGTAAAAAGGAATCTGACGTCCTTTGTCACAGCTATTATGAGTTATTTGAATCAATTCTGAGGGTTTTTCACTATTGGTGTACCATGAAAACAAAAAACAAAGGCTTCTGCCATTCTGGCTCTTGCACAGGTACTTTTGCACTATAAAAAGGTATCTTTTCACCGTACGAAAGTAGTCGGAGTCCGGATCAAACCCTCAGATTTTCACATTTTAAGGTTTAAAATGCAAATAAGATAGCCTAAACATGTATATATGACTTTAAAAGTATTTTTATTGAAAAATTCAGGAAATTTAACAAAAAAAAGTATTAGGGTAGTTTTAGTTAAAAATGCATCCATTATGAGCTACAAATCGTTGAAAATAGGCAAAAAATGCAAAAATCGCTTAAAACACCAACTTTGACCAGATATAACTTGAAGCCAAGTAAAGGGATTGCGCTGAAAATTTTTTGGGAGCCACGGGCATCCTGTAGAACATATATATAAAGTTTGAACCAAAAAAAAATTTTTCATCTTCGATTTGACAGAGAACCACCCACATATATGTATATATATATATATATATATATATATATCACAAAAAAATTTCAGCACGATCCATTCACTTGGCTTTGAGTTATAGCTGGTCAAAGTTGGTGATTTAAGTAATTTTTGCATTTTTTGCCTATTTTCAATGATTTGTAGCTCATGAGGGATGCATTTTTAACAAAAATTATCTGCATACTTTTTTTGTTAAATTTTCTGAATTTTTTAATAAAAATCTTTTTATAGTCATATATGTAATAGCTTCCAAAGCGGCTTCCCTGAAATCACAATACACAAAAAAAAACGTTAGATGGATTTACTAAATTAATTAAAAAATATGTTTAGGCTACCTTATTTGCATTTTAAACCTTAAAATGTGAAAATCTAAAGGTTTTATCATGACTACGATCTCAAAAAAATTTATGCAGATACCTTTTTATAGTGCAAATGTGCCTGTAAAATTCTGATTTGGGTTAGGCCTTAGTCTTCTTGCAATCAATGATACTGAAAAATAGCCAAATAATGATAAATACAGTTAAATGCAAATAAGGTAGCCTAAACATACACACACACACACATATATATATATATACATACATACATATATATGACTTTAAAATTATTTTTATTTAAAAAAAAATTCTTTCTGATTGCAAGGAGACTAAGGTCTAACCCAAATCAGGATTTTACAGGCTGATTTGCACTATAAAATGGTATCTACATGAATTTCTTGGTGGTCGTAGACATAATCAAAGCCTAAGAATTTCACATTTTCCACTTGTGCAGAGCTTGCTCTGCCTACGCCACATGAAAAATACACTCACACATGTGCATATATATATATATATATATATATATGCGTATGTGTGTGTGTCAATATGTATGTATACACACAAAAACACTAAAAAGGCCTTTCGCCTCAGGCTTAAAAAACTCTACCTTTACTCCACTTTTTCGTAGGGGAAAAAAGCGTTTTCGATGCACGTGTTATGAAAAATATCTATATACAGCTTTGGCCAAAACAAAAATTTGTATCTTTTAGTTGGCAGAGACCTACTCATATATCTGTTATACACATACACATAAAAGCAGGATTTCCAAAAAAAAACATAGTCGATTTTTCTTTTGTTGATTATATTTTATTACAATAAAATAACTTAGTTAACAAAAAATAACATTTTCGTTTATCGGATACAGGTGATATCTTTATATTTTGGTGTATGAAGTTAACCTCTGCTACAGATTCTCTTATTCATTAAAACTGTCGAGCATTTCTACAGATACTTCCGTCAAAAACAATTTACAGTGCTAGCAAAAAATGTAAGGCTGCGTATTCAAATTTGGAGCTGTAACAGCCATTTGTGAAAAATGTTTATCATAAGGAATCCAGAGTTCTAAGAAACAAGTGTCCGAAAATTGCACAATTGGCTCTAGAAATGACGAAATTTATTAAATCCGTCGAAGTTTTCCGGTTTTGTAACAGTTAACATAACTTATCTAGCTTCCAAAGCGGCTTCCCTGAAATCACAAAACACAAAAAAGAACGTGAGATGGATTTACTAAATTAATTAAAAAATATGATTAAAAAAATATGGATATAATAAAATTAACTGCTAATATATTTCATATAAAGAAAAAATTATTGCATTAGGTGACCAAGTACCAAGTGGAGTTAGTTAAAAACTTGCGTACCACGTATGGCCTGACGACCGCCGCACAGTGGGAGATTCTAAAAAATCTGTATCAAAACTCAATGGCTCTGAGTAGAAATGAGCTAGCGGGCTTAACATTTACAGAATGCAAGTTTAAATCATACAAATTAGAGGAACATTTTTGAAAATGTCATCCGAACATGTTTAAGGTAGTCTGTGCGGCCATAAGGGCCAAATCTGCGGAATTCGTGATCGATTGATTTTATTTTATACCCACAATATTGTCTGTTCATTTTCATTAAATCTGTAAAAAACATTGTTTTTCTTGTATATCCCTTTGTTTACAAATAATCAAAGTGCTACATGATAAAATTAGCGCTAAATTTTCATATTTTATATATTATTATTTGTTGAAAAAACATTGGCGTTTACAAGACGATCTCTTACTCTTGGGAGGCTTTTTCAGTGATGGACAGGGATGATGAGTCAGATCTATGAGAATAGACTGACATCTTGCCAGTTAATCTAACAATCTTCCCCCTCGCCCGTAAGGCCAGCGCTCTCTGCCTAGTGCATCGGACTGGCTACCTTAACATTTATTTAGCCACGAAATATTCCCTAACACTATTACGAATTTGCCTGACCTTGCGCCTGTGAGACAGGAAAAAATCCGAAATCACACCAAAGGAAAATTTCAGGGAAAAACCTGCCTCGAAAGAGCAGGAGTCTAGGGTTCTTTTACCGTCGGAACCAACTCAGAAAAAATATAAGTGACTTCACCGGGAATCAAACCCCCAACCCCTTAAACGACCAAATTTCCACTAGTTAAGTTATGCGCCTTAATCAACTGAGCCACGGACCGCTCGCAGATACATGTATAATATATACCCGAAAAAAATTATTGTACGTTGAATTTATTACGTCAAATATTATTTTTCTAATTTATTAATTTTCACGTTCCTCCCAGATCACTGCTCTCTAGTGCATCTTGATGTATCAGGGGGGCTCCAGACTAGACTTTAAGGATTGCAAAATTTATATGTTCGGTATATGTATGGTGTCAGGTACAAGCATATCACTCCTTTCAGGAGGCAGCTGGGCTGGACGGGCATGAAAGAAAGACGAACGCATGTTACAGCGTTGTTGACGTACGTACAAGGCCTGTTGCATGGAACTACCACTGGCTTTACTCTTCAGCCCTCTTTCGGAAAAACGAATGTAGAACCTCGGGTAGGTTGTCGCGAGATATTTCCGTTCCAAGAACAGGGTTTTGCGGTTACTCCATTAAAGCCTGTATATAAGAGCCTAACTTTAAAGTCAATTAATGCGAAAACTATATCGATATCAATCTAAAATTTTTACACTAGGTGTCTGGCATGTTTATTAACAGATTTCAATTTTTAAATTAAATGTATATTTTTATCTTTCAACAATTTATCTATCTTATCTACAAGCGATTGATCAAAATTTCTTATTGCACACTCAACATTATATGCGGTGAAGTATGTGTACTGAGAATTTTCACTATTCATCAATTTTTCTTTGCTATAGTCATCTACCTCTCTCACAATAATCTCTATAGCTTCTTTAACCTTCAATGAATACTTAATTCTATAATCTATTATTTTAGACAATGCCTTCAATCTGTCGAAGGTCACTCTTTTAAATACAAGCGAAGGCTTACGTTGTCGTTTTGCTGTAGGCTCCTTGCTGTCCTCAGCCTCCTCCATCACCAATTCAAACGCCCGATCCGAGTAGTTGATCATGAATCTTAAGGTAAACCCAGTAATGGTGATTCGTTGATCCAGCATTTCTTCCTCACTGTATGCCTGGAAGTATCGGTCGATCTCGTCAAACTGCTCCCGGAACTGTATCCAGGTGGCGAGAGGCAAGGATAGACCGTAAAACTCCTAATTACTCAGTCGGACAACAGGGTTAAAGTCGCCAGAGCCGACGGAGGTATTTTCCAGTCCTACGTGAATAATTTTCCCGTAGGAGTTGTTCAAGCCAAACATCATTGGTAGGATTTGATGTCAGCGATACTTGCTGACCTGAGACTCCTGGGCCTGACTATCAGCGTGTTGTCTCTTCTGTTCAGCCATCTCCTTCTTCATCTTTTTCTGAGAGCAAACTTCCTTACTAGTTTTTACGGGTGAGAGAGAACTGTGGCCTCTGTGCTGCAACGTCTCCAGCTTATATTCAAAATTGGTGGTTTTGGTGGGGTTAGTGAGACCAATTAGAACCAACCTCTCTGGTGGTGGGGGACCAATAGAATCACCGATTCTTTAGTGGGGAGCCAATAGAAATCTGCTGTAGTGACATTTTTGAAAGCCAACGCAAACTAAAATATCTATCTTGTTACACCGTCGCGTCGTTTCACATAACATTTTCACAATATTGCATTACAACTTGTCAGCAAATTTTTCAGCTATCTAATCATTTTTTCTCAAGTTTGATGAGAAATTTTGGAGAAATGGTTGTATACCCAAGCCATCAATCATATAATATAGAAACTGCTTTGTATAATGTTTATGTATTAAGTAGGTGTAATGTTTGAAGAGAGAGAGACTTTTTAGCGGACAAAGATATCTTTAGCTACTGCTAACGATGCTGTTTTAGTTGCAGATTTCTTTCCCTGATACCCCTCCCCTACAAGTGTCTTCCTAACCTATCCTTTTAGTATCGAATAGTAGCGAATATTTAAATCAAAGAATGAGTTGATTGTCCGATGTAATTATCTTCCACTAGCAGAATAGGAGGAAGCTAAGTGCCAATGACTTGGCAGCGGTTTTTTACCTGTCCAAGGCCCAGCACTGCTTTTTTTACTTCCGCAGTAAACGCTGTCCTGTCCTTTCTCTAGCTTGAGGAGGGCATCTCCACTTCTTGTTTGTTTAACTCGAAGCACCATCGTTCCAGTCGTGTCCGGGTTTACTTCCTTTCGGATTTTTCCCAGGACTTCCGCATACGTCTTATTTTGCCCCACTTTAACTAGTAGTCCTTCTGAACGCTTGTTTTTGTTGGGCCTGGCTTTCGCCAGTGGATCTGGTGCATTGTGAGGGGCTCTCGGGGTGAGAGGCTCACGTTGCATCACCGCTTTCTCCTGTCGTTGTCTCTTCCTGACTTGCTTTTCCTTTGTGCCATTGACGATGTGCTGTCTATGCTCCTACCATTGGCAATGCTCGCCAAACTTTCCATACTGTTCGTTCTTGATCCCAGAGATTCCCCTCCCAGGCGAAGCTCCGGCACCTTTAAGAAAAACGTACTTTTTTCTTCTATCTTTCCAAGCTCTTCCGAAGCCTTCGCGAGGCCCGCTTTAATCGGTCCGTGCACCTTGGTTCTACTCTCGGCGTACTCGATTGTTCCCCTGATTGTATCCTTCAGGGCCTTCAAGTTATCATCTTGCTTTCCTGGCTTGGGGGTTGGGAACCTCGATGTCGTTGGTTCTGGCGCTTTTTGTAGGTTCTGCTTATTATTCGCTTTCATTTCCTTTCTCTCCTTGCCTCCCCTACGTACGTGCGCCATTTAAGCCGTTCCGCCGCTCCCCGGCCACTTGCGTTATCCCCTGCCTCGCATCCCATCGCGGGCATCCTTCGCCAGGTCCTGTTCCGGACACCATCCAGCACTACTACGGCTAAGAAAATTTTCGCCAGTTGATAGGGCAGCCAGGTCCTGTTAGCTAGACGGACGCGTGCCCCTGTACTATCTGGCAGCCTGGGAGCGCCAGCAACCCAGTTTTCGAGCTGTACCCTCTGTGCTCAGGCTTAAGAGCCCAGCCCGGGAGACTGAGCAGGGCGCAAGCGGCCAAGTCCAAAAAAATCAGAGGCACTTTGGCTAGAAAAGAGAAGGTGGGGTTCTCTCTAAAGTGGCTCGAAAAATCAGAGGCACTTTGGAGAGACAGAGTGGGGGAGGGGGGCTTTCTCCAAAGTACAAATGGCACCATGGAGAGTAAACAATCTCGACCTTGACCTCCAGTGACCCCAGGTGAGGTCGCTGGGGGTCAACGTCATTTTTGTTTACTTTATCCATGGTGCAAGGGTACTACTCTTAGGTTTTGGACACTGTAAGGATAAGTTCAATGGAGCTCTTCTAAAAGTGTGGAGGAGCTTATCAGCGCATGGCTAAATGCCAAATGGGACTAAGCTTTTTCTTCTGCAGAGAGGATGGATATAAACATGTAGCTGGCTTCGGCGGCTGCATTGTATTAGGGCGCGCCCTAGACACAGCGAAACAAAATAAAGAAGAGCTTAATAGATAGCAACAGCAGCCACGTCTGCGGAGGTAAATGTAGACCTGTGCGATGACGACCAGAATGAAGAAGACATGTTTGATCCTGAATCTCTAATCACTTTGGTGGGGTGATGTATGAAAATGTAAAATTAAAATTTTTTTTAAATCTTATTTTTCGAACTCAGTTACTTTGAAAAGATCGAAATCAATCAAAATCTTCAATTCGACGAATTCCACTGTACGATTTTCTCTTTGGGGAAGCAAAAAACATATCTACAAAATAATAAACGGGCAGTTTTCACATTATATTGCAGTCAAAACAAAGAAACTGAGACTTGGTGGATTAAAACCCACTGAATAGAAGCATACATTCATACGTCCATACAGACATTTTCCAAAAACGCTACTAACATAAAACATACTTCTTGCATTTTTACACTTCAAAAAATTACTATTGTATGGCTTCTCTACGGAGGAAAGCAAATATATAGCTAGTCAACTAAACTTCCGCTCAAACAAACGCACACTTAAATAGATGCTTTAAAACCGTGAACGACGCTTCAAGAATATTAAGAGGCAGAAAAAATAAACTCTGGCAAAATGTCGCCATTGGCCAATCGTCCTTATGGCAAACAGACTTACTAGAGAAATGTCTTTTTAGAGAGATGGTTCTAGGTTAAAAGTCAAAATGCCAAAAAAATGGCTTAACAGGTAATGGTAAAACCAAAAATAAAAACAGAATGAGTTGTCTACAGAATACAAGAGTTGCAACGAAGGACACTCTTAGTTAATGTTATAAATGTCTAGATTTTGGGCATATCACCAAGAATTGCGCAGTAACAAAGAACCTAGCGACATGTGCTACCAGTTTTGAAGCGAAGAGGATAAAGCAGGAGAATGTAGAAGCGAAACAGACTGCGTACTCTGCCATGGATCAGAATTTTAATGACAACTTGCATAATAAAAATACTTTCTTACATAATATATCATTAAAATAAATGTTTAACAAAAAATGGCGATAAAAAAGATTTATCTGACGCTCTAACCATACGAGTTGAAAAACGTGCAAAAATAAAAAAAAAACATCTTCCAAGTTAATTAATTAGAAGATGTTTTATAATAAAACCTTGAAAAGAAAATACATTTTCTATTCAAGGTTTTATTATAAAATGTGAGTATCAATCGCTTCATGTAAAATCACGCGTGATTATTTCATGTAAATTTGTATGTTCCCTTTAAAAAAGACTTCAATGGTCTCATTAAATGAGTACTTTATTGCACATTGTAAAAAGGAAATATTGCTTTTGTACCTTTTGAAATGAAAATTAATTTTCTTTTCAAATGATGGGTATCAAACAAGATCTACACAATATTATCAAACAAGACCTACACAATACAACAATATTAAAATATTAAATTTTGATTATTTTTGTCAAAGTCCAACAAGCCTTGTGAACATATACTTTTATTATATTTCTTTGCTATATATATATATATATATGTGAAGAATATACTAATGCTTTATTTTACCACAAAAATTTGTATATTTATTCTTATTTATATACATTTTTTTAACAAAATGTTAATTAGAAAAATGTCTGTCGTCCTCTAGCACATAATAACTTTAGTTCCATCTTTCAGACCTTCATATACATGCTAGAACTCAAATTATAAGTCAAAATGAACAACTTATCGTCCAACTATATTTTGTCTATTATTCGTAAAAAATTCAGCTTAATTAGGGCAGAAAGTCTTAAGATACAGGGCTGCAAATGTGGCGATTTTGGAATACTACGCTGCCTTGTAAGGGTTGTATCTTTGGCTTCAACCAATGAAAATGAGCTTACTAAAAAAGAAAGTAATGGCCTTTTGCTTCCTCCTAGAGGAAGTTTTGTAATAGTAAAATTTTCAGTTTCGCAAAGACTTCATAGAAACATGTTTTAAGACGTAAGAAGTTCGAATTACGTGTTTTTAGGATATGTCCGTATGGATGTGTGGGTGTGTGTGTGTGTGTGTGTGTGTGTGTGTGTGTGTGGGTGGGTGTGTGTGTGCTGTGATATTTCAAAAATGAGTTTTTTTTGAGTCTCGATTACGGGCGTAAAAAGGCCTTATTGCACTTGAGATATTGGTAAAAGGTAGATATCTTATATGTTTTGGCTAAGTTCATTGCGCAGCTACCAAAGACCTATGGTTCTTAAGATATCAAGGTTTGAATTTTTTTTGAAAATTCAAAATTTTATTAGGTGATTCACCATAAACGACGATATCTGCTGTTAAAATTTCAAACGATTTCGTTGAGCGGTTCTTAAGTAATGAGCTGAAATGCAAAAACCAATTTTTCTAAAAAATTTGGCTTCCTCTTATAGGGTTGTCGTTGCACGTCGCAAAGTCCCTCCCTACGTATTTATGTCATACTGATAATATTAAAATAGCATTCACATACTGTATTTTAAAATAATATTTTATTTATTGGAACAATAAATTTCGTTGGAGGAAGCTACGTGCCAATGAATTGGCAGCGGTTTTGAGACGAAAACGTAAAGAGTTTGACAGCTCAAATCAATTGCAAAATAAATAAATGGCATACGATCAAAGATACGCAAAAAGTTCAAAAAATGAGTATTTACGTTTTGCCGAACAGAAAAGGCCCCTATAAGTCTGAGGTTCTCGGACTATTTTTGTCGGAAAACTGACGTTATAACAAAAAGATCCTGTTTTTTTTGTTAAAAAAATTGATTAGCTAACCCTATAGTTTAAAGTTTTTAAAAATAGCTATTTTTCCATGATTTTTGAAAATTTAATAACTTATTACGGGAGCCAGGGGGCACCTAGGGGGCTGCAATTCTAGGAACAGCCGTTTTTTCTTATGTACTTTAACACAAAAAATCGGCGGGCCGATTGGGCGAGCCCCCTTATATATATATATCTCTCTATATTATAAAAAAAGTTTCGCCGCCGCCGCCGTTTCAGAAATTCTCCCCCTCAATTTTCCCCCTCAATTTTCCCCCTCAATTTTCCACCTTAATTTTCCCTCTCAATGCATATCGTCTCAAATGTAGATTTTAGAATTCTTTACTATAAAGTCTCTCTATATTACCAAAAACTTTCGCCGCTGCCGATTCAAAAATTGTGCTCCTTAATTAGTGCCCCTCAATTACTGCCCCTTAATTATTGCTCCTTAATTACCCTCCAATATTGCCATTCAGCTATTACCTTGAAACAACTGTTAATACTTATTCTGTAATAAGTTCTAATATTACACACACGGTTAATTCAAACTTTGAATTCCGGAAAATTTTGCCAGTGCCGGCCGCTTGTTAACTGGGGCCGACGCGCATGCGTTCTATATCAAAACGCGGCCACTCGCGTCCAGCGCATGCTTGTCGGCTCTGGATATCCCCAATGCGGAACTTGCATGAAAAAATTCATTAGGTCCGTCAGATAGAATATCGAAAAATAATCGACACGTTTTTTTTCTTTTTTCAATTAAACGATTATTAACAAAGATGTAGAGAGTTGAAATGTATGACGTCACTGATTCGGACTGTGTATGGTATATCTATATTGTCCGATTCAGTGACGTCACACGATATTTCAACCCGCTGTACCTTTGTCAATAATCGTTTGATTGAAAGAAGAAAAAATACGTGTCGATTATTTTTCGATATTCTACACGACGGACCTAATAGATTTTTTCATGCAAGTTTCCCATTAACCTATGACCAGCACTGGCGGGAGTTTCCCGAAATAAAAATTTCAATAAACGGTATGTGTACTTTTGCATGGGGTAATCGGTTTGTTTCCTTCTTACACAATAATGAACATCCATTTCTATTCGAAGATTTCATACAAATACATGAAACAGAATATAATAATCCCTTTAAATTTTAAAGATACAAATCACATTCATATTTATACAGAACAACATTGGTAGAAACGTAAGCCAACCATTTACCATTAGAAAGCCAATTGGACAATGTTGGTCAATGATTTACAAACGCTTGGATACAAAATCGTCACGCAATGAATGGAAGCCTTGGCTTATGGATAGCTTATCGAGGTCTTAAAGAAGAGGAGCACTCTGTTATTTACTAGCATTCCAGCTTTCAAAACACAGATGTAAGTTGTGCTTCAAGATTATAAGCCTGTCACCTGGGACTCCGGTAGACGATGTTCAGGTGTCTGTCAGAGAAAAAAACAAAATCTCGGTAACGCGCTTCATGGCGTTCGATGTAAAGATAGATGTAAGTTGTGCTTGAAGATGATGAACTCTCGACAAAATATGCCCCGTGCTTGCAAAATTTTAACCTAAAAGTCTATAATTATAAAACTGAAGGACATAAGGCAATTTTTTTAAGCGTATTTACTGAAGTCACATAAAAAATTTATTGTTTTTCCGATCACATAACCTCCCAAATGCTTGAAAATGCGTTTAAAACCAATATTGAAAATAAACAAAACCACGTCCCAGAATAGTCACGAGCACGTGAAATTCAAGCTGCAGATAAGAATAAGTATATAAAGATACAGTTCACAATTTAAGGAAAAATAAGAATAGTTTTTCTTCGTCGTAGCTTGATCAAACGAAATATTTAAAAGATTATTACAAATCAGTATGACCAGAGGGTAGGCAAAAAATTCGTTGTTTATAATACAGCTATTAGCCGTGTATGTAGCAAAAACAAATAAGTTGATATTCAATGAGCAGAAGCTGTTTTGCGCATTAACGTTCAATTCAATACCCGACGATAAAATATCACAAAAGTCTTTCCTTATCTATATTTTTTCATCAGCTTGTTCTCGCAGACAGGCAGACGATTTTTAAGATCGTGAAACTCAAGATGTTCAAGGAAATGGAATTTAGTTCTAAGTGGTTTGACAAGGGTTAGCAAGATTGGGATTATACTGAATACCTTTTATAAGAAGAAGTCAAGGGATTTGCATGTTGTAATAAAACTCCTTTCGACAAGAAAGCGATCTCATTAATACAAAGAGAACAACCGATTTTGGATTATTATGAAAGGGCTGTGCCAATTCATGAGATCGAAGGTACTTCGTATTACAATCTATTAAACAAGCCGATAGACGTAATGACTTCTGATGTAAGTTATCCTAAAATTATCGAAGAGTTTAGGATCAAAACGTACAAGCTTCTTTACCCGCTGTATCACAAGTGGTCGCGGATCAGATTTGATCACGACATGATAGAAAAATGGTCACGATCTATGACGTCGTTCAAAGAGTTGTTAAGATTCGTCTACACTGAAAGATCTATAATGTATTTAAATTTATTTGGAGACGCATTGGTTTGTTCTTGAAATATTCCCTTAAGATGTAAACAACATAACAATTATGACGTATTTGAGCTCTTATAGGTAAAATGTTTTCTCCACATACACAGAAAGAAAGAAATGTATTGTTTACACGTGCCCTATCATTTTAACTCCTTGGAAAGGAAAATCCAAAACACATGCGCCGAAACAATCATATATCAACTAAAAATCTCGACATTATACAAGCGTTTAGATTACACTAAAATCAGCAGTAGCTCGTAATCGATATAGAGTAATAATTTTTCTTTTCTTCTACCGGTAAGCTCAACAAATGCGATATACAAGCCCGTATACGTTTAGCGCGTTAGCTCAGCTACAGCAAATAGCTGGCGCCTATGATTCGTTAGAAAAAGCTGATGCATACACAGCAATGGGTGCGTTTTCCAACGACCTTAATACCGTCAATTTGTAAATGATTATGCGCGTGAGTAAAGCGAAAAAAACTGCTCGGGCTGGCGTTGCGTATCGAGCGTATCGAGCAAAATTATCAATGTGTAATCGGCGGTGGCGGCTGCAATATAAAATCTAAAACGGGTTAAAAAGCGGTTATCTTCTTCAAAAAGAAAAATCCAAAACACATGCGCACGCGCGGTTAATTTTTAGCAGTAGCTTCGAGCTATGATATATAATTCAGGCGTGAATAAGCGAGGAAAGAGAGGTTAGGAAGTGATTTTACAGAATTCGCACTTCGAAAATTTTTGTTTTATTTTTTGAAGTATTGTTATCAGCGCGTGCACAGCCTATTGTAGTCCACGCATATACGCTTTTACGTATATTACGAGCTAACTAAAATTGAAGTTTTTACTACGACGAACGTGGGGTTGGCGAGCGAAGCGAGCAGGGGGGGGACCCCCCTAGTGTGTGTATATATATGTTGTGACAAGGCTCGTCTAGTAGCCGGTGCACAGATAGGCGAATCCGCACTTGAGTTTGCAAGTGCGACAGTAGCCCAGTGGTTAAGGCACTTGACTCTCAGCTGAGTAGCTCGAGTTCGATTCCCGATGCCGTCGCTTTCTTTTCGCCTCTTGCAAATATACGAGTCCCGTTACATGGCGCTCAACGTGGGGCGAAGCTCCCGAATGGACAACTAGTGCCGATCTATGGCCACGTCGAACTACCGTTCGACCTTCTGGGACAACGCCGCGATTTAAAAATCATGATTATGAGCCAGCTGAACTCGGAATGTGTTCTGGGGACCGACTTTATGCGGGCATTTGACGCGGCAAAAATTAACTGAGGATCGAACGGCCGACAGAATCAGTACCCCTGGAACTCTTAACACTGATAGACGGTGTAGCTAATGCTCTCGCGGCTATAGGTTTGGCAGACGTCACACCCACTCAGCGAATTCGCCTAGAGGGAGAGGCCATATTGGGGTGTACCACGCTGATCCAACATGCCATTGATGTGGGGCCCGCACGGCCCATCAAACAGCGATACTACCTGGTATCCAGGAAACTCGATAATACGACGATCGAACAGCGACTGGTCGAGCCCCGTAGTCATGGTGCGGAAGTCTGATGAAACTTACCGGTTCTGCATTGATTATCGGAAACTCAACGCCGCCTCTAAGCCGAGTGCGTACCCGCTCCCCTACATGGACGCAATATTAAATAAGCTACAGCACGCCCGCTATATATCAACCATCGACCTCAGTTCGGCATATCACCAAATACCGATGAAAGAAGAGGATATTCACTTAACTGCCTTTACAGTGCCCGGGCTAGGCCTGTTCGAGTTCACCCGACTCCCGTATGGAGTAGTCGACGGCCCCTCAATATTTCAACAGCTGGCCGATAAGGTCATAGGACCAGAGTTAGAACCACACGCATTCTCTTATTTGGACGACGTCATCATCACGACAGACAGCTTTGACAAACATTTACACTGGCTTGATGTGGTACTAAGAAGAATCAAAGAAGCTGGACTCACTATCAACAGGAAGAAAAGTAAGTTCTATTGTAGCGAAGTCAAATACCTGGGGGTAGTCGTAAATCGAGACGGTTTCTGCCCCGACCCCAGTAAAATTAAACCCATCATGGATTACCCAGCACCCAAGAACCTGAAGCAATTGCACTGATCATGGGAAATGCCTCTTGGTATCGGAAATTCTTAGATAATTTTGCGACCATCGCCGACCCCCTGACGTCACTTACGAAGAAGGGCGTCAGGTATCAATGGGGCGATTCACAGATGAGCGCCTTCAGACAGATAAAAGCCTCAATTGCTTCTGCCCCTGTGCTACATCGCCCGTCATTCGTCGACTTGTTCGTCATCCAAACCGATGCTAGCGACACAGGTCTGTGGGCGGTGCTAACCCAGACAATTGAAGGAGACGAGAGGATCGTGAGTTTTGCCAGCCGTACTCTTACTAAAGCAGAATGCAACTACTCGGTAACGGAACGGGAGTGCCTAGCTGTCCTATGGGCAATCCGGAAATTCCGCCCTTACGTAGAAGGCTACCACTTTCAGGTGATTACCCATCACAGTAGCCTGAAATGGCTTTGTAATATGCGCAACCCGAATAGACGCCTCGCCAGATGGGACCTCCAGTTGCAAGCATACGATTACGACATAGTACAAAGGAAAGGTTCGCTTAAGGGGACAAGAGACTCTTAAACCCTGAAAAATGAAATTCTTATAAATAATTACAAAAATAAATTATAATTGTTATATAATTTTTATACTAATATTAGGTTATATTATCTGTATTTTTACCATGGTAAATCCATATTAGCACATACTTACCCATAGTGACTCTCCGTATACTGTTTTGAGCATTTTGGCACTGTCCGTAGGATTCTATGTGACCACATAGTTTAATTGGGCTGAAATTTTAGGAACATGCTTTGTACACTTATACTTTTGGTATAAATAAAGTGATTTTGATTTGAATGCTTAGAAAATCTTTCGTGAAAGAAAATGTGGCATAAATAGGTTAAAAAAGGTAAAAAATTCAGTATTTTCATTGTTGAACATTTTCTAAGCATTCAAATCAAAATCCCTTTATTCATACCGAAAGTACAAGTGTACAAAGCATGCTCCTTAAATTTTAGCCTAATCAAACCATGTGGTCACATGGAATCCTGCGGACAGTGCCAAAATGCTCAAAACAGTATACGGAGAGTCACTATGGATAAGTATGTGCTAATATGGATTTACCATGATAAAAATACAGATAATATAACCTAATATTACTATAAAAATTATATAACAATTATAATTTATTTTTGTAATTATTTATAAGAATTTCATTTTTCAGGGTTTAAGAGTCTCTTGTCCCCTTAACTATGTCTCAGATGCCTTGTCGAGGATGTACGAGGAGCACACCGACGATGAGGCGCCGATCGCCTTGGTGCAGCTCGACGGCGTATGCGGCGAGGATCACTGGTATATACGCTGATCGACCAAGTATTGGAGAAGCCGACGGAACACCCTTATTAAAAGGTCATATCGGGCCATTTGTACTATTATCGCCCTGATCCTACGCTCGAAGACGTTATAGAGGATAAAGACGTTTGGAAGATGGTCCTACGGGCTGATAGGATCCCCCAAGTTCTGCGAGAATTGCACTGTGAGCCCTGGCGGGACACTTGGGGAGACGCAAGACTTACGAGCGAATCGCGAGGTAATGTTATTGGAAGAACATGTACAAGGATATCAGCAACTATGTGCGCTCCTGTACCATTTGCCAACAGTGTAAGGTAGAGCAGTTACTTCCCGCCAAGCTGATATGCCGACAGAGGACTTATGGGTCATGGGAGGTAGTGGCCAGTATCATGGGTCCGTTTGCCCGTTCCACTAAAGGGTACTGCTACATTCTCATATTCATGGACACCTTGGTGGATCGAAGTGGTCCCTATCCGCAAGGCCGATGGAAATACAATCAAGAAAGAACTCAATGAGAGAGTTTTCCTTCGCTTTGGCGTGCCCGACATATTCTTGTCAGACAACCGGGCAGAATTCCGCAATAAGCAGCTTGACGAATTTTTACAAGCACATGGCACGGAGCATCACACAATACCCCCTTCTCACGCCCAAGCGAACCCTGTGGAACGGGTCATCCGCACCTTCAAGACAATGGTCCCGTCCTTTATCGAAAACGAACATAAGAATTGGGACAAGTTTTTGCCCGAACTCACCTTTGCATATAACACCGCAACCCAATAGTCTACGGGGATCAGCCCTGCTTTTCTGAATATGGGACGACACCAGACGCCGCCGCACAATACCATGTGGGCTGAAGAACAAGCCGCTCGACAACAAGCGGAGCAGCTTGCGCTACTTAAATGGGAAGAGCGGATGCATAAACTCCTCGACCTACAACTAATTACCACTCAGAGAACGCAGCGCGCGACAGAAAGATAGTAGAAATACTACAACGCGAAACGCAGACAAGTCAAATTTAAGATCGACGACTTGGTCTGGAAGCGCAACCGCATTCTGTCATTAGCTGTCCAGGGCATTAATGCTAAGCTTGCTCCCAAATATGCTGGACCATTTAAGGTTACTGTTCAACTAGGTCAAGATGACTATAGACTCAAAAGCGAGACGGGAGATATGCTTGAGAGGGTCCACGTCGTCGACCTGAAGCGCCACATGGACGAAGAAGGACCGTCCACCGAGGAAGATCGTCAAGAGGAAGCTACGAATGACCCTACACCGCCGACGGACCAGGGGGCAAACGTGGACTCGCCACGCCAACGAGGTAGACCGAGGAAAACTCGCGTGGTGGTTACCCGCCGCCCAGTTAGAGTAACACGGGTGAAGAAAACCAATAGCCCTCCGACGGCCGACGTCCCTCCACTGGAGACCGGCAAAGAGAAACGCGGACGTCCAAAAGGGTCCACGAAAAAGCCAACGCTGCAGGCAGATGTCCCCCCGCGACGGACGCCAGCTTGAGCAACGAAAAACTAAAGTCGCCTATCTTTTTTCTCTTTAGAATGTTTTTTTTTGTTATACACAAGTATGGGATAAGCAAGATCCTAATTCTCCATTTTTGCCCGGGGTCTAAGAAAAGGTTTCATCTTACATGGGGACCAGAATTACATTTAATCTTCTAGCTCAAGTCAGTAGTTGGAAAGATCATATTATATAATTGATACAGAAAATACCTCTGGTTCTGCTTTTACTAATGTTTACAAATTAAACTAATCTGTTAATCTCTTAATTTATATAATTACTTAACAAACAATGTGTCTTAATGCGTTTACTTTCTTCTCATCTTGCTTTATTACCTTATCAACTGTTACTGTTATTTATTTAATGAATCTGTACTAATTCTATTTTCTGAATTAGGAATCAACATTTTTAACGCAGCCATATTTTACTATTTACGTAGTAAAAGTATGACGGTCTCAAGCCCGATAAAGCAGAGAGGAGATTTTGATTCAATTGATAACATGCAAACAATCGACTCTAGAGAAAAGTAAATAACTAATATCAAAGCTGTTCTAGTATATACCGATCATAATATGACGTAACATTTGTATGAAATAACGTCAAATATGACATATAGGGGAGTAGAGAGGAAATTGAGAGGAAGTGGAGAAGAAGTGAGGGAAGTGAAGGGTGATGAGGGGGTGAAGGAAAGCGGATCGGAAGTAAAGGAGGTGGAGGGGTGGAGGGGAAGTGGAGGGGGGAAGGAAAGCGGATGAGAAGTAAGGAGGTGGAGGAGAAGTGGAGGGAAGTGGAGGGGTGGAGGAGGGTGAAGGAAAGTGGAGGGGGTGGAGGGGCAAATTATGAAAAAATAACGTAAATTTTGAAACAATTTAACGTTTTAGGTGGAAGGGAAGTGGAGGGGGTGGAGGGGGGTGGAGGGGATTTAAATTTAAAATCACGCTTACAACTGTATAATATAGGAAGATATATATATATCAATCAACGCCCTTGACAACGAGATCAACAATGTTCGAAATGTTATTGTTTTGATCAGTCTGGTTATGACAGTTAGTGAGAGCTGACGTGTATCAATAAAGAGTCTCAGTTTGTGTTCTTTTTATAATACGTATGTTTTTATTAAGTATACCCGAACCCGAGTATAACATTTTGGGGGTTCGTCCGGGATAATTTATTTAAACCATGGAAGTAGCGAACACCATACAAAACGTTTTCGATTTAACACGGATCATTGAGCATGAAAGAGATACACTGCTACGCATTGAACGAGAAGAAGCGATTTCCCAATTAACTCAAGAAGGGGATTTTGAAACTCGTTTATCAAGAAAAGAGATCTATTACAAGAATCTCTGTCAACTGGATCTTAATATTGCAATTCAAAGGCAACTTGGAGAGGACGCAAAAGCAAGACTAAAATGATTGGACATTGAATGGATAAATCAACAACTGATGGAGGATCATGGACAGAAAATTGATCCGCAAGCTGAACAGCTACGGAATGAGAAATTGGCAAGGCAACATCATTCAGGCTTGCTGCTCATAAACAACTGCGCCGATTTGCTTGAGAAGCAAAAGGATCTCCAACTACAATTTAAACAGCTAAGTCAATTGAACATAAACGTCACAAACATAGACATAGACACAGACATGATCATTAAAGGGTCAATTTCTGTTGAATCGAATTTAGTTGATACATATTTGTCACACATCAACAATAAATTAGAATTACCATCTAGCCACACGATTAGGCATCAGAATATGTCCTTGACGAATGCCGTTGTTGATGTCGCCATTCTGAATCAAAACTTGAATGTGAACACACATAATGATAGATTAGAATCAGGATTAGAATTATCAGTAACGAATGCCGTTGTAATGTCCCACGTTTATACACATGAAATAAGTATATGTATAACGCCTGTGCGATGGCATTCGTGCACACGCACAGATGACGTCTACCGAAACCGACTGCGACATTACGAAACCGATCGTCGAAAATCGGAGCAGTGATTGACCTGCGAGTCAGCACTGCTCGCGCGCGGTTAATTACAACACCTGTATGCGTGTATCCTCGTAGTGGCAGATGCTGATTGGTCGCGTAGTGCCTTCCCAATAAAATCATGTCAATTGCGTGTATCGACACCGAGGCTTTATAAGCTCCGGGATCGATCCACGCAGTGCTTTTCACGTATACTCTTCCTACCGACAACTGGACCTGGTGATTGAATACGAGTGCTGTATTCCTGCTCGCATCGCTTATTGAGTGCCTAGAACCCACTCAAACTCTGTGGGTAGAATATAGTATAACTCTTCGTTGCTAGACGTGAGTTGAACGTAGTACAGTAATAGCGAAGGACCGCCGAGCGGCATCTCCGGCGAAAGCAAGTGAAGTAACCTTCATCTGTGCAGTAGGCCAACCTTACTCTTTATTGCCACGAGTAATCGTGCAGATTAAGAACAAATAGCACCTGCCACGAACGAGTGATTAGAGCCATTTCTAGTGCGCAGAGCAACCATAATTGTAAGTCGTCAATTGTATAATTATTAGATTAAACATCGACCTAAATAGTACTAAATCATCGCCAAACATCCTGTATTAAATTGTGTAACATCAACTGAGTTCTGGGTTGTCTCCAATAAAGAAACTATAACAATTAATCAGATTCTATAATAATAATAATTATTATTATAAGAGTATCCTTAAAACAACCTAAACACCTAAGAATAAAGGAACAAAGTAAGCTTGCCAGCATCATCAAGACCGAAGGTAAGAGCGAGCAATTTACTTGCGGACATTCCATCGTCCGAGCATCTGCAGCGTGATATACTACTGTCCGCGATTCACTTCACCGCTACTGCGGACACACCAACAGCGTCCGCCGGAAAGAACCGGTCCGCGTAAGCATAGAGAGCGGACAGACTACTGTCCACACACGAGCGTCCGCGTAGCAGTCCCACCGCCGCGATAGTCACGTGCCACTTGTCCACGTAGATTGTAGATTCAAACACCTCTAGTAAAAATAAGGCTCACGAGCCTATGCTAGTTTCCGCGAATAAAATAATTATTTGTACGACTCGCGCAGCCCGTATTCATACCAAATACGGTCTTTACAAAATGGCATCCCTTGTGGGGAACTAAACATTGTTACTGAGCAACAATATCTAGAATTTTGTTTGGTTTTAGGAGTATAATTAGGCTAGATTTAGAAGTTTTAGCAGAGATAAGCTTAGAAGCTTCGAAACTTTAGACGTTTTAGAAGTATAAATATCTATTTAAAAATCACTTTAAATTTTGTAATTAGAAGCATAGCCCAGAAATTCACAATGTGGCAAGATTTAAATCAAACTCGGGAGGAGATCCTGGCTATTCCAGACGTTAGTCAGAGGGTAGCAACCCTCGATAAATTCTACCGTGTCCAGCAAGCGGAACGTGACCGACAAATGCTGGACGTGTCACGTAGTGTGTTAGAGGCTAGTCAGACACAAAACATCTCCAGAGCGGTAATGCATATACCGGAGTATGATGGCACTAACATGAATTTAAAGGAGTTCATTCAAGATGTGGACAACGGCTTCACATTGCTTCCACCGGATCAAGAACCTCAGTTTTTAAGGTTCGTGATATCGCGGTTAAAGGGCAAAGCGAGGCAATCACTGGAGGGTAATACTTTTCAAACATTAGCCGAATTCAAGAACCATCTTAGAGATTGCTTTGCCCCATCAAGATCCTACGGTTACTACTTGAATGAAATTCAAGCAGCATCAATGAGGAAAGGTGAGAATGTCCGTCAATACTATGGACGGCTAAACGCCTTGATAAACAACGCCATCGCTGCCGTAAAAGAAGGACTGACACCAACGCAAGCAGCAGTAGACCAAAGACCACACCTGGAGTTGCTTGCGCTTGAATCTTTTGTCAATGGACTACCGGGCGGTTGGCGAACGGGTATCACGGACACAGCCCCTCAAACATTAACTGCAGCATTTAACACAGCCCTAAAGTACGAGAAGACCAGAATCAAGATGTGCGGTGAAGGTTATGTATATCCTAAGGTACATTACGTGTATTGTAAACCAGATCAAGTTCCTAACGGACGAGAGGACACAAGGAACTACCAGCAGTCCGAGCCGTACCGAAAGCACGACGACTCGGAAAGTAACATACCAAAGAAGGTCAATTTTAATGATCCAGAGCCGAAGAGAAATGAAGTAAATTATACGTATGACCCGAATGATACACACTTTCCCAGGACTACAATAGAGAATGGAAGGATAAACGCACCTCCACAATTAAGTTATGCAAATGCACCCGAACCCACGGGCCCAGTAAGCATATTAAAGCGGACTCCTGGACCGCCCAGAAGCCGTTCGGTGTCTCCCGTGTCGAGGTATCCACCAGAAATGTCGCAGCAAGGACACTACGGACATCCGTATCCACCAATGATGGGACCGTATCCTTACATGCCACCTAACCCTTATTGCTATTATCCACCGGGAAATCCAGCATTTCCTTACTTGTACATGAATCCTTATATGCCTTACCCTATGCAACCTCCTATGCCCGGTATGGATCGTGAGGGCTATCATCAACCTCCTTCAAGATCAGATAACCGGTTGTATGATCATAAAACGGACAGACCCAGAGCAAGCTCGCCATACCGCGGTGACAAGAATCATTTAAACTGGGAAGCGGCTCATCGGAAGGACGCGGCGATGAGCTCATCATCACAACAGCGCCCAATGAGCCCAAGAACGACAACCCCAGAGGATACCCAACACAAGTAATTCGAATCACGTCTGCAGACCGGACAACACCGTCTGTAAAACTACAGGTAAAACAACTAGTACCTGCCGAGGCCATGTGTATAATAGACACTGGGTCACAGATAAATGCCGTAAAACACAGTTCACTAAAACCGGACACTGTGATAGAACATAATGACTTCATGCATATTATGGGAATCTCACCTAAGGGCATAGTAACCCAAGGTACAGTAAAGCTATCAATAATGGGGAAAGAACACCTTTTTCACGTTTTACCTGCCGAGACTCCGTTAGAAGAAGATTTAATTCTTGGAAACCCGTTCTTGTATAATGAAAAAGTGAACATCATGTTTGGGGATGAAGTGTTGATTACCGAAAGCCAACCTATAACCCCAGTTCCTTTTGTGCATAAAATATTTCCGGAAAACGAGATTAATCCAGACGAAAAGTATGGACCTACGATACGCAAAAAGTCATCAGTTACAAGTGCTACTTCCTACTATATGAAGTACGAATTTCCGTATGAAAATGACGAAATTGAACCAGAAATGTTGGAATTACCGCAAAAACCGTTTAGTTATAAAGGTTTCAAGTCGCACGGAAAAACTGTTTTCAAACTGCCAGCCAGAGCAAAGGTGCCTATACGAATTCCAGCTACAAAAGACTCAGTAGTTGAAGAAGCGTACCTGCGGCGAATAACCACTGTCCCAGGAGTATATGTTGGAGAGGCAGCAGTCACCAATGAGAACGGATACTGTTACGCTATGGCAATAAATACGAGAGAGGATCCAGTGGAGGTTGAAATCACTCCTCAATATCTAGAACCTTTGGATCTGAGAAAAGATGACGACTTCTTTGAGTTTCCTCTGGAGGGAGATCTACCTCTACCTAATATCTTAGAGATACTCGAGCAAATCGGTAGTGCACAGTATTTTTCAGTTTTTGATCTAGCAATGGGTTTTCACCAAATCGAGCTGGAACCTGAGGATATACAAAAGACCGCTTTTAATACTAAATACGGCCATTTTGAGTACTTATGTATGCCATTTGGCCTTAACAACGCACCCCCGACTTTTCAACGGCTGATGGACTGTGTTTTATCAGGTTTACAGGGGGTGGAAATGTATGTTTTCCTCGACGACATAGTGATTTACGCGAATACGTTGGAAGAACACGAAGAAAAGGTAAACAAGGTGTTTGAGCGCTTATCAGAAGCAGGACTTCGACTACAAATCGATAAGTGTCAATTCCTAACGCCTGAAATTATATATTTAGGCCACATAATCGATAAAAATGGGGTGAGACCAGATCCATCTAAAATTTCAGCAGTTAAGGAATTCTCAGCACCTACGAACCAAACGGAAATCCGCCAATTTCTTGGATTAGCAGGCTATTACAGACGATTTATTCTAAATTTTGCAGAGAAGGCTCAACCACTCAATTCNGGTGAGACCAGACCCATCTAAAATTTCAGCAGTTAAGGAATTCCCAGCACCTACGAACCAAACTGAAATCCGCCAATTTCTTGGATTGGCAGGCTATTACAGACGATTTATTCTAAATTTTGCAGAGAAGGCTCAACCACTCAATTCCCTGCTTCAGAAAAATAAGAAGTAGGAATGGACAGAAGCACAAAAACAAAGTTTCGCAATCTTGAAACAGGCTCTCTGTGAAGCACCGGTTCTGGCTTCGGTAGATCTCGATAAACCATTTATTTTGACTACGGACGCTAGCGACGGAGCTATTGGAGCAGTCCTCAGCCAAGGAGAACCGGGAGACGATCACCCGGTAGCGTATATGTCCAGGTCCCTTAACAAAGCGGAAAAGAACTACTCAACTACTGAAAAGGAATGTCTCGCGGTGATAGACGCAGTGGATTACTTTAGACATTACCTGTACGGTCGACATTTCACCATTTACGGAGATCACGAACCATTAACGTGGATCGATTCCCTGAAGGACCCCATGAGCAGATTGAACCGCTGGAGACTAAGACTGAGAGGATATTACTATACATTCCGGTATAAACCCGGTAAATTGAATACAAACGCGGACGCGTTGTCCCGCAACCCGATAGACAAGAGGACTTCGGAGGAACCAGAAGTCCAGAATAAGCCTGTCCCGAGTGTAGTCACGGGAGGGGAGGCTAGAGTTCTACCTATAGTCCCAAAACCAACTAAAACTTCCTTAGCTAGACAAAATCTTAGCAACAAAACGAGCACTCCGGATGGTCAGAAGAAGAAACCGGAAAGAAAACTGAGTTCAAGGAAGGCCGCGCCACCCATTCCCAAAGGAATGGAGGGAGGACAGACCGACTTAGATGGAAGTACGATAGAAAAGAGGTTAAGACAGCGTAAAGCGGACACCGTGAAGACTGTGGCCTTTTCTGAGCCGGAGGTAACTGTGACAGAGTTCTCGTCTGCCAGTGAAGAGCAGTCCACAGATGTGACGCTAACGGAAAACAACAGCAACAATACTTCGGATGCACCGCCTATACCGCTAAGTAACAGGTCTATTCTTCCAAGCTTGATCGGGGATGGTTTAGAATCAGAAAGCAACGTCAATTCCGAGGAAATAGTTGATTCTGGTTCAAGCCTGGGTGAAAGTGAAGTTGAGGAGGTTATCCAGAATAAACCTGTAAGAAAAAATTGCGTTGTACCGGTACAAACAAAGCCAATGAAAAGTATATTAAAGACACCTATGAGGGACTCGTCATCTTCCAGCAGTGAGGGTGAAATACTGAACCCTCAGTTGCATTCAACCATGAGAAGGTCCGTACCGGGACAAGCATGTAATGTAGACGAGTTAGTGGAGTTGTCACGTATCGAGAAAAACAGTATTATACGGACCAGAGAAGTAAGCGCAGAGGAGTTGGGTTCGGTCGACGAGCAAGCCGAGGAAACAACGCTCAACCAAAAGTCGTCGCTTTGCTGGGACAATTATATGGAACAGCACCCGGAGACCATAGTACAGGACGACTCCGGTGGTGACGATTTCACAGATGAAGAATGGAACATCGAGAATGCATCCAGTTTCGTACCTGAGCGAAAAGCTAAGTCTCTATCCCCGTTACCGTCGAACCCAGCGGACGGATTTCCAGAAGACCTACAGAAACCTGATAAGAATAGGTCATTACCAAGTAGTACCTTGAGGGAATGGATGCTGGAATATGCAGAGAAGCATGCTTGTCCAATCCGTTCTAAATCACCTTTGAAAAATGCTAAAGCCTGCTCTACTGCTTGGCATGGGGAAATGACGGAAGCCCCTTCATGGAAAAATTTATCAACGATAGAACAAGAGGACAGCGAAGAAGAGTCCGAGGACGAACAACTAGTCTTCCAGAGAAGTCAAACTAAAGAAGCAGAAGAAAAAGATCCGAGACCTACGCACACCAACGCTGAAGAAGAAGTAAAGTCAGCAGTAGACACCGATCGTTCCGCGATTAAACAGGATATAGTGCCAACTTTACACAATAAAGACAAATGATTTCCAGCTACAGAGCCGCTACCCTGTATAGTAGAACCAACCGCAGTCCAGCCAAGATTGAGATTATTGAGTACAAGGGAATGTGTGACTTATTTGAAAGACAACATAGTCCATTTCGTGTCCAAAGATCTAAATCTGTCCACTGGAACTAATAGACTACTTGCGGACATAGAAGCCATCTATCCAGATGATTTAAAGAAAGCTAAAGCCGAAGTAGGAGATGTGATAATAACCATCAACCGCAAGCGGTATATTTTAGCTTGGTCGTAACTGAAAGGGTCGGAGACGAAGTAAAACCTAGTGATTTAAAAAAGTGTTTAGCCACATTAAAAGAACTTATATCAGAGAAGAAACTACGTTCCTTCAGAATAGCTAGAACAGGTGAACTTACGGACTCATTGCCAAAAAGAGCTTTAATACAGAAATTTAAAGACGTTTTTAATAACGTTAATATAGCGATAACGCCTAGCTGTTCTAGAGGATTACCATAATAGTTTATTTGGAGAACATAGAGGAATGGGTAAGACGTACAGACGTATCCGTGAGCGGTATCAATGGAAAGGAATGAAGACGGACATACATGACTATGTCCGTAAATGTGAAAAATATCAAGAACAAAAATTAGTTAGAATAAAAACCCGAGAACCCATGGTGATCACAGATACGCCTTCGGAGGTTTTCCATAAGGTAGCCATTGATACGGTGGGACCGCTGTGTAAAACAACTACAGGAAATATGCACATCCTTACTATGCAGTGTCAATTTTCGAAATTCTGCATAGCCGTACCAATTCCAAATATAAAAGCTATCACCATCGCTGATGCTTTAACTAGGCACTTGTTTGCCCAACACGGAGTACCTCGTATCATATTAAGCGATAGAGGTAGGAGTTTCCAAAATAAATTATTAATAGAGTTATCGGAAATTTATCAGTTCAAGCTAAATACTACAACTGCGTACCATCCGCAATCAAACGGATCGTTAGAGCGGAGTCACGCTGTCCTAGCGGATTTTTTACGGAATAAAGCTTCCTGCAAACAAGATTGGGACATAGTGATTCCATTTGCTATGCATGAGTATAACACCTCCATCCATGCATCAACAGGCTATACTCCGTTCGAACTAGTATACGGGCGCCCAGCAAGAGCACCACACCGATTGCCAGACGAATTTGAACTTGAAACCTATAACGACTACGTACAGGAACTAACAGAATGTCTAAGAGAAATGCAAAGCAAAGCCAGAAACAACTTAATAAATTCTAAATATAAAAATAAAGAGTACTATGATAAAAAGTCCAGACCTCTTAATATAGAGGTAGGCGAAGAAGTAAGGGTTTTAAAAGAACCAAGATATGGAAAATTGGACAAATATTATAACGGACAGTTTACAGTAAAAGAGATTAGAGAAAACAATAATGTAGTAGTAGAATCATCAAACGGAAAATTAATAGTGAAACATAAAGATAAATTAGAAAAATTCTATAGATAATATAGATAATACAATTGGTAAAGAAAATAAACTTATCTTTTCAGTACGCCTAAAAAGATGTGGAGGATGCTGCTTCTGATACTGTTCTGGCTGCCGTGTTACTCGGGACTAGAGGAGGACAATCTACCCTACTACAAGCAAACACCACTAATGCAGAATCCAGGAATATACTACGAATGTAGAGGGAATATAGTAGGGAGAGGTGAAGATCGAGAGAGTAAAATGGAGAATAGTGGTAACGTTAGATTTCAGCAAATGGAAAGACCCAATAACTTGGAGGGAAAAACAGCTATTCCATGGTTACCACCTGCTGTTACGTCTTCACCTCTATATAATGACTCTCCCAATAAAAGAGCGTTTTAAAAAACAATCAAAATTCAAACTCTCCGAATAACTACAATCGCTGCTATGTCAAATACGGCAAGAATGTCAGCACTCAAATCAGCGAACGTCAATAATTTTTTATGATTATCATATTTGATTTTTGTAATAAACTTGAGGCTTTAAAAAGCCCGGATTGATTTTAAACAGACAGTTCGTACGAGATCGCGGACTCCGTACGTCGCGCCGTTCGACAATAGGCTCAATTATTGCAAATCGAAACGTCGCTTAGCCGCGAAATACATTTCCTATTTAAATTTAATCCGCCTATTTGAAATTCTCAATTATATTCCGTGTTTATTATCAATATATCGATATCGCAAGAATCAGAATAAATTCCTTATCCTCTCATAACAATTTCGTGTTCGTGTTAAAATTTATTTACTGCGAGAGTTCCTTTCCTTGTGAATACAGCCTACAAATATATAAATACGTTACTAACACGGTACGGGGAAGACCAGCAGCTGTCCAGATTCCAGTTTCATCGCAAAAGTAAGTGAATTACATTTCGTAATACTAACAGTGACAGTGTTATAGGCGCGATTACTAACAATCTTTTCAGCCTAGCCATTACACTATACATTACGTCCCAGTTTGTCAAGTAATCGATAGTCAGGACGTAACATGCCATAGCCAACTGAGCAAACAGGAATGCAACGAATTTATCCCAGTGGATAAGTTCGAATTAGCTATCAAATCGTTGAAGTCGTTGCAAGACGACCTGCATATATTCTTTGCACCGTCCACAGTCGTCCCGGACAACAGCTTTACTCCATACACACACGCTTTGACTAAGCGTTGGGCTCCGTTTGAGTTTATTGGTTGGACAAGCAGACAGCTCTTCGGTACTATGGACGCGGGGGACAGAGAGCAGTTGAATCAGGACGTGGACAGATTATCNGGACAGATTATATGAGAGGACGGCCAACATATCAACCTTAGTAGCCAGTCAGACTCATATAGTAAGATCAAACCTTGAGTCGTTGCATGAAAAACTTGATGACGTTCAGAGAACCCTACACGAGCAGCACATACAGTTTTTAAGGTTAGCCAATAGGACAAACCAACTTGATTCCTTTGCTACTCGGACAGTAACTGTACAAACTTTACTAAAGTGGGTGTACCAGTTCGACCAATCACTGGAGCACAGCATCAATTCCTATAAAACACTCGTAAACACCATAGAAACAGCTACGCAAGGTCACTTACACCCACTGCTATTTACACACGAGCATCTTCAATCCATACTTAAGACAAGAAATGGACACACTTTACCGTGGGAGCATAGCACTGTGACAGTAGAGATGTTACACGCAATGTCAAAAATTAGTGTAAGCACAGTCGGAGGAAAACTGGTGTTGACCTTGGAATTCCCACTCTCGGTCAAGGCAAGATATTCACAATATAAAATACATCCACTACCAATTCCTCAAGAAATAATGGCTAACCTGACGACCTGTGTTAGTTAGTCTAACATTAGTCTCCCTCACGTTAGTCCCACAATATTCACACTTAATAGTATCCCACGACATGCAAAATTATGTATTAGCCTCAAAGGAATATATTGACACATGCAAAATGTATCGAAAGGTATCTATATGTCCACCATCCTTGCCGTTCAACATCGACAATGAGAATAGCCCGTGCGAGTTCGCACTATTAGCAAGACCAACACCTGCAACACTGAGAACATGTAAGCTAGCTATTTCTGCCAAGCCCACTCCTTACTGGAGCAAGCTCAGTAGTACCGACGAATGGTTGTATTCGGTTATCAAACCAGTCCAAATGCGTATTATGTGTAACGATGAATGCAAGGCGGAAGTAACCGTTAGTGGGACAGGTATACTCACGTTACGCGGACAGTGCTATGGTCACACCAGCCAAAACATACTTTACGGTGTAAACATTTTACAAACAAACGAAACCTACCTGTACAATCCAGGACTTAAATTAAACCTCACATTCACAACTGATAGCATTATGAAAGGCTACGACTCTTTTCAAGATGTCCCAGATATCTCGAACGAAGAAAAACAACAAATCCGCAAGTGGGCGGAAAGCGAGGACGCTATCAAACTCCAGCAACTCGAAGACAAGTTTACGGAGATCGCAGCCCAAAAGAGAGACAAAATCATGTATACATCATACATCTCCTCGGCAGCAATAGCCCCTTTAGTTATAATAGCTTTAATAATAATTGTATACAAGTATTGCTGCCCTATACGAGGATGCAGCTGCTGTGTCCGGAAAAGTAAGACCAGTCATAAGAAAAAGACCAAGACTGCTGAACATACTAAGGACGAAATCCTCGAACTTCCCGCAGTGAGACCTCTTTTGGCCTATGATTCCAAGAACTCTTCTGGCAAAATTGAAGAGATAACAAAACAATTTAATGGACGTCAGTCTCCAGCTGTAGAAACAGTCATACACATACCACCTACGAGAACACCAAGTTGTACACAGCTGGCAGTCTACCAGTCCCAAAAGCGTCAGGATCCAACCACCAATTAGGAGAAAGAGGGAGAATTTCCAGCGTCGACTCCTTGAATTACTTCATAAGACCGTTGCCAATCCAAGGCAGTTCTTTGTATTAATGAATGAAATTTTTTTTCTAATTGTTAAATTTTTGTAAGAATCTAAATTTTGGTAAAAATTGAAAACAACTGCAAATTACAAAGTAAAAGAACACACACGACAGTGCGGACAGTCTACGTGACTTAGATACAGACGGATACGCGCTCTGGAGCGGACAGTCGACAGTCCTCGCGACTTACCTCGCGGACAAGTGTGACACCTCGGACGTCCGGGCGTGTTCGACCGGACTACTGTCACGCATTGGGTAGTGGGACAAACATTTTTTTTTTTTAAAGTAGAATAACTTAAATTAAAAGCAGACTGATTAGTATTTAAAAAAATTAATAACAACAACTATTTATTTGTTTAATCATACAATAAATGAGAAAAATGCATAAAAACGAATTTTATAATAACTTCTAACGACATCACAAGTAAACTAGACGGAGAGATGGACGAATTACACGACAGAAATCGCATGGACGTCCTTAACAATTGGCGATCCAAGGGCTGACGATGAACTATGAAGCGACTTATGTATAGAATGAGCAGGTCCTGGAATACTTCGACCTCCACCGTAAACCCTCCGCTAGAGGTAAACGAAAACTCTTCATTCAAAAATAGGCGATCTAAGTGCCAATCATAAAAAGGGATGTCGAAGCATCCCTGCAGCCTCTCGTTCATATATCGATTATCATGCCGTGTCAACCGTAAAATACTGCACTGCGTCCACTACAAATAATTCAATCAAATGTTTACAGACAATCTAATAACAGAACAGCGTTTAAAACTAATTAAACTCACGTTTATGCGCTCCCATCTTCCATTCGGACAAAATCGTTTGCAACGGCGAACCATGATAATTAAATTATCAGAAAAATTGAATAAACACTCTAAGACAAGTAACTGTCGATACGTTCAGAACGACGCACAAATTACAACTGTGCGCGGAGTGGAAAAATCAGAATTGTGGAAAGAATTTTACTTAGTAGACAAAAATCGCGAAAGTCAATTTAGTAATAGGAATCCTTCAGGAGTGTACGAATTAAAACGATAATGCGGGGCAAATACAATTTCAAAATAATATTCCAGCATGGATTATTGAAAACAAAAGTTCATAGCAAATTTTAGTACAAGGTTTGTGATAAATTGTTTATGATTAACGACTATAATTTAAACAAATTGGAAATTTTGTAACTATATACAGTTAGAGCATACTTAATTAACAAATTAGGAACAAAAATAATAATTTTTACATTGTAAGTTTGTTTGTAACAAGCTTATAAACAATAGTTTGCAACTTTCGTTTTTAAACGTCTTTTGAGACCCTAAAGTGCGGTAAAGTACTAAAAATCAAAAATCTTTAATAGTTTATAAGTTTTAGCCCATTGTTGCTAAATTGTTAATTAAGCATAATTTTTATCGGAATAATAATCATCGTGATCGATAAAGCTAATAGGTAAAAATATAAAATAGACAAAATCAAGAATTTATAATTCTTAAATCGACAAACATAAAACACCTATATACGATTAGAGTAAGTACACACTCACACATATAGACAAACATACAAATCACAAGATACATACAGGCAAATCACAGGTCGATAACCCAGTAAATGCTACCATCGTTCGAATTATATACCAAGTGGAGAGGAAGCTAAGCCGTGAATGGAAAAAGAAGAGCATTTAACTCTAAAATGCAGTGCTCAGCAAAAATTACAAACTCAGCACAAATGCGCTCGCAGTTTTTCGACACGACGAACAGTGTGATACTATATACAACCACAGCAAGTTACAGTGAAAATATGGAAGCAGTGCAAGTTGCCGAAAATGTGTTGTTAGGAGCCCTCGAACAGCTAAAAAGGGTTCAGCTACTGGTAGAGCGGGCTGAAGAGCGGTATTGGAAGGAGTGGGGCAATGTAAATCGACCCATAGCATCGTTAGTAGTGAAAGCGAACTAATAACAACGCGACTAAAGGAGCATACAAATAAATCAGTGCAGTGTGAATTGTACGCTTCAGGAAGTTTAAAACAATCAATAAAAAGTGTAAATACTTGTGCGCTTAGTGTACAAGTGTCACAAGACGAATTAGCGAGTCCGCACGTGCATACACCATCTGATGCGTGCGTGGAGAGGGAAGAGTCGCGGGAGAGCGACAGTTCGCCGAGTCCCCCGAGTCCACCGAGTCCGCGCGCACAGGTGTTTGCATCAGAAGCGACGAAGTAGGACAACGCTGTGACTCTAGCCAGTCCACCGAGTCCGCACGCACACACTAGCACAGACAGAAATGAGGAGCAGAACAGAGTGCGAGTCCGGGGCGTACACTGCGTCTGCCGAACTCGCAAGTCCGCACACCAGCTTATGTGACAGCGGAGGGGGACAAAGAACCGTGTCCTCCGTGTCCGCCGTGTCTGCCGAGTCTGCACGCACTTATGTTGTCAGCGGAGCCTGGACAGAAGAATGAGCCGCAAAAGTTGGACCGAAAAGCAAGTGTGCGGTGTCCACCGAGTCCGCCAAAAACAAGCACATACCTTAATACGAACATCAAAATAAAGGATTGTTTGATAAAGCTAAAACGGCTAGAGAACGAAAGGAGAAAAACCAAATCGAAACTATACAGCAAACCAATCCCGAACAAAGTAAGCTATCTAATAAGCATTACACCAGAAACATTACTAATGTGCCTCCGTACAATATGGAGATACCCATCGACAAGAGGATTAACATTTACTAGCCAAACGGCAGAATCAACTGAAGTTCCACTACCAAAACAAAACAAAATAATCGAGCGACGACAAGAGCGTAAAGATAAAAGCGCTAAGAAAAAGAGCAAAGCAAAGGAAAGTGAAGAGGATAAATTAGCAAGGAGAAGAGAAAGAGATCGGCTAAGAAAAAGGGATCAACGCAAGAAAATAAAAGAAAAGCAGAAACAGCTGAAACTGTCGATCGAAAGAGTGACAAACACCCAGCATCAACATTCAACACTACCGAAACCAATGTTGCTCACGGACTGTACAGAATGTCTAGGCAACTGCTGGTTCACAGGAATGGACAACGACTCAGTCGGCTGGCTATTATGCGTGGGATGCAAGAAGAACTGGGCTAATGCAGCCTGTGCGGGAAGAATCCCCTACGAGTGCAGACCCTGCCGACGAGATCGATCAACATCAATAAATTAAGTATCTAATTCAAATGAAAAATAATTAAAAATAATTTTTATCTTTTCTCGCTATCCTATAAGTTTGTATCGAGTAATTCGTGGTTTTTATAAAACTCTGTCAAAAAGTAAAGTTTTAATATGTATATATGGTAGGATTAGAAATACAGAACCATTTTTTTTTCTTTTCTTCGATAATATGCAAATAATTGTACTTTTTAAAATTGCATTACAAAACTCATTCTTTACAAATTTATGTCTATACGTAAAGAATTATTAAAGTAAATAATATTATGAACATAGGACATTTTTTTTCTCTTTTTGCACCGGCTCCGTTGCCGAGGACAGCNGGGGGGAGGTGTAATGTCCCACGTTTATACACATGAAATAAGTATATGTATAACGCCTGTGCGATGGCATTCATGTACATGCACAGATGACGTCTACCGAAACCGACTGCGACATTACGAAACCGATCGCCGAAAATCGAAGCAGTGATTGACCTGCGAGTCAGCACTGCTCGCGCGCGGTTAATTACAACACCTGTATGCGTGTATTCTCGTAGTGGCAGATGCTGATTGGTCGCGTAGTGCCTTCCCAATAAAATCATGCCAATTGTGTGTATCGACACCGAGGCTGTTGACGCCTCAACTACGCGCGAACTAGCGTTAGTTCGAACGTTCGCGCATATTCTATTCCTCCCCACTACGCTTTTCAAATTCGTACCTTGATGAACCGTCTCGGTCCTCGCGAGAGCCTTTTGACGGCAGAACTGATTTGGCTACGGCAGCCGACAGACACAATTCATAAACAGTTTCCGACAGTTACAAATTATATTCAAACAGTACAAGCAAATCAACTACCAAATTGTTACACCAAATTGTTATACGCGTCATCGCAGAAGTTAAATACAGTGAATTATTTACACGAAGATTTTGTGCTTTTCATATTGATTGCAACCTGCACCCATCCTCACGCCACGACTACGTCCACTGCTGCACTTTAGGAGTGCGAATTTCGCAATATTAAAGAAATCGATTCCGCACCCACAGAGGCTTTATAAGCTCCGGGATCGATCCACGCAGTGCTTTTCACGTATACTCTTCCTACCGACAACTGGACCTGGTGATTGAATACGAGTGCTGTATTCCTGCTCGCATCGCTTATTGAGTGCCTAGAACCCACTCAAACTCTGTGGGTAGAATATAGTATAACTCTTCGTTACTAGACGTGAGTTGAACGCNTCGTTGCTAGACGTGAGTTGAACGTAGTACAGTAATAGCGAAGGACCGCCGAGCGGCATCTCCGGCGAAAGCAAGTGAAGTAACCTTCATCTGTGCAGTAGGCCAACCTTACTCTTTATTTCCACGAGTAATCGTGTAGATTAAGAACAAATAGCACCTGCCACGAACGAGTGATTAGAGCCATTTCTAGTGCGCAGTGCAACCATAATTGTAAGTCCTCAATTGTATAATTATTAGATTAAACATCGACCTAAATAGTACTAAATCATCACCAAACATCCTGTATTAAATTGTGTAACATCAGCTGAGTTCTGGGTTGTCTCCAATAAAGAAACTATAACAATTAATCAGATTCTATAATAATAATAATTATTATTATAAGAGTATCCTTAAAACAACCTAAACACCTAAAAATAAAGGAACAAAGTAAGCTTGCCAGCATCATCAAGACCGAAGGTAAGAGCGAGCAATTTACTTGCGGACATTCTGAGCATCTGCAGCGTGATATACTACTGTCCGCGATTCACTTCACCGCGACTGCGGACACACCAACAGCGTCCGCCTGAAAGAACCGGTCCGCGTAAGCATAGAGAGCGGACAGACTACTGTCCACACACGAGCGTCCGCGTAGCAGTCCCACCGCCGCGATAGTCACGTGCCACTTGACCACGTAGATTGTAGATTCAAACACCTCTAGTAACAATAAGGCTCACGAGCCTATGCTAGTTTCCGCGAATAAAATAATTATTTGAACGACTCGCGCAGCCCGTATTCATACCAAATACGGTCTTTACACCGTAATTACTGATATTTCTGGTAGCGTAGTTAAGGAGACAACAAGATTAGAGAATGTCAGAATAAATTCAGTAATAACTACATTAAAACTACACAAACAGAATTTTGACATAGTTAGGAATCGGAGTGTGTGACTAACGAATGCCGCTGTTTATAACACTATTCCGACAAAGGGTAAAAGTATAGATACACTTAGAAAAATTACAGAATCAGATCTAGGTTATTTTCTGGACATATCGGAAATGTCAATTAAAAATGTGATACTGCAGTTGTTGGGTTTGTTCCGTTTCAGACCCGCAAGATCCGGTTCAAAAGGCTTATTGAGTGGGATGTTGACTTTCTGATGTCGTCGCTGACATCTTTGACGTTCGACGGAGGAGATCGGATACGAATGATGACATCGTGTACATCCATGCCGTTCGATGGAGGAGGCTGGATCGGAATGATCCTGTGATGACATATACCGACAAAGACGAAAGATCCTAATTAAGACACTTTACCTCATTGAGACCTACCAACCCGAATGTGACCAATTAACCGGCTTATAAACACTGCTCTGTTCACGGTTCTTTTGAGCCATAGTTTTTCCCGTGAGCGTGAAGGTGAATACCGGAGCAGGGACTTGAGGAGAGTCCCTGCCCACTCCAACTCTCCACTCATGTCCGAAGAATTCAACCGCTTGAAGCTTGAATTCATATAAGAAGAAAAACTTGGACAGTTTAAGATTAACTAGCTTAGATGGCTAGTTGTGTGTTTATCCAGTTTGGATGGCTGGATGTTTATTCCTGAAAGTGATGATTGCAGTCTACACCTGGAAGCGCCGCTCGGTAACTTGATGCCAAGGATGGGTCAAGGTAGAGGACGTTGGTGGGATCCTGGAAGTCATCATTGGAATGGTTTGTTCATGTAAGTGATGATTGGTACTACACCTGTAAGCATTACTCGGTGTATTTGATCGGTGTGGGTCAAGGAGAGGATGTTGGTGTTAGTTCCTGTAAGTCATCATTGGACTCATGAGGATTTAAAGTTTGAAGGATGACCGTTGGTGGATGGATGTTTTAGATTGTCGGGACGACAATCTGATGAAGGAGGGAATAATGTTATGTATGTGGGATTCGAACATGGGAATTGCACATAGCAACGCCCTTGACAACGAGATCAACGATGTTTGAAATGTTATTGTTTTGATCAGTCTGGTCATGACAGCTAGTGAGAGCTGATGTGTATCAATAAAGAGTCTCAGTTTGTGTTCTTTTTATAATACGTGTGTTTTTATTAAGTATACCCGAACCCGAGTATAACAATATAATATCTTCATTGCATTATACTTCAGTATTTACAAAAATTTTGTATAAAAATATGTAGAAATTCAACATTGTTATACTTTAACTAATTCTCCGTAACAGTACACAGTGTTCTTGCTTTTCTTTCTTATTATTTTTCACTAATTTCTTTCTTCAGTCCTCCTTCTTCCTTCTAGCTTCTCTCTCTTTTTCTTCGTCTCTGCTCTCTCTCGCTTCGATCTTTCTGGTCCTTCCTTTTTCTTCTCACCATTCGAACTCCTTTCCTCCTTCTTCTTTCTATTAGAACTCCTTTTTTTCTACTTTCACCCTGATGTCACCTTTTCTATATAGTTCCCCTCTTCTCTTTGTCTCTTCCATCTCTTTTTTCCTCGCTGGCATGGCCTCCTTTTTAGCTTTTTTCTCCTCCCAGCTCACCCACTGCTCTATTCTCATCTCTCCTTCTTCGTTCACCCTTTCTCTCTTCCTCCAAATAACCTTTATCTCCGTTTTTTTGGCAAATATTATTTTCTTTGTCTCCTTGATGTAGATATGCTCTATCTCCGGAGATCGAGAATACAATAAAGTTATTTTTATTATTTAACTTTTAATTTTTTTTTATAATTTCTGCACTAGATAATGATTATTATACACACCACCCTATGCTATGATTTTATAGCTGATAATACTATGAAAAAAAGCCTAGTGTATCATTCTTAATGTTCCAGTAGCCATTGTGTTAGCTAGCTTGTAAAAAATATATACTAGATACTTCATTTTTTTGTTATTATATATAGTATGTGTTTGTCGCACTTGAGGTAAAGATCAATAACGATTCTAAGGTATTTGTGATCCCCTTCTCTAGTTCTCTTCTTAACTTGTATTTTGATTTCAATTTGAGTAGTCTATTAAATGCATATGATTCATTCGAAAATCTTGGAAATGTTGGATGTAAATGAGATCGGCCTGTAATTGTTGATGTTATATTTTTTACCTGCTTTATGTACCGGAATGAATTCAGCCTTTTTTAAATGCATCTGGCCAAATCGCATTTTCAATACTCAAGTTAAAAATATATGTTAGTAAAAGCGAGAGATAACTACAAATTACCTTTAAGGATTTGCTATTTATTTTGTCCACTTTATCGATTATAACTTTATATTTTGCTTCCTCCTAGAGGAAACTTTGTAATAGTAAAACTACTATATATTAAAACACAACAATATTTTATTTATTGGAACCATAAATTTGTTGAAATGAGCTTGACACGGAGAGGATTTAATTATAATCAATGTGGATTTATTGTTCTTTTATATATACAGCTACTATGATGCGTCGTGTACCCCATGTGTTCTTAGCGACGGCTCGAGTCCAAGAGAGCGATGTGCGAGACTCTTATGGTCTCGGCACCGCTTGTAGTCATGTGACTCACACGCATACCGCGAGAGGGGATACTTACATGTGTGCGTCCCCTCACACACTCATCAATGCGCTCACTCATTCTAGCGCGCATACTATATTATATATTCTGAACTTGGCCTGAACTTGGCAGTAAACATTGAAATTAAGTTGGAGGAAGCTACGTGCCAATGAATTGGCAGTGGTTTTTTATATTTGTTACCTTAATGGTATTTGCAGGCTTAAGAAATATTGAATTTGTGTTCATATCTGGCAATTTATTTTTAACATTTATAGGTTTATAATACCACCACTTAATATTTGACCAATATCACAAAAGAATTGGTTCATATTTTTTTGCTATCTATAGCTGTCGTTAACTTTTATACAACTTATGGCATTAGTGGTTTGTTGTTTACCGACTTTGTTATTCTAATGCCCTAAAGTTTTTTTGGGTTGCCAGCATTACTTTCAACTAAATTTGTTTCGTAAGTCATTTTTGCGCCCTAAATAACTTTTCCTAATATTGAAGCATAATTTTTAGGCACGACCGCGATACGGAAGTGCCTTATAGTTTCGTGTACGAAAAATGTGTAAGATGCGATATCTTACGCAATTTTCGATCGATTGGGCTGAAATTTCAGGAGAAATCTCCTCTTGCACAAACGAAAACACTTCTTTTTTATCCCGATCCTCTACGTCGTTTTGAAATACGGGCACAAATTGTTCGATTTTTACGCGAATTTTTGAATAAAATTTTTCCTGTGATGCCATTATCTCAGGGAGACTGTTATTGATTAATTATTATGGTAGGACCAATAATTCTTTGTGATTGTTGTAGAACAACAAAGTTAATTATATCAATATTTTTGTAAAAATATTTTTGTACATGTATATGTTTTTAATTTTTGTTTAATAAAGGCTTGAAGAGGTCCTCACCAGGGTCGAAACGTTGCCGGTTATGTTTATAATTATGTGTTGATAAACTCTCTATGGAAACCAGGATTATCCTCCCATAGTTGTTGACTACTATAAGTATTACTTATTAATATGGAGAGGAATATTAGTACTTTTAATTTCGGATTTTTTTTCTCCCTATCTTGTATCCCAGTAAGGAGACCTTTAATGCGGTGCTAGTATCCGAGCCAGATGCCCCTTGGTTATTTTAACGAGGTTAAAAGTCGGCAGCGGGAAAAAAAAATATTTTGCCCACTGACAATTTTTTTTTGCCCGCTGCCAACTTTTTCCACCCGCCGGTAAAAAAAACTGGTACTTTACGCCCTCTTAATAGGTACAAAAAATGCGAAAGTCGTGCATGTGTTACAGATAATATTTTTTTTAGTTTGTGCAAAAGGAGACTCCTTTGACCAATCTGTCAAAAAATTGCGTGAGGTATCTCATCTCACACATTTTTCGCAGATGAAACTATAAGGAACTTTCGTACAGCGGTCGTACATCAGAATTCGCTACAGTAAAAAGTTATTTAAAATGTTTACAATTTTTATATTAACATTTTCATATGAAATGCTGTTAATTTTTAAAGTAAAAAATTAATTTTTTGCTGTAAAAAACGATTTTTCTCCGTTAACTAGAGGCAAACATATTTTTATATTTAGATCCCGAAACAAAAAAGTTATATTTTTGGAAAAATTTACCACTTTTTTGTTGGAATTTTTTTCCATATAATGCTTGAATTTCTAGGCATATCCTAAAATCCTTTCTTAACGATTTTTAAAAGTAGCCATTTTTCGTGCATATATGCAAGATAAAGCCAAAAATAAGGCAGTTCGGTCGTTATTGTTAGAGGTTCTTACGGAAAAAAGTTAAGATCAGATTTGATCAAGTCTCGCAAAGATAATAATCGTATATTATTAAAAGGAGTACATGTAAAATTAAGCATGAAGTGCTAGCATTTTAAAAGTGTGTCGAGGATCGGAATGGAAAATAGAATCTAAAATTGCATGAGAGAAGAGCTCCTGTAAAACTTTAGCATGATTAGTATAAAATTTCGTGAAATATTTTATTTAACACATTTTTTGGGTACGAAAATATAATGCAGTTTCGTATTGTTGTCGTAAAAGAAAATCTTGGATTTCCGAGCTGGCGAAATTCAGCTTCTTATTAAACGTGTAAAAAATTGCGATTCCCGTACATTAAGAAACTTCTGTCAGGTATATAATATTCTCCTAACCCCAATATAATATACTACTAACGTAGTAGTAGGAAATCGGCGGAATGTGGTCACGCGATCTAAAATCCCATCGGTCATATATCAAATAATATTAAGCTAGATGTATTATTTACACATATATGTAACAAATTACCTGGTATGAAGTTTCCACTATTTGATGTAACTCAGTATCAGTAGCCGAAATACGATTGAATGTTGTATTTGAACAATATAATTGATTTCTGTCTGCACTACTTGGCATTCCTGACCATGAATTAATATGCTTCTCGTTATTCATCACCCACGTAATATTATCAGGATCTCCCGCTGGTCCAATTCCAGTCGAATAATTTTTCCACGTTCTCTCAGTACCTATTGGTCGAGGTATTTTTCTATCTTCGATCTGCATTTGCGATACATCTTGAGAAAGTACTTGTCCCGTTGAAGAAGGCGAAATAGCTGGTGATAACGAACCATTTTCAACATTAATTAAATCCAAATTACCTGACTGAACTGATATATTAGCAATGTGATCAGGAAAATTTATTAATGAATCTTGATGAGTTGAATAATTTATTGGTGGTACAAATGGCCAACGGTTGTGAATACAAGTTGGAATATTAATATTAGATTGTCTTTGAGCTGACGATTGATACTTGTTAAAATTAAAATTACCTAGAATAGCAAGATTGCTAGATTGAATAACAGCAGTTGATGGTTGAGCTGGCGTTGTTGAGAATATATTTGGATGCATTGGCGTTACTGAACTAAACATTGCGGCTTGTGGTTTACTGTTTAAATGCATTGAGCTAGAAAAATCTGGTGCACGTGGATTTAATCTAGAAATACTTATAGTTGTTGTAACAACTGATGAGGGTGTCACTGTTTGCGGATAGTTTTGTATATGTTGATGAATCGGTAAAATAGATTGATTATTGGTCTGATTTTCATTCGGTATTTTTAACAAATTAGAGTTAAGATTTTGATTTTCATAACCAACATTGCTTTCGTTGTAAATATTTGCCTCTAAATTATTATGAGACATTGCTGAAATAGTACAGGTTTTATGAGCACCAGGTATGTTTTGAGAAGAATCCATGTTTCCATGAAAGATAGGTCTAGTGAATGGTGCTATACTGGCCACATTCATATCCATATTTTTTGATGTCACGTGGGGTTTTGTTGATGCTAAATTGACAGGAGACTCAATAGATGTATGAGCACCAGTATAATTTACTGAAGATTGATTATTTACTTGCTGAACTGGGCTAGATGCTGTTGAGTTGAGTGAGCTCGTAGTAGCTGTACTATTACACACATTGTTTGCATTAGATTTATTTAAAGTTGGGGAACACATTGAGTTTCCCCTATATCCTGGAGCTTTTGATGCATCTACTTCCATGGAGCTAGTATCGATGAATGTGTTGGACGGTGTTGTGGAAGAACTAACAGAAATCCCTGTTCCAGCAATTGTTGCAAAATTGATACTTTTTTGAGTCTCCATTTCTTTACTTCCCCACATTGATTGCTGAGTAACTTTACTAAACGTATCATTAAATAAAGAATACTCTAAAGGTACGTTGCTTGATAAAGTATGACATTGTTCTGACATTACGCCGACTGTAGGTGTTGAACCGCGAAATTGCTGTAATGTTACTGCTTGAGAAACTGTTGGTGAAGAATTTGTCGAACTGATACAACTAGAAGAAGTCATAATCAAACAAGGTTGATTAATGGTTGGGTTTAAATTAGTTGTTGATAATGAAATAGAATTGTTGGAAAATTTTAGTTGTCCACAATTGTCCACAAAACATTGAGATGACGCTGTTAAAGGTGAAACCACCGAGACTGAAGGACCAGTATTTGTTGAGCTATGCGCAATTAATTGTTGATTTGATACTTGACTGACTGATGACGCCGATGTTAGCGCTGCGGATGTATTTGGAGTTATTGTTTGCTTTAAAATGTTTATAATGTTGCTTTGATTACATTGATTTACACTCTGCGTAGTATTACACGATTGAGGTGGAGTATATATTTCCGAAAGTTTTGCAGCAAAAGTTTGAGATGTATTTGTTGTTACAATTTTAGTTGTGCGACCAGCTGTCATAATTGCACTTGTATAAGACATTGTAGTTTTTGTATTTGATGATGAAGTAACATGTAATGCATTTTTTTTTTCTGTGTTAGAATTAAGTCGTGAACCACCAATTCGTGGGGCAGATGTTCCTAAAAGTTTTATACTTGAAGTAGAACGAACAGGTAATACTTGGCTCATGGTAGAAATGCTTAAAACATTATTTGGCTTGCTAATTTGCAGAGATGGTGCAGTTGTTATAAGTCCAAGTGGTAGCTTCGATGGTACAACTCTAAGTTTGCAGGCCTAGAACAGAAAAATACCATAGCAAGACTTAATTGTTTAAGCAAATAAGAATCTAAAGTAGATTGGTATATTTAGATACCAATACGAAAATTAATTCTAGCGCAAGTATGAGAGCAAAGCAAGGACGACAATTGCACGAGTGTAGAAACGATAAAACAATCTTTATTAATTAATTAATTAATTAATTAATTAATAATTATTATTAATAATTAATAATAATTAAATAATAATAATTAATAATTAAATAATAATAATTAATTAATTAATTAATTAATTAATTAATTAATTTATTTATTTATTAAATAATTAATTTATTCATTTAATTCCAATATACGGGCTAGAAGCTCTTTACCAACAGAAGTGATTATACTATAATTACAAAAATGATAAAATATAATCTAATTAATTCTACGGATATTGAAAGTGAACGCATAAGGGGGTAGCAATATGTTAGGCAAAACGAGGAGACGCTGGATGAACCTGTAAAACAAATATTGTCCGCCTTGCGGCTTAAGAGGGCAAGCCACTTTTAAACACTGAAAAATAAAATTCTTATAAATAATTACAAAAATAAATTATAATTGTTATATAATTTTTATACTAATATTAGGTTCTATTGCCTGTATTTTTACCATGGTGAATCCATATTTGCACCTATTTACCCATATTAACTCTCCGTATACTGTTTTGAGCATTTTGGCACTGTCCGTAGGATTCCATGTGACCACATGGTTTGATTGGGCTAAAATTTTAGGAGCATGCTTTGTACACTTATACTTTTGGTATGAATGAAGGGATTTTGATTTGAATGCTTAGAAAATCTTTTATGAAAAAAAATGTGGCATAAAAAGGTTAAAAAAGGCCAAAAATGAAGTATTTTCATTGTTAAACAGTTTCTAAGCATTCAAATCAAAATCCCTTCATTCATACCAAAAGTACAAGTGTTCAAAGCATGCTCCTAAAATTTTAGCCCAATCAAACCATGTGGTCACATGGAATCCTACGGACAGTGCCAAAATGCTCAAAACAGTATACGGAGAGTTAATATGGGTAAATAGGTGCAAATATGGATTCACCATGGTAAAAATACAGGCAATAGAACCTAATATTAGTATAAAAATTATATAACAATTATAATTTATTTTTGTAATTATTTATAAGAATTTTATTTTTCATGGTTTAAAAGTGGCTTGTCCCCTTAAAAGTGAGCGTGAGAGTATCGTGTTAAGACCCAAGAAGTGGGTACTATTGGGATGAAACGAAGGAGCAGACAAACAAGGCCAGTCGACGCTTAAAATTAATTAAATTCGGAGAGCCGCAAATCACGTCGGGAAGACTATTCCAGCATCTCCTGATCCTACTCAACGAAGAGTAATAACGGTAGTTGCGATGAGAATCGGTTTCCTCAACAGCTCTAGGGTTTCGTAGCGCATAAGACACTTTTCAACGACTCGCAGTTGAGCAGCCTATGAGCAACTTAGTCGGGTGCACATTTAAGTCCAGTTTTAAGTTGTGATCATCGTGATCGGAGTAGAGCATGGGTCGAGATAATTTGAACCCTGCGTAGCATAGAAATTTGTGGGTTTTTTTTTCCAAATAAAATGGCTCGTACCAGTATTAACCAAGTTATGCGTTTGTTTTGCTTCCCTCCTAAGGAACCTTTTAATAGTAATTTTTGGAGTTCGGGTAATAACATGTGGGAAGTGTGTTTTGATGCATTTTTAGTCGAAAAATGGTGTTTTTGGAAAACGTCCGTACGTGTGTGTGTGTGTGTGTGTGTGTGTGTGTGTGTGTGTGTGTGTGTGTGTGTGTGTGTGTGTGTGTGTGTATGTGTGTTCGTTCGTATCATATCTAGCTCAGCTTTTACTTAGTGGATTTTAATCAATCAAGTCTTATTTTCTTTGTATTATTTTCGGAAACTAAAGTTTAACATTAAGTTTCGGAGTTACAATGATAAGGATAGTTCGCGGAACGTATCTAAAATAGTATGTGTAGCTCCTGCCTAATTGCCCATAACACACGCAGCCGGCTGGTCCCAACGCCGCTTGCGTTCGCTATAGACAACTTTCTGCACTCGTTGTACAATGTACAAAAAAGTACAAAAACTTTATAGAATTATATATCTTCTATAAAAAAACCTTTTAAAAGGTAAAATATTGGCGAGTAAAAGTTTCTTTACAAAAGTCGTGATATCCCAAAAACAAACATAACTAATGTCAAGTAATTTATTTTCATATTTTTCAGGTACACGCATGTAGATACATTATTTTATAAAATAAAATATTTTTTACTTAAATTCTTACTATACAGTAGTTTGGATTCATAAGTAAAATTTCAAATTACTCTTCTTCCTTGGCATTTCCAAAAGTATATTTAATCATATACTTTTAATCCATAGTTCAGTAGTTATTAGAAAAATTTAAAAAATATTAAAATCTTGAGTCGTATTTCCAATGTAATATTGGTTTTAATTATTTAAATAGCTTCTGAACTATGGATTAAAAGTATATGATTAAATATACTTTTGGAAATGCCAAGGAAGAAGAGTAATTTGAAATTTTGCTTATGAATTCAAACTACTGTATAGTAAGAATTTAAGTAAAAAATATTTTATTTTATAAAATAATGTGTGCATGCGTATACCAAAAATATGAAAAACAATTACTTGACATTAGTTATGTTTGTTTTTGGGATATCACGACTTTTGTAAAGAAACTTTTACTCGCCAATATTTTACCTTTTAAAAAGGTTTTTTTATAGAAGATTTCATCACTTTTATAGAGACTATACATGTATCACATTGTACGGTATCAACAGTAAAAATATGTAATACTAAAGATAATTCTCGGAGATGACGTTGATACCGTCCACCTCGGGCACCAGGTACCACGGAGACCGTTGCCATCGCAATATTCGTGTTCGGCGACACGTAAAACCCCCGAGTAACAAGTTTCAACTAATTTTGTTACAAATTTCCGTAAAACTCGAGGAGACGACGTTGGTACTGTCCACCCTGGGCACCATCAGGTACCTCGAAGACCGTTGCCGTCTCGATATTTGTCTTCAGCGACCCCAAAAACCTCCGACTAACAAGTTTCAACTAATTATGTTAAAAATTTCCATAAAACTCCAGAAGACGACGTTGGTACTGTCCACCATGGGCACCAGGTATCTCCAAGACCGTACCCGTCGCAATATTCGTCTTCAGCGACCCCGAAAACACTCGAGTGACAATACTGGACTCATTTCCATTAATATTTACCGAGTTGTAAATATTTATTTATTTATTGTCTTTTCGAAATGCACTTCCAAAATACATATTTTTAATGCAAAAATGCAATTTTTTAAATAATTGATAAATTTAGTTTACAATGTTTGTAAATGCTCTCACGAATCGAACGCAAATAACCGAATTAACATATAGGTGCTGCTTAAAACATCGACGGTTCATTGCTTTATTTTCTCGACTATTCAAATTTTTGCGCCGTGAATGACCGGAAGCCACGTGACCGGAAGGCTGAAAAATCTCAGGAGAGGAAGACCGTCCCAACGAAAAGAAAATTACTGAGCTAAATTTCAGCATGCAATATTTCGCCAATAAAGTAATCTTTTCGAATAAATCTTTTTCCTCGAGAAAAATTAGGTAAATAGATGTCCAGTCGATAGCGATACAACGGGCATAGGTGCAATAGTAATGCTATAAATGCGTTTGGAAAATTATTTTGAGGTTAGAGAACCCAATATCAAAGTATATAAGGGCCGCGACCCGCGGGTATCGTGTCGTATACTTCGTATACTTTTACTCGCCAGCGCGGCACTGTCGCGCCTCTTGATGGAGTAAAAACAATTCAGATATTAAAGCGATACATAATTTTGAAAGAAACTACGTGCCAAAGAATTGGCAGCGGTTTTTTTTGCAGTCGATTTGACCCTAACAAGTCCCAAAATGTCTGATTGACCCATTTTGTCCTGTTCTTTGTATCTAGCCTTCGCAGTCGCATCACCTGTAATGAAGCATATTATAGCTAAAGATACTGGGGCCTGTTTCGCAAATCAAAACAATCTCGGATTAGAATCAAGCCCGTAGTCGTAGTCACAGAAGACTTAGACGTGGCCGCTCAAGAGGATTTTCAAAGCCTCAAATTATCCTGAAAATTGATTAAGATTAATCTTTTATGCATACTGACGCACACGTTCTGTATTGCACGCCAACAGAATAGCACCTAGAGCATCCGGAATGCCTAAATCTCTTGTTACGTACGCTAACTCGGTCCGCGATTTGGTAGCGAAAACGATCGCTTCCCAGCAGGAATTGACTGAATCTAGGCTTAAAGAGATCGCCAAATCTCTCAGTGTTTCATCAAAATTAACGCGGAAGATTGGGGATCTTGAATCAAAAGTGAATTCCCTTGAGACCCTACTGGTAAGACGTGACTGTGAAATACAAACGGTCACAAACAAACGCGATCAGTTCAGGGAAATAGTAAGCAAACAAAGTGCTGCATTCGATAAGTAAACAATAAGCACTGCGAACCGCAAATGTCTCCCTGGCTGGTTAAACTTCGGAGTTTAGACATATTAAACTAGGTGCTTGCTGCTAGAAAAAAATTTATCCAGCTTGCACACGAGGTCGATAGATGAATTGTTGTTTGATGATAAGCTTGCTAAGTCATTAGTGCGGATCATGATTTTTATCAATCAATACCTTTCCCGTCCCTTCTACGCGAGATTCAAGCAATTAAATTATTGTAAGAGGTTTAAACTGTAAATCTGTAAATTTGTATGGCATAGGTAAGGCAAGTTTCTGGTCAACTTGCCGGACGGAGCCAGAATTTACGAATTCGCGAATTCCGATGACTTGCTGGTGTAACGTCCGACAAAAATTAAAAATTTTTTCATTGTTACGTCCGACTTTGAATCTAGCCAATATTCCATGAATCATTACTCCTATAATAGAGACACCACAAGCGTGTACACCATTCGTGTAGAGCTTGATGACTCAATAAAGCCAGTGCGTGAGAGTAAGTAAATAAAAGTTTACATAGATCTAAGCTACTAGAGATCACACGCTGGGTAGTCTGCGTCATGAAGAGTCAACACTCTTGAGATCAGCCATCCGAACAATAGATGGGCTATAAAGACCCTCGACTTTCTCCAGCGAGACACAGTACGGTCGGAGATTATTGTCAAAGTCTATCCGAATATTAAACAGTATACTCTCCGAAAAAGTGCGGTTTTCACTGCAGTAGTCTGTCACCCGCAGTACCGAGAGCATCACGCCAAGTCGTGTAGTTATACCAAGTCGTACGTCATTTATTATAGTTATAATAAAGTTTAAGTCTAGAAATAGTTCATAGAAATCGATTGAATTTTTAATCGAATTTGAAGCTATTTCTTAATCCCACTTTTTGCATTAGAGCTCGATTAAAATCGATAGAATCGATAAAGGTCAATAGAATTATATACGAAAAATGACTATTAAAGTGAATAAAGGTCAATCATTGGTATGAAACATCGATTTCAATTGTTGTTTTCCGTATTGAAATTTATAGACTCCTATCGATTCTATCGGTTTCAATCGAGTTCTAATACAAAAAGTGGGATTAAGATATAGCTTCAAAATCAATTCAGAATTTAATCGATCTCTATCGAGTATTTTTAGCAGGATGCGTCCAGAGCAGACGGGTGGATGCCTATCACCACTACACAACGCGTTCTCAGGTTGCGGATAGAGGAACGGCCCCTGAGAAAGAGGTTAGCTGCGAATAAATCGAATAAGCAGCCGCGGACAGCCGATAGGCCCGGGCGTGGGTGTGATGAGCCCGCACTGGCGATCGAACGCATTCATCTAGAAACACTACGCAAGCACCACAACAACGAACACTCAACAATATTTCCTATTTCACTTTCTCTTCATACCTAACTATGTCTATAATCTATCTCTCTTAACACACATTACAAAAATCCTGCTGTCGTGGAGAATGCGGGAGCGATGACAACTGCCCCGAAAGGGGATGTGTAGGATGATTCGCCACCTGGTCTTACACGGCAACGAAGCCAGCGAAGGCGCGCTGCCTTGCAGGGGGGGCGTTAGGATACGAGCATGATTCCGTAGTGTGTCCGACGATGAGCTGACTCCGTCCTCATCAAAGTCGGAAAGCTCTCATACTTAGTTCTAGAGAGGTATGGGGGTTATCACCTCTAGAACAGTTGATTCACCTGCGATCGGAACCAGGATCCAAAACGCGTGGGTTTCACTTACTATCATGGCTCAAAAAAACCAAAACCAAACCAAAATCAATAGGGACTTAAAGGTAGGAACGTGGAATGTGCGCAGTTTATACAGAGCAGGCGCGTACCGGGAAATCTTAAAAGAAGCTGACGGGTACAATCTAGACTTAGTAGCTATACAAGAAACTCGGTGGCAAGATAGCGGTATGTTAGGAAACGAAAACTTCACCTTTATGTACGGGGGCGCGAGCGGACATTCCCTAAGTACCGGATTTCTGATTAACAAAAGAATTATACACGCGGTTAAAAGTTTCAAATTCGTAAACCAAAGACTCTCGTATATCATCATCGAAGGAGCGTGGTACAATTACGTGGTTATTAACGTGCATTGTACTACGGAGGACAAAGAGGAAGAAGTGAAGGATTTTTATTACGAAGCCTTAGTGCAATTAATCGACCAGTTCGCGTCTTACGACACCAAAATAGTAGTGGGGGATTTCAACGCTAAAATAGGGAAAGAGGAAATGTTTAGGCCCACTATAGGCAAGGAAAGTCTGCACGAAACCAGCAACGATAACGGTATTAGAGTCATAAATTTCGCGGCGGCAAAAGATCTTATAGTAAAGAGTACATGCTTTAAGCACAAGAATATACACAAAATAACGTGGATCACTTTCTTATCGATAAGAGGCGCCACATGAACGTACTTGACGTAAGCACCTATAGGGGGGCGGATTGCGACTCGGATCATTTTCTAGTAGTGGCCAAATTAAGAGCCAAATTAGTAGCTGGGCAAAATAGTAAACGGGCGAACAAAGTAGAAACGTTCGATATTGAAAAGCTACGGAACGGGATAGAACGAATTAAGTATCAAGTAGAAATAAGAAATCGGTTTCAGGTACTCGAAGAAACGGATGCACCGACGGAGGTAGATGACGACCCGAACAGTCTTTGGGGGGATATCGAAAAAACGATAAAAGAGGCCGCGAATAAAGTGCTAGGTAGAAAGAAAAAGCCAAAGAGCAAACCATGGTTTGACGAAGAGTGCGAACTCTGGTTTGAAAGGCGCAAAAAGGCCAAATTAGACAGCGTACACAATGGAGGCGATAGGGCCGTAGAAGAGTACCACGAAATAAGAAGGCAAGTGGGGGCGATTTACAGGAACAAAAAACGCGAGTATCAAAAGAATCAGATTAGAAAAATAGAAACTAATAGTAAGGAAAATAACCCGCGCGAGATGTACAAAGGAATTAACGCTATTAGGAAGGGTTTCCAGAGTAGATCACAATTAATGAAAGATGAGGGCGGGAATCTCGTCACAAGCGAAGGTGAACTGCTAAAGCAGTGGAAGGGCTATTTTGATAAGCTGCTAAACGTACATGAAAACTGCGAGGAAACGGGAGACGAAATCCACGCTGCTGAACTCCATATGGAAGAACCGATCTATAAAGAAGTAGAAGCCACGATCAAAAAACTAAAAAACAATAAGGCCTCGGGAAACGATTCTATACCAGTTGAACTACTTAAATATGGGGGCACTGCGCTGACATCGAAAATTTTTGAACTAGTACGCTCTATTTGCAAAAATGAAACAATGCCGAAAAACTGGAAAGAATCCNTTTAAAAAGGGAGATAAGACAGACTGCAATAACTATCGGGGAATCTCACTTTTAGCTACCTGCTACAAAGTTCTGTCAAACGTAATACAGGCCAGACTCACACCCTTCGCGGAAGATATAATAGGAGATTATCAGTGTGGATTCCGGCGTAACAGGTCGACGAGCGATCAAATGTTTACTATAAGACAGCTGTTAGAGAAAAAATGGGAATATTGCGAAACAATACACCAGTTATTCATAGATTTTAAAAAAGCGTATGATTCTATCAAGCGAAGCAAAATGTATCAAATCCTTGTGCTCCTCGGCGTACCAAAAAAACTTGTGAAATTAATACAAATATGTCTGAACGAAAGCACGGGAAAAGTACGAGTAGCCGGTAATGTATCTGAATGGTTCATGATACACGACGGTTTGAAACAAGGTGACGGGCTCTCCACGGTACTCTTTAACTTAACGCTAGAGTATGTTGTTAGACAAATGCAGACTAGCAGGCTGGGCGCAACACTTAACGGAAAAACGCAGAATCTAGGATATGCAGATGATTTGGAAATAGTGGGGGATAATGGTGAAACGGTAGCGAGAAACGCGGAAATACTCATAAATGCGGCCGAGGAAACGGGGTTAGAGGTGAGCGAATCGAAAACGATAGTATATTGTGCAACTAGGGGGGGAAATTGGCTTGTTCTAGTGAGGGTGATGTTTTGAGCATGAGTGGGAGTCGAGGGCGCCGTAGGCGCCCGAGACGGACACGAGTACTCAAAACATCACCCGAGTCTGAAAAAGCCACTCCCCCCTTGTTGCACACCGTACTTTTTATGATAAGTGTGCGAATAGGCCACTTATCATGCATATGGAAGGAATGGGAAATTCGAGGACTTTTCAAAGTAAAACATATTTGTATTAAAATTTTGAAAATTTTGAAAGTTTTAAAAACACATATCGGATAGTCTGCAGAGTGAGGAAAAAGTCTTTTCCTCCCAAGAGAGTAATTTTTTCCCGCTGCTAAGAAAAACTCGATTTTCCATTCATTTTACATGCATGGAAAGTGGCCTTTTTTCGTGCACGTATGATAAAAAATATATGATTATGGATAAACTGGGCATTTGCGAAGGAGAGGGGGATCTTAGAGTCGGAAATTTTACTTTCGAAAAGGTTAGCGAATTCAGATATTTAGGCACAACTATAAATGATCGAAACGAAATCAAAGCCGAGATTAATAAGAGACTACATTCGGGTAATGCCTGCTTCTACGTCGTGAACAAACTACTAAAATCAAAACTGCTGTCTAAAAATTTAAAAATTAGGATATATAGGACTATAATAATGCCGGTAATCTTGTACGGATGCGAAACTTGGGCACTCACTAAAGCAGAGGAAAACCGTTTTAGGGTGTTCGAAAATAAAGTTCTGCGAAAAATATACGGGCCAAAGAAAGATGAGGAAACCGGGGAGTGGAGGAAACTGCACAACGACGAGCTACATAACTTATACGTGTCACCGAATATAAACAGAATAATTAAATCGCGAAGACTAAGATGGGCAGGGCACGTTGGAAGAATGGGAAGCACGATTATGAATATGGAATGTAATGAATATGGAATATAATGATATGGAATCATTATAGCACGGCAGCGCGTATAATGAAAGGAAAGCCAAATACGTCGCGACCTCTAGGTAGACCTAGACGCAGGTGGGAGGATGAAACGGTCACGACTTTTCTCGGTCCTGTGGTAATGTAGATTCATGCAAAAAATATATAGTTTAATGAATTTTTTAGAGAAAAGCAGTGAACGTTTCAATGGCGATCCTGCCAGGATACGAGGTTTTAAAGTGGAATTCATTATAATAAGTCAAAATAAAATCTTCCTGAATATACTCAGTACACTCCACACAAACATAACACGAAAATAGATTTTCAATTATAAGCAATCTAGTCAGATGTGCAATTTATGCAGTCACCTCTTTATATCACAATCAAACAAAAACAAACCCTGACAAACAAAATGTCAGAAGCCCAAACAAACATCTTCTCGAGCACGCACAGACAGAGTGCAATACACTCTCGGGTTGTCTCTGTAGCTGCTCTAAAAGAACAACTAAACATTTATTTAGCATTAATTACGCCGAGTGATGACGCGAATCAAACAATGATCGACGATCCATCTAAAAATACACAATGGATTCAGGCTGCTCATGATGCAATACAACACTTATTCGAAAGATCTGAGGAAATTACTGAGACATTAGAAAATTTAGAAAAAAATTCATCTGATTTATCTGAAAGATTTGATAGAAATGATCAAATATACGAAGTATTACATGAGGATTATATTATAATCAAATCTAAATTAAATGAATTCGAAGTAGCTTTATCAAATAGAATTACTCATAATGACTTAGAAGCCTTGGAAGATAGAATCATGCAAGCAATCGATGAAAGGATACGGGCGGTAGAACCTCAAATCCAGTTGCATACGAACGAAACATCACTCGGTGATATTTGGTCTACTTGTTCGAATCTTATAAGTCAGATAACCCCACAGATTAAAGAATTAGTTCAAATAGAGTCCACATCCATCACAAAAAATATAGATCAAAAACTAGAAGTTACGAACAAATCAGTGTATGACAAATTAACGTCTTTAACAAACGCAAATTCAAATTTATTAAAAGCACTCAAGATGAATGAACAAAAAGTGAGATCACTTGTGATTGATCATACAAAATTCTCAGACGCTTTGTTAGTAACTGACCAAAATTTAAGTACAGTAAAATCAGACAGTGAAAATTCAAAGAAAATGTTGTCAGAAGAAATAGATCAATTGACAAATAAGATTCGAACATTTCGAAACTCCTCGTTGAACGCTAGTTTAGGTTATGATAGTTCCTTTTCGCTAGTATCTAACGGTCCAAAATTAAAGCCAGCAACCTTTAAAGCAGACGGCAAAGACAAACCCATGCGATATCTAAGAGAAATGAAGAAGTACCTTGAGGTATTAGACTTAGAATCAAATAAAATGATCCTAATTATTGGTCAGTCGCTAGAAAAAACAGCCCCAGCATGGTTCGATATCGCGCAAAATTCTATCCAGTCTATATCAGATTTTGAGAAAAAATTCAAAGCAAGGTTCTGGAATGAAGATATTCAAGACGAGTGGGAGCGGAAAGTTGAATACAATCATTATAATAGTGGCACAAAATACTCTCGTTTTGAATATGCTACTTATGTATGGGGGTTCGCGCAAGATCTCGAACGAAACTTTACAGAATCAGAGCTAGTTCGAAAGATATCCAATCACTTTGATTGGGATATTAAATATACAGTAAGATCACAGGGGATTGAAACACAAGAGAAATTCTTTGAATTATTAGCTCTAAAAGATAGTGGCCCAGATCAAAGAAGATCCCCATTCAAAACATCCCAAGATCAAACACAAAATCTCGAAAAATCACCTACCAATAATCCTTGGAATAAAAACCAGCCTAAATTCCAAAATAAGGGTAACCTTCAAAAACAAGGACAACAAGTCCAAACGTTAAACATAATCGAAGCTAAAAAACCTCAAGCAACAAACTTACTACGTAAATATTATAACGGGGTTTTAGACCGGGATATTAAAGAATGACGGGGTCCGCATCCGTATATAAACGATCAGTGGCGCATCCACTGATCGATGAATAAGCGAGAGGAAAAGTATGTAGCAGCTAGTTGCAGGCTTCTTTCTCGTTAACTTTTTTCTCGTTCGAATACAGATTATTGTGCTGATTCGACATGTAATAAATTAAGTCGAAGGTATCTTGAAATTGAACACTTTTTGTGCTGCGGTTAATTTTCTGACGTAATGCGTCTTCTAGCAAGCGTAACCTTTATTCAAAACAAAGAAAAGAAAATTATACAAATAAAAGAAGAGAAAGAGATTCTAAAAGAGAAGGCAAAAAAAACTTAAATCTATCCGCACGCAAACGCGAGGTACCTTGACGCACGCAGAGAGATCTCTCTTACCTAACTGGGATTCCGTAGCCCGCGCAATCGCCGCAAACTCGAACGCCGTCGCCAGGAAGACGCTGAGTCGCACACTGCCGCAGCTTCTCGCCGTGTCCATGCCGGGCCTGGGGAGAGAGTTTGATGGTCTGCAACCTGCACCAAGCGCGCCTCGACGTCTCGAGGAGCCAGACGCTTGGCACTCGGGCAACAAGGGGTGTTACCGCTTCTCGCTCGCCCCGAAGGTGTCACGTCCAGTACGTGGACACCTTCGCCAACAGTTCTTAGAACTATGGCCTCGAGGCATGCACAAACTATGGCCTCGAGGCATGCACAAACTATGGCCTCGAGGCATGCACACACTTACACAACACACTACGAACGGGGTCACAAAATTTGCCGGTAAAACTACACTAATTCGCACGAACACGAGGTGAACAGTACTCGCTCTGAAAAGAACGAAAGTACGATTCAACCTGTACAAATACGCAAGAGAGATTACAATAACGAAGCTGAAGATACTTGAAGAGAATGCTGCACGTGCTAGTCGCTCAGCGGTTCGTCCGCACCGCGCAACGTCACAAGAGAGAGCACGTAAATAAATTTAAAAAAATATAAATGGGTGGCTTTTTCGAACTCGAAAGTTCATGGCCTCACAACGTATCGTGTTGTGTTTCTAGATGAATTTTAGCGTTCGAAAGTTTCCAGGGTAGGCTCATCACACCTACGCCTTTCTCAAACCCGGTGTCGTGAGTAAGATTTTGATCGGATCTGAAAAAAACTGATCGCGCTGATGGGGGCGCGAATCCACGACCCCTTGACCGGGAGGCAGGTGGTTTACCACGGAGCCATGGCCGGTCTATGCAGGCTGGTGTTACAGAAATAAAATACAATATAGTATATTACATAAAATTAAATAAAAAACTTACAATCTAAATAATATAACTTCAATTACTATTTGTAATGAAGTTATTTGAGCCAACAGGCCATATCAGTTTTACTATACCTTTATGGTCTTGCTATTTCTGTTATCGACTCCATCGCTTTTTAGCTTCATATTGCTTATTACATTTTTAACGTCACTGGTATTTGTTGGTTTAAGAAAAATAGAATTTGCATTCACTACCGGCAGTTGAATTCAGAATTCTTTGGTTTTACAATACGATTACCTAATTTTTGGCCAATATCACAGAAGAAATTGTTCATGTTTTCTGCAATCTCAACTTTGTCGGTGATTTTGTTATCATTAACCTTTATATAACTTACGGAATCATTGGATCTTTTTTTACCTATTTTATCATTTATAATTTTCCATAATTTTTTTAGATTATTAACATTTTTTTCAACTAGATTTTTGTCGCATTTAAATTTGGCATCTTTAATAACCTTATCTAAGACTTTTGCGTAACTTTTGTATTCACGTTTAAGCTGTTCATTGCTTTTGTCCAGTTGCCATAAATTATATAGAAGTTCCTTTGTTTCACATGATTTGATAATGGCATCAGTGATCCAACTTTTCCGACCTTTGAGTTTGCATTTTCTTTGGTTCATATTAGATAATTCTACACATTGTTTGATTTCGGACAATAAACTGTAAGGGATCAGCTCCCAATAGCGACGCCCCTCTTCGATTATACGGCACTGGTGTCACGTGACTACGCGATCGCGCGAATTTGAGGTAATTTGCATGCGCAGGCGATAGCCCGGTCAGACGCGAGCCAGTCGGCGACGTGAGTCGTAGCACTCGCCGAGGGCTCCTTCCACGTGCCTCACCTATCGGCTGCAGGTAAGCCTCTTATAGTTTAAACGCGCCGCGAGTCCTCACATAAATTATAGAATATTTTTATCTGTTATTAGTGGCATAGCTGTAGACAAAAGATTTGAAATAAATACGAGACCGCGCAGAAACATACATGACAAGCCCAATTGGGGTAAATATTTATCAAATATTTTATTACACACATAAAGTAGAATCACGCGTATTGACTAGTCATCTCTATTTCTAGCCGTTTGTGTGAGATACGAGACGATCGAACGCTAATCATCACAATCACGACTAGAGCGTAATCTCACTGCACTTGACTCTAATAAGTTGAAACATCTGCGCTGGACACAGTCCGAATTATAGCATTAAGTTTGTAAGGTGAGGCCGCACTTAATTGAATTAAAATTTATTGTAACGACGTAGTCAAAGACTACGAATCACTAGTCTTAGTATATCTAACTTTATGAGGACCACTCCGTCCGAGACGCGAGTATTGAGAGATAAATTATAATAAGTTATGTATCAGTCGACGATACCTATTCAAGGTCAAGCTAGCACTATTATAAGCGAATAAAGATACTAATATTATTAAGGATAATTTTCTACTCTTTCTTGACGTATCCTAAAACTAAGTATACTCTTGCACAATAGGTTTTTTTACAAAACTGTCAGTTGCCAAGTTGGGATCCTGTATCAATGTAATATCAGTCCAGTTTCTAAATTGCACAATATATGCTAATTTTTTATAATTCAGAAAATCTGTTGGTTTGTTTTCTTCAACTATTATTTTATTGACAGCAATAAATATCGGAAAATGATCAGTAGTAGATGATTTGAGTTTATAAGTTACAGTGTTTAGGTTTCTGGTCTTTATAAAAATATTATCTATACAGGATTCTTTGGCTATACCAACAGGCGGCCAGTTATATCGACCAAACCCGGTATATAACCTTTTTCGAGAAAGTTGCATATAAATTCTTGACTTACATTATCGCAAACTAATAAGTCAATATTGAAATTTCCTATGACAATATGATTTTTTTGTTTTTCTTTTTTTCCAAATATTAGTTTAAATCTAGGATAAACTCAGACTTAGGTATGTCATGTGATCGGTATATCGATGAGATTTCAATATTACTATTATTGTTTAAGTTTATTCTAGTGTTAACAATTTTAATCCTACCCTGTTAAATAATTTCGGTGTTTTGAATGAAGTTTTTGTTCACGAACATCGTTTCTATTCAATCTACTTTTGTTGTAGTAGGACTTATATTCGTAATCCCTTCCGCTCAAATTAAAAACATTGTAATTTTCAAAAGTTTTTGTAAGAATAACGACAGATGGTTTGACGATAAGGTTTTCAATTAAAATTTTAACTTTTTCAAAATTTGCGTTCATACTCCTTACATTTAAATGCATAATTATATCGTTTTTATTACTAATTTCCTTGTTTAGACCGTCAATACCACTGTATGTTTTTTCTTTAAGGTAGTACCGTCGCTACTTCCCTAGTCAAAATGAGCGCACTTTTTATTTATCATTGCGACGCTGTGCCTCCCAACATAGGTGCGCAACACCTAGCGCCTCCGTAGGCACTGGGATTTATTTATTTCGCGGGATTGTACACGCGATCGCCGACGTATGGGAGTACGCTAGGGAGAGGTAGCGTTTTGCCGCGCAAACAACAAAATGCGATTTGCGCGGCTGCGACGTACAACGTCGCATCATTTATTCGCGATATTTACTTTACTCAAGAAGCTGCATAAATGAACAATCACCAAATAATGATTATGTTTTGGCATTAAATGATTCTATTCGTCCTAATTATTAATAAAAACTTCCATAAAGAAGCTGATTTGACTCACTTTTTGAGGTTAAGTGTGACTTTTTTTGCTTTCAATCAATTCTTTCTAATACTTATATCTACCTAATCGTAGTTTATGAAAAAGATAAACATTCATCAAATATTTTTCTTTAACTACGAAAATTCTTAACAAAATCTGAACAGTAGTTTTTATAAAATTTAAAAATAACTGTCACTGGAATCGCGATTCTCATAAGACTACGTGTTAAATGAGTAAAAAATAAAATGCTTATAACTTTTTTCCTACGTACCCTGGCCTTACAAAAATATGATTGAGTAATTTTTAGACTAATATGAATCGATATATCAAATTTCATTGAAATCTCAACGATATTTAGTTAACGACGGTACTACCTTAAGCATTGAATCCTTTTGGATCATATCAAGATAGTCAAAAGTATCCATTTTTCAGTTTTTAGCGCTTCTTAGCCTCGTACTTTTCGGCTGGATCGGTGGCTGCTGTTGTTGTTGCTTGTCGAACTTTTGCGGAGGTGGTCGTTGCTGCTTGGCTGAATCAGTCATTTCTTGTTTTTTACTTGCGGAGTTCGGTGGTTGTTGCAATTTTGTTGTGTTTGGTGTGGATAAGTTTATTACCTCTATGGTAGGTTCCTGTTCCTGTTCTTGTACGTGGTAAACTGGTAGTATGGCTGATAAGGTAGGTCTCGTAGGATAATCTGTAGTCTCTATGTACATATTAATTATTTTCTTATAAATGCTGCAGTGGTTATGATCACTAGTCTCATGTCTTTTATCGAGTTTTGTCTTGAATTTACTATTTGAGTAGCAACAATTCAAACATTTTGAGACGTCACTTAAACAGGTACTGGTCTTATGTTTTCCAGCGCACTTGAGGCATGCAGAGCACAGGCATAAGGCACCAACAGTTTTTGTAGGATCTAATGTTTATCGAGTCATAAACTTTGCAATTTTGGTACCCAACAAAAATCTTGCTTTCACTCTCTTTTACAAATTTGTACATGTCAGCAGAAATCATTATTTAAACGGTGGTTAGTTTACTTGACTTGTTTTTATACATATGTAGTACTTTGCCCTTGCTAGTAAAGTAGTAGCGTGCAGCGGGAGTCAGTTCTACTCGTTCCGCTCAACATACTACACACACTTTGCACACGATATTTTTCCCGAGACGAAACCACGTGGCCGAGTGTTCGAGAGGAAGCCTGAATCAGCCAACTACGACGCACATTCCTGCTTGCTGTTGGATATTATGTATTCTTTATTTTAATCGTTTAATTTAACAAACTAACCTTTTTATTGATATTTGTTTCTTGCACCCGGGGATATCCACACCAGACTGATCCGGGGAGTCTATTCCTTCGGGAAAGACCCTGCATTTATTAATAACAAACTAACATTGCCACCGCAGACGCAAAAAAGACAGGTTTTGCTGCCCGGCTGGTGGTGATCATATCACGTCCCAGTCGGTTGTCTATGGTCGCATACCGCGAATTGTTCGAAAACTAATATCATCATTATAACCCCTCGTAAAACTAATAAAATAACAAAACAAGAATTACGAGGATTACGTCTTTCGTCACTTCGATATTTCTGTATAAAAACTTTCAGGTCATTCATCAAACGATTGTACGATTTTCATCTCGTGATATTTTCTAGCGCCTTTTTTTTCTCAATAATATTGTTCATTTTTCTCCTTAAATACGCTTACTCTTAAATCGTTCAATATGACTTATTTCCCGTGTAATTAATCCGTTGAGCGCCGGATCTCGCGTCTGGATACACGGTGATGGCAAATAAGTCATCTTTTACATAATAAATTTTCCAACGTAACAAATTAAATACATCTTCAAAAAATTGTAATAGTGTTCGCGTCTTATAATATCAAGAATAAATCTAATAGCATAAATTCATAATCGACATTTTGTTTCTGCACAACATCAATTCATTTCGTCACACTCCATCTAATAACTCATTCTCATGCAACTAATATTTGCCGTAAACGATAATTTTCTTGACTTATAGGTTCAACTTGTTTCTCAAGAAAGCAGTAGATATATTTATATCACCAAATAATATTTTCTCATCGTTGGTAAAATTTGATGTTTCGAGTCTTCGTAATTATCGTTAATTTTGTTTCGGCTATTTACGCTGTGGCGATTTTCTTTGATATTAGTTATTTCAATTCGTGCTGATCTACGCTTTGATAATCTTTCTTGAATAAGTCGATGGTGATAAATAAAGTGAATAAAGGCTGCTAGCCACAACCATTTCAATAAATATAAATATGTGTACCATTTATTTGACCCGCTGCTCCTCACCTACTCCAAATTATATCTGCGCCACAAGTCTCTAATGATTGATCAATAATTATACTAAATTCTTTCAATTTCTCTAATTATCAAACATTTGTAAAACTTCGAATAAATCAGATAACGTATCGGTTTATATTTTCATTTGTAAAAATCAAAAGCGGATTTACTAATTTATTTCATTTTGTGATATTGAATATATGCAACAATCAAGGCAATATTCTCAATTCTATTTGAATATATTTATGTTATTAAAATCATAGTCTTATTATTGTGTTAATTTCCACTACCTCGTATCCCGGACCTGACTAAGAAATATAAATATTAAATAAAATCATTCTATTTAGTCTGCTGTCAGAAAGACGACACAGACTAGCAAACATTCACTGCTTTTCTCTAGTAAAATCATTAAATTACATATTTTTTGCATAAATCTACATTACTACAGGACCGAGAAAAGTCGTGACCGTTTCAAGTGAAAGATGAGTTGTTTAAGAACTATAAATCATTGAAAATAGGCAAAAATGCAACAAATGCTCAAATAACCAACTTTTAACCCTTATAACTCGAAGAGAATTGATCGAATCGATCTGAAAATTTACAGCTGACATCGTAGTGACCTCTAGAACATATCCCCCAAGTTTGGGAAAACATTTTTTTTTGTCATGCACGATTTGTCAGAGAACCACCAACACACACACACACACACACACACACACACACAAAATTATATATATATATATACATATATATATATATGTGTGTGTGTGTGTGTGTGTGTGTGTGTGTTTATGTTGCATAACACAAACTAGCATAATGTTTGTTATATATGCATTTTGGTAACACACGAACGTGTTTCACGTTGTTCATATCTCTTAACCAAGGTTAAAGTGAAACTTTTTTAACTAGAGGTTTAACAAGTTTTTCACGCCTTAATGAGGTTAAAATAGTTTATTTTGTACCAAGGGCGTTAAGTAGGCTTTTTAATTATCAAGCGGGTCTGACGTGACTATTTTTTGACACAGCGACCACTGTCTTGTTGGAATACATTAAAAATATACAATGAATAAATTTTTTGCTTCCTCCTCAAGAGGAAGCTTTGTAATAGTAAAATTTTCAGTTTTGCTAATACTTCGTGGAAACGCATTTGGAGGTGTTTGGAGTACGAATCATACGTTTTTAGAAAATGTCCGTGCGGATGCCGGTGTGTGGGTGGTCATGGATGTGTGGGACCCTTCTGCTTTTATATTTTATCTGAGTTATGCTGTTGAAGCACAGTTTGCAACAGTTTGATCGCTGTTGTGATGTTGTCTGACATAGTCTAGCTTGGTTTTAGTTATCACAGTCCACACTAAGCGTGCAAACAGTTCTATTATCTCGCCATAATTTTGGAACCATGCGACGGATCGTAATAAAATTTGACATGCATATATTTTTTCTAATTCTGAATTTAGGTCATTTTGTCTTTTATGATTCTGACCATTTTATGGCCATATTATAGCCATTTTTCTATTTTTGAAAAAATATTTTTGCTTTTTTATAAGATAAGATTTATACAATATATTCACAATAGTGTATCTAAAAGAACATAAATTTGTCTACTTTTTCCCGCAAGATTTTCTATTTGACTGATCTGTTCATTTTTTTATGATATAAAGTAATTTTTCGATAAACATATATAACTCAAAATAAAATAGTTAAATGTTTTTAAAAAATTCATGACAATAAAAAACAACGATATCTACTAGTTGTAAAATTTTAAGCAATTTTGGCGACTAGTTTTTGAGATAAAAATCACAAACATAAAAAAATGGTGTTTTTATGTGTACGATTACGGGAGATAAAAGTTTAAATTGAGTTGAAATTTTAGGAAAAGATTGATCTTTTGATCACTTAGGCTAGGTTCTTTTTGTAGTTTATGAAACCTTTTAGTTTAAAAGATATTAAGATTCAAATTCTTCAACTCTCACCTGTTACTCTGTGTGACTGAACATTATTATTTGTTAAACCATATAATTGATAATTAAGCTTAGTATATTTGTGATTTTCATGGTTTTATAAAATGTCCGTGCAGATGGTTTTGTCTGTGTGTGTGTGTGTGCGTGCGTGCATGCGTGCGTACGTATACTGTTAATTCTGGAACTATGTGATCGATCGTAATAAGATTGGACGTGCATATATGTTTTCATGATATCTAGTAAATCTCGTGTCCGCGATTAAAATACTAATACGACTCTTTAGTATCGAATAGTAGCGAATATTTAAATCAAAGAATGAGTTGATTGTCCCATGTAATTATCTTCCACTAGCAGAATAGGAGGAAGCTAAGTGCCAATGACTTGGCAGCGGTTTTTTTAATTGGGGGCAAAAATATAAAATTGGACAATAAAGTATTTAATGCTTGCATATCTGATATTTATCACTCATCGGTCAAAAAAGAGTTACCTTAGGTCCGATTAATAGGTACGAAAAACGCGATAATTGTACGCATATTGCATTAAATCGTGACGTCAGCATCGCTAAACACGTACGAAAAAACGAGAAAATGTCTGCGTGTCATAATAGTGTACTAAGGGTGTAAAGTGGGCTTTTTTAGGCAAAATGTGGAGTTTGCAGTACGTGTCAAGGTAAGTTAGCCCGAGCCAAAGGCTCTGGATTCCCTCCATTTGGTTTAAAAATTCCCTTGGTATTCTACTAAAACTAATGAAATAAAGTTCAAGATTAATAACCATAGTTTTATGAAGACAATCTAGAACAATATCACCAAATCAAAGATCGAATCAAATATATTACACAAAATTACAACAAATTTAACTTTTAAAGCACTTACAATTGTTGAGGAAACCGACTTTTCCCAAGATGTCATGGGATTTGACGCAGTCTTTGATTTCGGTAGCATTTGAAGAATATCTACATCTGGATCTTTGATGAGAGCTATGATTAAAATATGAGCTTGTTTTGTAGCTTCCGATGATCCTCTGAAAAAAATGTATCTTTTGTATTATCCTTTTACTGTTAACTTTTTTAAGAGATAAAAAGTTTATTTACTTGCAATCTTTATTGAGTTATCAAGATAAGTTATATAAGGTGTGTGAGAACACTTAAAATGTACTTTAGAATTTTATAAAGTGATAAGGTCAAGATAAATATAAGAAATATACTTAGTTATACTAAGAGAGGTATACCCCTTCAGCTTGACTCTAATGCTCCATCTTATTTTTAATATTATATAGACTTAAACGATCTTTAAGAGCAAACATCCTGTTGATTACATCACAGACTAAGAGACAAAAAACTGAGAACAGCTGTATATTTTTCCAGCCCAGAACCATTAGCTTCTCTTATTATACGTCTGTGATTTTGCGTTTGATTTCCACAGATATTATCGAAGAATTAAGTAAATTTAAATATAATTAGGTGGGAGAATAATTTTTGTGCATTAGGTTTTTTTTTAAATAAGTAGTGTGTTTCGCCCGAGCCACCTGCTGGGCTCATCAGTAAAATGACGGGTGACTCTCTTAGACACAATGTGGTACATTGAGAAAGGTAGACTATGTGGAAATACGATGGTAAGTTCACTTATAGAAACCAAAAAACAGGTTTTCATCCAGTAGAGAAAAATTGAAATATTGTTCAATCATGTACCACATTGTGTCTAAGAGAGAGAGAGAGAGAGAGAGAGAGAGAGAGAGAGAGAGAGAGAGAGAAAGTCACCCGTCATCTTACTGACGAGCCCAGGAGCCCAGCGGGTGGCTCGGGGAAAAACATGTAGGTACCCCACCGACAGGTGGCGGCACGTCCGACCACAGAGAGAGAGAGAGAGACTCAAGGCTGTATGAATGTGTAAGTGTATGAAATTAATGTGGTCGTTTATTTTCCAAGTAAACAACGAGAGGCGGAGCAGTGGCCGCTACAAACGAAAAGCACAACGTGCGTCATCGACTCAGGAGTGAGAGACGCAAGGAAATGATTAACGTTGGCGTAACCGTAGCAACCAAGCATCTCGACAGGGCGTTCGAGTTGACACGTACACCTTAAGTCAGCCGATGCAGGTGATGTGCCTTTCGTGGGGTCTGATGACGTAAGAGTCCGATGCAGCAGAACCAGCATGACATCAGCTCGCCCACAAGAATGTCGGGAACAACAATTACAGCGTCTCGCGTTCATAGTGGCAGATGCTACTCGAGTCCAGGGCCCAGACAACGGAGCATTGAGAGTCACTACGGGTTCCGCGGCTAAGGCTATCTTAGACGATTTTTTAAGGTTAGTAAATCGTTCTCTTCTCCGGTCGTATACGTCACGCGGGTGAAGTAGTTCCACGTTTCGATTTCGCAAACGTTCCGGGCTACCTCGTATGCGTGTAGAATACCTTCCAATCGCTGTCTTTCTTTTGTACTTCGGATTCGTAAGAAGGGCTGTCTCGTTATATGAAAGGGATATCACATCGTATAAATTAGTAAGTAACTAGGATTGTAGAATCGTATCTGGCGCCAGCACCTGGACACACGTGGCATAAGGTGGCTAGGCATTTATGGGGAAATAAGTCGTTTCGGCGTTGGCGAAACTTGTAGATATCGAGTCATTGAGAGTGTGTGGAAAGAGTGAATGAGTGAGTTCTTTTTTGAGTCTTGAGACACGCGCGAGTCACGCGGGATATCTAGTCTTTGCCACGACTGCTTATATTTAATAAAAATTTATATAACCTAAAAGAAAAATAGAAAAACACACGAATCTATAGAATGTCAATACTGATTTTTACTAATATCGCTTAAACTGTAAAAGAAATATGGAAAGAGTATAAATTCGCGGATTTTGGATCTCTGGACTCTGAAAACATGAAGCATCGATTCTGGATTCATATTTTCTAAACTATCAACACTAAATCGTCATTTTAGAAGCATTATATGGCCTTGGACACCTCAAATGATCAAAAAATGAAAAACAACTTTTTGCTTTATACAGATGGATGGTTCTCTGTTAAATCGAAGATGAAAAATTTAATTTTGGCCCAAACTGTATATATGTGTTCTACATAATGTACCTGACTCCCGATGAAAATTTCAGCGCGATTCCCCCACTTGGCTTTAAGTTATAGCTGGTCAGAGTTGGTGTTTTAAGCGATTTTTGCATTTTTTGCCTATTTTCAATGATTTGCTGCTCATAAGAGATGCATTTTCAAAAAAACTGCCCTGATACATTTTTTTTGTAAAATTTTCTAAATTTTACAATAAAAATATTTTTTAAGTCCTATATATATGTTTAGGTTATCTTATTGCACTTCAAACCTTATAATGTGAAAATCTGAGGGTTCGATCAGGACTTCGACTACTTTTATACGGTGAAAAGATACCTTTTTATAGTTAAAAAGTAGCTGTAAAGTTTCAGAGTGAGTCTGACCTTCTGCTAGAAGTTATGCAAAAAACAAACATGAAATAATGACTAATAAGTGATTTTTATGCAAATTTGACACTTATAACCTAGTACATTTTATGTCTGTCAATACCAATAAAGTTTCGCAGTTAGCTTTAAGGATGCGGACTACTCGAGAATTTATTTTTTGATTTTTACTACCTAATCAAATTTTTTTTTAATTTTAAATGTTATTAAAAAATTAAGAAAATTAACCTAGGCAGGGCTTTTTTGACTTCTTAGAAGCTGAGAAATTCCACATTATATTTTTAAATTGTTTAAAATCCCTTAAAATTGATTATATTTAAAATAGTCCTGGCGATGAAGTATTTGCTGATGGCACTTCCTCTTGAAAATACTATTTATAATCTATGTAATGAAAACATTTGTGTTGTGGAATTAGCTTAGACCATTAAAAAAAAATTTACATTGATTAAACCACATTTGATTAAAAAACACCCTTTTTTAATGTATTTTTTGTTTGTTTATACAGTGAAAGATTTATAAAATTTGACAACAATATACATTAATAAATTCACAACACAAATTTCTTGGTATTGCAATTACGAACAATTATGTCAATTTTCAAGTTGATCCGCTGCATGGTTCATCGCCAGGAACACTTTTAAATCAATAAATTTTAGATCAATAAACATCCGTTTTCATTGTTTCCCTAACCGTTTTCTTCGAGTGTTTATGTTTATTTATTTTTTAATTACTTATATTAGACATGACAACTTTTAGGAGCATTTTTTGATACATAATACCTGTACAATAGAATCATAATACATAACTTGAAAAAATCGATTTTTATTAAACTTTTGACGATTTTCGAGTAGTCCGCATCCTTAAGTACAAGTAGAAGAGCAGTTCGCAACAAGTAGTTCACCACTATCGGAGCTGGGCTTGGCTCATAGCAACAAATCATGATATAGTTTAAATTAAAAAGTGAAGAAAATTAATATTTAACGTTTATACCTATACCTATAATATAAGATTCTTTTATCTAATCACTATCAAAATAGTCATAAGATGGCTGCTAGAACTACAAAATTATCTGCATAATTCTCAAAGTTGTAGGAGACATACGTATGTTGCAAAAATAAGAATATCAGTTGATAAATTAAGGTTAAGGTTACACGCATAATCTGGTATTAACATTTAAACCTCCGGGTCATCGTGTGTTGTAACCTTTAAATACTGTCTTGCAGCACAAAAAATTATTATTGTATATTTAAAAAAGCAATATGAAACAAAATTATTAATGTTGCGAGCCATAAGTAGTATATATTAATATGATGCTCATCGTTGAGGCCTGACTAGGCAAACTAGGGCAGCATTCAATGGCATAATTTATTGACAATGTATTCATCTAACACTTTTTCGTATAAAAAAATTAGCCCAACTTATAGTATAATACGTTTTTTGAAAAAAAATGCTAAACAAGCATCTTGCAAAATATTTGTACAAAACAATACATTCAATACATAATTAATTTATTAGCACAAAATAATTATTTATTGCAAGTATTGAATATTACAAATATTTAATATTATACGTACATATTCGCCTTTCAGAGACGAAAAATTTAAGAAATTTTTTTGCTCAAAAAAGCTTCGAAATTAAAGTATGCCAGTACTGCGTGACCGTCCGTTCTATAACGCAAAATATGGTTAAAGAAAGTTCGGAACCATAACTTCGAGGACTTCGTAGATATACTAAAATCCAAAAAAACAAAACCAAAATAATTACATCTTTTACCCCCCCCCCCCCTCCGACAGCCAATTAACGAAAAACCCTGTATTTTAAACCAAACTATCCTCACTTCAAAATTTTACAATATTGAAAATTTGATTGTTCAATTAAACTCTACACAACTAGGCCAGAATTAGACATTTATAACTTAAATAGGTCTGTGGTGGATAAAAAACATTTGGAACTTCAATTAGCGTAGCGTCCATTTTTAGTAACTCATAGACCTTTGTTATGAACTATGTCAGTTTTGTTTTTACCAATATAAACTACCTCTTTGGTTTTTTTGACACGATTCGAGCAATTATATGCTTTATCACTGATCTCAAATATAAATTTTAATCGCTTTTAGCTATTAAATACAAGCTCTCTGCCATTCTGGAACCTATTCTGCGACTTTTGCACAATAAAAAGATATCTCCATGAATTTTTTGGTGATTGTAGTCCGAATCGAACTCGGCAATTTTGATATTTTAACGTTTAAATTACAAATAAGTCGCAATTAAAGCATATATATGACAAAAAAACTAGCGCGCTACGCAAAACGTGCTTCGCGCTTCGCATAAGGCATTCGTTTTGCGCATAACGCACGACCGCTGACGCTCGCGCTCCACGCTCGCCATGCGCCCCAACGTTGGCGCTGCGCGCTCGCTGTCTGACCCTTCTACTTAAGGGGACAAGACACTTTTAAACCCTGAAAAATGAAATTCTTATAAATAATTACAAAAATAAATTATAATTGTTATATAATTTTTATACTTATATTAGGTTATATTGCCTGTATTTTCACCATGGTAAATGCATATTAGCACCTACTTACCCATAGTGACTCTCCGTATACTGTATTGAGCATTTTGGCACTGTCCGTAGGATTCCATGTCACCACATGGTTTGATTGGGCTGAAATTTTAGGAGCATGCTTTGTACACTTATAATTTTGGTATGAATGCAGAGATTTTTATTTGAATGCTTAGAAAATCTTTCATGAAAGAAAATGTGGCATAAATAAGTTAAAAAAGGCAAAAAATTCAGTATTTTTGTTGTTAAACATTTTCTAAGCATTCAAATAAAAATCTCTGCATTCATACCAAAATTATAAGTGTACAAAGCATGCTCCTAAAATTTCAGCCCAATCAAACCATGTGGTGACATGGAATCCTACGGACAGTGCCAAAATGCTCAGAACAGTATACGGAGAGTCACTATGGGTAAGAAGGTGCTAATATGGATTTACCATGGTGAAAATACAGGCAATATAACCTAATATAAGTATGAAAATTATATAACAATTATAATTGATTTTTGTAATTATTTATAAAAATTTCATTTTTTAGGGTTTAAAAGTGTCTTGTCCCCTTAATCTAATTATTAGAAAAAAAAATCGATGAAAAAACATTGATTTTTCATCTTTTTTTCGTATACAATTAAAAAATGTGTTGGCCATACATAGCTTCAAAGTTTTTACAATTATTTTAATTTTTGACTTATGATTTTCAATATTGTTGATTTTCGAATAGACATTCATATAAATTTTAACATGTATTCTCTTATTGCAACGAAATAACTAAAAATCCGTTTTTATTCCGTAAGATTAGAAAAAATTATCTTTTTATAGTACTTGAATTCAAATTATACACGCGGAATTTCATAAGGTGGCCAAATTCGGAACTATCTTATTGGTGGAAAATACATTGATTTATATGTAAGCTGTGACTGTGACGTCACGCTTAACTAACCGGATTCCATCCCGTTCCTAAAGTCGTGAATGTTGTGCAAAGATAGTTTATTACATAATTTGAACAGAAAAAGTATTAGTTTTATTATCAGCTAAGCAAAGCCGATCAGCTGTTCGTTGGCTCTGTCGAAGCGAGGCAGCGAGCTCGACCACTGCGCGACCGGCTGGCGACATGCCCATGCTGCCATCTGCCGTGTGTGTTTTGACGTTTTGAAGCTGCCTCCCGCCCTAAAAGGAAGAAAAAAAAAGCTGCCTCCCGGCCTCCGCTAACCGCAATGTTTTGCTCTGTTTAACTTTTCGGCGATATAAGTGAGTGCGTAATGAAAAAACGGAAACAACGACGCGATGCAGCAGTATTATATGTAGTTTTAAAATCAGAACAGAAGTGCTGCTATGGTGCCTATATGTGTTTACAAGAAACATCTGCTCACCGCGATCCCCCTCGCGGATCAGCTGCTCACAGTGTGAGTGTCAATTCATAAAGGAGTGCTGCAGTATAAGAAGACATGTATCTCCAACAAGAAACTTGAGTTCTTGCTTGGGGTTATCCTCTTATTTTTTGGACTGTTCCTGTGGCTGCTGTCCTGCTCATTCTATTGATGTGCTGATACATTCTTCTTGCAAGATGCTGCCTGAATGAAGATTCACTAGTGCATAAGATCTACGACTGGTTTTCCTTTGTTCTTCTGTTTATTATGTTTATAACAGATATATATTGTGTTATGTGCAGTATAATTAGTTTAATATTGTGATCTGTTTTTCAGAGTTAAATCAGTGTTGTAATTCCGATGCCTCCCAAGATCACCCTGGACTGGATTCACTATCTCTCTCTCCCTCTCTGTCTCTGATGGTGCTGGTTGGCATTTCTAGGTACTTCAACAGCCTCAATACGACTCTGGGGCTGGATTTACGGCATCTGATCGTGTTGCTTGGCATCTCTGGCTGATGTAATCACCAGGAGACGACCTTAAAACTACATTTGAACTCTCTGGGAGTGCGTGTTGACGTTTCTAGCTGGCTTAACCACCTGGGAATGATCCTGGAGCTCTATTTCGACTATCCGGCATCTTGTTTGGCGTTGTTAGCTGATTAGACCACCTTGAGACGATCTTGCATCTGAATTGATGCTGTCTTGGAGTGTTGGTTGGCGTTCTTGGATACTTCAACTATTTTAATACGAATCTGGATATGGATTTATACAATCTAACAAGGCAATTTTGGAAATATTAGAATAAACTTGAACTGTATGTTGAATTTATATTGTATCTTCAATAAGTTTTATCTTGAAACGCTTTGTTCCCTATGATAAGTTCAGTAAACAGATGTCTAATGGCTTGCTTTTCAGTATTCATGATGATAATCTTCTGTTTGTAAATGTGAACTATGTGACTGAAACATGTGATTTGACGGTATTCATACTTAAAAGCTGCCTTGTTTCAAATTTTTATGCAGAGATCAGTGGTCTGAATCTCTCAATAATTATTGATGAGTTTGATTTTGTAATATTTTTCTGTATGTCTAGGTGTATAAAAACTTCTGCATTTGTTGGATTATGGTCTACTGCGTCTACCGGAGTCAACCTAAGGATACTGATGGTGTTGATAACTGAGCTATCAAAATCTTGGAGTTGGAACGTAACTTCATTCAAGACTCTGGCACTACTTTACTATTACTATACGTATCTATAATCATGTTTTTTAGAGACTGATTTTTATTTAACAGTTAATTAAATTATACAGTCATTGTTTTCTAGTTTTATTAATTTTATTATATTTTTCTTGTAGGTGAAAAAAAAAAAACAATTGAACATAGAAGGACTCAAGAGGATTTTCAAGAGGATTTTAAAGACAGTTAACAGAAGATTCAAAATTTTATCAAGATTTGATTTAGTAATAGGGTTTCATTTTGAAAACGGATTGTAATAGCATAGTTTAGAGGGACATGTCAGGCTTCTTGGAGCAGGCTGAGATATCGAATCTCACAAATTTTTCGCGCCGGGTTAGATGGGGCATGTTGCAGCGAAGTTATTATTGAATTTATGTATCAAAAAATCGCTTCTAGGAACGTTGTAAGTCAAAAAGTGTTTAAAAATATCTTTCCCACGGTAAAAAGTTGTATTTTAAAAATGTTTACAACTTTTACATTTAACATTTTTATGTAAAACGTAAATCCGCAAAGTTTTATGGCCAATAATTGGATTTTTAGCTGTAAAAAATCGATTTTGGGCTGTAAACTCGAGTTATAAGCATTTTCATTATTTGATGTTAATGGGAAAAAGTTGTATTTTTTAAAGATCTCCAACTTTTCCCTTCAACTTTTTTTTTTTGTAGAATGCTTAGAATTTGATTTACAGCCAAAAATCCGTTTTTAGCGATTTTTCGAGGTGACCGCATTCTGCGTATACGTGCAGGATCAAGCCCAACATTAATATGGCACCCTAATGTTATGAGGGGAGTTCATACACAATTTTTTTTTAACTCGATTTACTAAAGTCACTCAGAGATAATCGAGTAAGTAGAAAATTTTTATTCAAAACTACGCATAAAAATCGAAAAAATCGAGCAATTTGTGCCCGCAATTCAAAACGACCTAGAGGATCGGGATAAAAGAAAATAGTTTTTTCGTTTGTGCAAGAGGAGACTTCTCCGAAAATTTTTGCCCGATCCATCGATAATTGCGTGAGATATCGCATCTCACACATTTTTAGCACACAAAACTATTATGCACTTCCGTGTCGCGGTCGTGCCTAACTATACCTATGTCTATAGTAAAAACCGCTGCCAATACTTTGGCACGCAGCTTTCTTTAACATTATGTATTGCTTAATATCAGAATTGTTATTACTTCATACCTAATTCTATGAAGTTTTTGTACGTTTTTGTTTGATGGATAAAATTTGCCAAAAAAAACCGCTGCCAATTCATTGGCACGTAGCTTCCTCCAACGAAATTTATTGTTCCAATAAATAATATATTATTTTAAAATACAGTATGTGAATGCTATTTTAATATTATCAGTATGACATAAATTCGTAGGGAGGGACTTTACAACATGCACCGACAACCCTATAAGAGGATGGCAAATTTTTTAGAAAAATCGGTTTTTACATTTCAGCTCTTTACTCAAGAACCGCTTAACGAAATCGTTTGAAATTTTAACAGCAGATATCTTTGTTTATGGTGAATCACCAAATAAAATTTTGAAGCATTTGACTACTGTCACGGACGAGCCGTGGGCTATCCGGTGGCACCGCGACACGTGCGGTGCAGCGTAAGCAGACAGAGCCGGTGCCCGGAGTCTCTCCGTGCAGAAGTGCAGCGTATGCACTCTTGCACGCGGAGCCGCTCGCCATCGACGAGTCGCGTCGACGGCGGAGCGGGCAGATCACCGGCGACTACCAAACCGAGCGGAGCTCTAGTCTGGCAATAAAGAGTATCAACCATTACTGCTGCCTACTTCATTAGTCGCTCACAGAGCAGGACCAATCCATTGTCCATCCGTAACATCTGGCATCCCAAGCGGGGCTCTGTCGCAGCACCTTGAAGCAGCACAGAGCAATCGTCCAGCGTACTGGAAATATTTTTTTTTCGGACAACCAGCTACCCAGCACGCAAGAAGTCACTGCACCGACCTTCGTCGCAGAGCGTGCCATAAAGGAGCTGAACACCGAACGAACCTGCAGTTATCAGTCAACGAGCGCCCGCCGGGAGTAAAGATATTTTTATACTCCGCAGTCGCCGAGGCTCGGGACAAGTCCCGAGCTTAAGAGAAAAAGAGGAATAATTTCCGCCGGCCGTCTGGATCTCGCACTCCCGACTCTTCAAAGAAGGGAAACAAGCGACGGCCGACCACAAAGGAGCAAACTCCTTGTAATTGGAGAAGCTCCCAGCTCAACAAAGCCGACCTTCGGCCCTCAAAGCCCACCTGGGCCAACGAACAGCCGTCGGCGCGGACCAGTCGCCGACGAGCCCGAGCATCGCAGACCAGCGGGCTTCGCAGCAATCAACCAGCGGCGCGGACCAGCCGCTGAGGTACGCAGTTCAACACGGCAGCCACCTCGCGCAATTCAGCCGTCGGCGCGGACCAGCCGCCGACGCGCGCGTTCCATCGAGCAGCCCAGCTGAACATCATCATGCGAGCGACAATCATCTGCATCTTACTGTAAGTCTTTTCGCTTTGTTTTCTCGAGCAGCTTGGCTTTTCGTTAGGGCGAAATAAAATTCGCAAAAATCGCGGACCCGTTTTGCGTTAGAATTTAGCACGAACCCCGGCTTCACGATGGCTCCCACCGGAGTACTCGGCGTGGCCAAGGCCGCGCTCGGCCTAGGCGCACGAAAGAAGGATTACGCGAGAGTAGTCGAGAGCGACCCGGAGCACTCCAGAGAGCAGGAGAGGCTCGTGCACGAGGGATTCGAGCAGTTCGGTAAAATGACACCGCGCACGGGCAGAGCTTTTGTAAAAACCGCCAGCCAGTTGGTCCTGGATTCGGACAATTCGGACACCGTTCAACGCGCGATGCGGATGACCGGAACCTGGCAGACGGACCAGCTGCGGTTGCTTTCCGGTAATTCAAAGGCATCGAAACCGCGTACAGCTGCGAAAAACCACGGGGACGACAGTCAAGATCGGTCCGAGGATAAAGCCGCGAGCCCAGTCGAGCTTTTAGCGGAAGCCCGGGCGATTTCTGCCGGAGAGCGAAATTCTCCGATCCAAGTTGATTTAGACAACTTAGGAAATAAGATGGGCGAGCTTAGCCTAGGCACGGACATGCTCGCAGGGGACGAGGCGTTCGGCCCATACGGGGTACCTCTTGCCGCGAAGCAACGTCTAGACATCGACAATAAGTGCCTAGAGGGCATACAGACGTATCACGAAATAAAGAGGGCAGTTTGGGAGGACCCAAACGAGCACAATAAAATTATAAAAGATCGCTCGATTAAAGATAACCGATACGAGGAAAAATACGTTGGCGCGAGCGCGGAGACCAGAGTGCCAAATCCGATGTGGAGGAGGCGACGGCTACCCGACGGCGCGACGAATCGTGCGCGCAATTTATTGACACACCCGAGGGCCCCAAGTTCTAATAATCACACCGACCCACGCCCCGGAGACGGCCAAGCCACCCGATCGCGCAGGACGGCTCCGACACCCCATTCAGGCACACACGCCACCGAAATCGCCAAACCGAGGGCGAGCCATTCAAAGCGCAACTCGCACGCGCAAAGCCCTGCGCGGTCGCGCACGAGCTCGAGTAGCGATAGCGAATTCAGCCGTAACGATAGGAAAGCACGCACGATGCGAGGCGGTTATGTCGAGCACCCCACGGTAACAATTAGCGTGGAGCACCTTCAGGCGCTGATCGAGCAGGCCACGGCGGGCAACGGGTCCGAGCACAGGAGCCACTCGAGCGGCAGCCGCAGCAGCCGCGGGCACCGCGGAAACGGTCGGGACCGCGAGCGGCAAAGGAGGGCAAATCCAGACGAACGCGCGAGCGAGCGTGAGGCAAGGCTGGCAGCATTCGTCAGAGACACTCCCGAAGTGCGTGAGCGCGAGAGCCAAGCGAGAACCAAAGCCACGGTAGCTCCCAAAGAGTCCGGCCTCACCAAAAAAAGGAAATCGGGAAGTTCGCAGCAAGTAGCTAGCCGCCCAGCTCGCGGCTCTCTCGTTCACGCACGCACCCGCAATCGCTCAAATTCGAGCCCTCGCAGATCGAGACAGCAAGGGCGATCCCCCCTCAGAAATTCAGGCGCTGAAGAGCAAGCGCGGTCGAACACGGAGTCCGATCTCGAATTCGACAGCGAGCTCGATGACGAGTCCGAGCGCGATTCTTTCGCGATATTTAGCGACGAGTCGAGTGCTGAAGGTAGCTACGCCTCAGAAGCCGTAACGGATAATGGAACCGAGATTGACTCCGAAAGCGAGTCCAGCGACGAGTCAGTGGATAGAACCCCCGCGGTCGCTTTTGAAACCGCGAGTGAATGGGAGGACGATCGCGCCCAGCCAAGGCGCGATAGGCGTTCCAATCGCTCCGACAGCGAAAGGACACGCAGGCGCATGTCAAGACACGGAAGCCCGCCGGCCAAGAATATACGAAGCCACGGCAATAGAGGCACGCGCCGTAGCGATGACAAAAATTTACGGAACAAGAGTAGCGGAGACAAGGGTAAGCGCGGCGAACGCGAGCCGCCACGGCGAGGGCCATCGCGCCGCGAGCCGTCGGACGGCGACAAGCGTCGCCCGCCGAACGATAGATCGGGTAGAAAACCCAATCGCCCGTCGGACGATGAATCGGATAACAAGCCGAGATATCGTGCCGAGTCTCCGCGCCACGAGGCGCCCATGGAACGCGTAGCCACGGCCGGGTCGGAAAGCAGAATTTATGAATCAAAAATGCCGTTCCACCAGGCGGCTGCATTTATTCCGTATTTCGACGGCGATCCCGATAACCTCAATCTATTTTGCAACGCGATCCGCGATGTCATGAGTTCTTACGGCCCTAGCCACGAAAAATACATGCTCTTGCACATCGCGAATAGATTAAAGGGCAAAACTACGGAAGGTTATCGCGCGAGGATAGCTAACTACACGTCCGTAGAAAAGCTCCTCCATGACCTTACACTACACTTCGCTAACATTGGGATTGCGGACCAAATTCACGCGCAAATCAGGTCCATTAATCAGAATCCGGACGAGCCAGTGGGCGATTACGGTTTGCGCGTGGAAAAATTGTACAATAGGTTTATGACGATCGTAAATTCAGCCCCAGACCTAACCCTCGCGGATAGGGAAGCTAGAACTCGGCACGCGAGAGGAGACGTGTTAGAGCAATTTTTATTCGGGCTGAAGTCGCCACTGGATCATTTGGTGCGCAGCAGAGATCCGAAGGATCTAGGAGCCGCAATAACGACGGCCATCGAGTTTGAAGGGAAACAGAGTGGCCGAAACGCGTGCCGTACCGCACCCCCGCCCATAAAGCCATCCGCGCAAGTACGTAGGGCCACGGCGAAGGAGGTCAATGCGGAGGCAACCCGGCAACACGAGCCGTCCCCCGGAAATTCAGGGGAGGCCCAAGCCCAAGGCCAGAAACCGAAGGCCAGACCCCACTGTTGCTATTGCGATCGAACGGGCCATGCGGTCGAAAGCTGTAATTTGCTAATCCGACACGCGGCCCAAAAAGTAATCGCCAACCCCGATAAGAAAAGCGACGGGGGGGCAGAGGACAAAAAGTCGGGCAAAGGCAACAACGGGAACAAAAACGGTAAGTTCAATAAGAAGAAAAACCAGAAACACCGTAATAGAAATCGTTCGGACCGATCGAACGACAGAAACGAAAATAATCACGGCAACGACCGCGACAGTGAACACGCGGAGGATTTAAACTAGACGCACGTTCGACACGATCCTCAAGCGTCGAGCGTGAGTCTAGCGATTCGGAATACAGTACCGAGCAAGGAAACGAGCAACATTCAATGTCGGCAAAAATTAAATTTCTCACCGCGGGGAGGCAACCGCCGATCGTCACCGTAAATTGCCCGCAATTATTAAAGAGGTCGGGTAAATTTTACGCGGATTCCGGCGCAGATATTTCGGTTGTGAAAATCGGGAAGCTAGTACCCGGTTATCCTTACGACGCGCAGAAAATAATCAAAGTGCAGGGGGTGACAGCGGGTACCGCGCACACGCTCGGTCAGGCAGTGATACAGCTGCAAGGGCTGGTTTGCAACGTCCAAGTAGTACCAAATGATTTTCCGATTGAAAATTCGGGAATTATCGGGTGGGACGTGATCGACACCCATAATGGATGTGTCGATGCGGCAACCAAAAGCCTCAGACTCGGTGACGTTACATTGCCATTCGAGTCCGACGAGCAAGTCACCATCCCAGCACGGGTTAAAATGCTTATAAGCGCGCGCGTTCGTAATAACGATACGAAAGAAGGATGGGTCCCGTTGATGGACTTACATCCGAACCTATTATTTGGGAATTTCGTATCTAGAAATATCAATGGTCGGGTCATCGCGGAATGTATTAATATCGGTGACGCGGACGTGTCTATCCCAACGCCGGTGGCAGAATTGATTGAATGCGAAACAATCGCAGATAATAATTTATATCAAGCCGATGAGGACGGCACAGCCGAGAATGTTGCGAGTTTTTCCGCTAACCTACGCCGAATGTTTGAATCCAGTAAACCGGAAAAATACCGCGAAGTTCTCCACTTGAATAATAAATTAAAGGAGAACGCCGAAGCCAGGCGCGCTCGGGTCGAGAAAATCATGGGCCTGGCGGACCTCGAAGGGTGCAACGCGGAGGAAAGGGAATATATTCGTGAAGTCGTCGACGAATACGCAGGAGTGTTCGGTCTAGACGGCGAGCCGTTGCCCGCGACTCACTTATTGCAACACAAAATAGTGCTAAAATCCAACAGGCCCATTAGAAATCACAGATTCCGCTTTCCTCCGGCGATAAAAGAGCACATGCTCCGCGAACTGGCCAAGCTCCGAGAGCAAGGCATCGTGGTACCCTCGAACTCGAATTACTCGTCCTCGCTATGGATAGTTCCCAAGAAACCAGACGCGAACGGGAATAAGAGATTTCGCTTAGTAACCGATTTTCGGGCCCTTAACGAGGAAACCGAGGGCAGCTGCCATCCGTTGCCTTTCACGAGCGATATCCTCGAGCACCTAGCCGCGGCGAACTATATCACGGTAATGGATCTCAAGCAGGGTTACCATCAAATTGAAATGCACCCTGATTCCGCGCATTTGACGGCCTTTTATGCTCCCGAGGGCAACCATGGCAATCAACTGTTGCAATTCAACAGGATGGCCATGGGTCTCAAGGAGGCAACTATAACATTCACTAGAGCAATGTCTCTGGCAATGGCCGGGTTGCAAGGCGACGAGGTCGAGATTTACCTCGACGACTTGATGGTTTTCAGTGAAACCCTCGACGAGCATAGAGACCGCCTGCGCCGCTGCCTAAAAAGGCTTTTAGACGCGAACATGACAGTCGAGCCAAAGAAATGTCAGTTCTTGAAAAAAGAGGCTCATGTACTCGGGCATATAGTCGGCGGGGGCTGTATAAAAACAGACCCGGCTAAGACTCATGCAATGGCAAATTATCCGCCACCCACGGACGCTAGAAAACTAAAACAGGCCCTAGGCTTATTTAGTTATTATAGGCGCTTTATCCCGAATTTCTCCAAAATCGCGTACCCGTTATTCAGACGCTTGCAAAAAGACGCGGAGTTTGTCTGGGGCGACGCGGAGCGCACGGCCTTCGAAACACTGCGCAAACTAATGTCGGAAGAGCCAGTGTTAAAGGCCCCCGATTTATCACAGCCATTCATAGTAACCACGGACGCCAGCGATTTCGCCTTGGGCGCAATATTAAGCCAGGGGAAAATAGGCTCGGACCAACCGTGCGCGTACGCGTCGCGCTGTCTGAAGGGCAGCGAGCTCAAGTATCCAACGTACGACAAGGAGCTCCTCGCGATCGTATTCGCGAAAGAACAATTCCGATATTACCTCTTCGGGAGAAAATTTACTATCTGCACTGATCACGAGGCCTTAAAGCACTTCCATACTACCAAAAAACCGGACCTGCGGTTCAACCGGCTGAAAGCGGCGCTTGCGGGATATGAATTCGACATTATATATCGCCCCGGCATCAAGAACGCGAATGCCGACGCGCTCTCTCGAAACCCGGTGATTGCAGAAGGCGAAGTGAATCCGGATTTGCCGCGTTTAGAGCTGTACGAGCTAGCCGACAAGCAAATCAGAGAAAATCCCGACGAGGAGGCTGGCGCGCCACCGGGCAGAATATTCCGGGCCCGCGCGATCAACACGCAAGGCGCCGACGGAAACAAGAAAACGCGCCGAGAAGCATCTAACTCGGAAAGCTCGATAAGCCGCGACGAAGCGAAAAAGCCCTGCGATGATAAGTCGATAATTTTCAAGCGCGGTGAATTTCTCGCCGTGAGAAACGAGTTCGATGATTTTTACATATGCCGCCTGTTACACGACGTGTATCACGGCGACGAGAAATTGAAAATTCAATGGTTTTCCGCAGTAGAAGGCTGCGAGTTCGTCTACACTCCGGATTACCGCGATGTAACATTATATAATTGCGTGCTGACGAACGTAACGCTGAAAAGGGCAAACAAAAATAGGTACTTTTTGGACGGGGCGGAAAACGCGAGGATAAAACAAATTCTGAAAGAGTCGATAGAATTTTGCGCTGACGCGCCCGCAGCGAGGCCTTCAGCTGCGAGCCCAAATCGCGACGAGATGACGAGCGCCGACGAGTCCATGCGTTCGGTAAGATCTACGATCTCGAACAGTACAAACTCTCATTGTATCCCACCCGAGATCCGGCCGTACGTAAAGTACGTGGCATCGACGGTCAAAGCAGCCCGTAGCTCCCAGCGAACGCGGGGCCCGCTATCCCAAAAGCTGTACGATCCCAGCAGCACGAGCAGCGAAGACCAGGCCACACGGATTCCCCCATCGGGCAAAGTAGCCAGCAACCTGGAGCCACTTCAGACGTTCAGCTTCCCTCTCGGACCCATAATACAGGATGCGGTCTCCCCGAATCCGGCGCAACACCCCGGCGCATTAAGTGCACCGCCAGCCGCCGAAAATCCAATTTCCCTCGCAACGCGCGCAAGCGCAGTAGCCGGTCCGGAAGCCGCGAGCCCAGTCGTGCACGCCAAAGATTCGCGATGGCCGTGGCCCGGAGAGAACTTCAAAAAGAAGCTAAGAGTCGAAGTAGAGGGAAGAGAACTCGAGGGCAAGGGCGGCATGCGCATAGACATGTGGGAAGCGAATTCGTCGGTCGCGCCGGAGGCCAGCAAGCCAGACGCAGTGTCAGCGAGAACATCGCCGCACGCGCGGGACGAAAACATGTGCGCAGGTGAACAAAGCGCGCGCACAGCAAGCCGCAGTCCGACCAGCGTAATCGGAGTAACTAGTCCGCGAAAACGAAACGATTTCGACGGAAAGAACGGGTCGGGTGTACAGGAAAGTAACTCGAAGCCCGAAAAATCCGCCGACAGTCAAGGAAGCGCAGTTAGCATGAATTCCGCGCCGAATAGTAACCGGAACCAAGTCTACGAAGCGCATCCCGAACCATTTGCTGACTCCGAAGGCCCTCGCGAAGACTTCTCGGGTATACCGCGAAACTACGACCGGAAACCCGCGCCGTCGGACGAAAACTCGTCAGCAAGTTCGGGTAACGTCTGCATGTACACATACATTCGCAAAAAGCAGTGTGCAGAGCCACGTGCGAAATTACGCCGATCCCACAATATTCCCAGTGCGCCGCCGGGAAATTGTCTATTTTATTCATTAATGAAGGTGCTCAAGCTCGAGACTTCGGCGACTAGCCTAAGACGCCGATTGCTCGCTTCACCATTATTAGGATCGTGCGGAGAACCGGCCGAGGCAAAAAGAATTTTAGAATCAAACACCGAGTACGGTAACATCGATTGCGCATTTATTTTCGCGAATGAATTTGGCGTAAACATCTGCGTCCATTATGATCTCCCCGGAGAGACGCGTATTTTCTGCCACATTGTAGTGCCTGGCGCATCGGAAACGATTCACTTAAATCTAACCGGTCAGCACTTTACACCCTATATACGGGTAGAGGCACCTAAAGCCTCCGCAAAAACTCGTAAGCCTAGACGCAATTCACCTTCTTCGAGCAGCGAGGAAAGCGAGAGGCCTAAATCTCCGATTTTAGGGAGAAAGGCCCGAACAAGCAAGAAAACGTCGCGCACGACTGTACGACCGGGTATAGTAAATAATAAAAATCACAGCGACGTCCAGGACAAATCGGCCTCGGAGGCTAGAGACGCGCCGTCACCCATAGAATCGAACCAGTCTCCGCGTCGTGAAAATCAGTCAGATACGGGAAATGTATCGCCGACGAATCTCTCACTTATCGTAGGCAGAGATTCACTAAGCGCGGCCAGGTCCCCGGAACCAAACTTGGGANGAGATTTAGCTTCAGCGAAAGCCAAGACGGCGATAGTCCCGCCAAGGTCGCAGCTCAAGCCAGTCCGTATTCACCGCAGCCCGACGCAACTGCACCGTCAGCTGCACGTGACGTCAGTAGCGAGAGCGATGCAGCGTCGGCCTTCGACGTAAGCGCAAGCGCCGCTGCAGCTGCTTTAAACAACAGCAAGATGAAACGCTACGTAGTAGCCGGAGCGAGGCCCCCACGCGAAAAACCCTCATGGGCAATTCCCGATGGTCAGGAGCCCCCTCCGTTTATTCACCTGCAGTCGCTCGATGAGCACCCGTTCCGGTTCCATGAAAATCTAGTCTACCTGATCTCAGCAGATAAATTTATTTCTACTGAGATACAGGAAGCGCTGATCGAACGAGGATATCTAGACCCTAACGCGTTAACCGAGAACGATTTTAAGTTGGGCGAAGTTAACGTAACAGAGTGCAAAGGGTTCAAACTTATCGGGGTTTATATAAAAAGCTTTTTCGAGGACCGCCCGCTACGAGCAGACCTAAGCAAATGCCTACGCACCTTGAAACGCGTAGCTCTAAAGGAAAACTTACGCAGCTTCGCCATAATCCGAGACCTCGCGATGCTCACGTTATCGCAATGGGCCAGTTTTATAGAATTATTCGACAGGATTTTCGCGAATAAACCCATTGTTGCAGTCCTTTATAAAAATAACCTGCCGGTGCCCGCGGTATCCGAACGGTTTAAATTAATTAAAGAGTACCACGAAGCAGCAATGGGAGGACATAGGGGCGTATCAAAAACGTACAGTAAAATCGCCGCTGATTTTTACTGGCGAAACATGCGCCCGGACATAAAGCAATTTGTTGCAAGATGCGCCACGTGCCAAAGCAACAAGCTGGTCCGCGTGAAAACGCGTTTTCCGCTACTCATTAGCAACACGCCGTCCACTCCGTTCGCGCAAATAGCCTTAGATTTTTACGGGCCTCTTGACGTGACAAAGCGCGGCTACAGGTACATCCTATCCGCACAGGACATGCTCACAAAATATACGATCCTGACGCCGACGAAACACGCCAACGCGGAGGAAGTTGCGCGCACGCTCACCGAAAAAATTATTTGTATCTTCGGGCCGCCAGCCGCGATCGTAACCGATCAGGGCACGCACTTCCAGAATAGAGTTCTCGAGGAACTCGCAAGAATTTTTGGGATTAAGAAATTTTGTACGACGGCGTACCACCCGCAAGCAAATGGCTCCATAGAACGGATGCACCATACGCTCACGGAGTACCTGCGTAAATACGTGAGAAATACCGACGAATGGGATATCTGGACACCGATTTGCCAGCACGCGTATAATTGCACGGAACACGAGAGTACGCGGTACACCCCGCACGAGCTATTATTCGGCGTTAAGCCCAGAACGCCCTCGAGCTTTCCGCGAAGCGACAGCGGCATAACGTATAATGAGTATATTAATGACATGACTCTTAATCTCACGGCCCTGCAAACGATGGCCGCGATGAATTTAGTCCAATCTAAGTATAAGTCTAAGCATTATTACGACCGGAAATTAAACTCGAAGCATTTCCGCGAAGGCGAAATAGTCTTCCTACTCAAAGAACCCAAAAAAGGGAAATTTTCGAAAGAGTTCAGCGGACCTTTCGAAATAATTCAAGTAAATAGAAAAACGAACAACGTTACGATCAAAAACGACGAAATGTCAAGAGTAGTGCACGTTAATAAGCTAGTGCGACCAAGCGCACTAGCCAGGGAAGCTGATTCGTCAGCAGCGAACCCCGAGGAGTAGGACGTTTTTTTTTTCCTTTTTTTTTTGCGCGTCCCCGGACGTGGGCCGCGCAATAAAACAAAAAACGTCCCATACTCCCAAAATACGCTTCACGCAACGAAAAGCCGGCTGCTCCAGGTTATCGTTCCTAATAGCGTTAACCAAAGCATTTGGTTTCAGGATTTGCGTGCACATCTGCGAAGGGGCGGTCGTTCCGAAGCCCGAAAGCGGCCCAGGCCGATTCATCCATCAGCTGAAGGAAAACTTGGGCCTGATTACCGAGAAAATCGCGCCCCTCGCGACATCCAGTACGGACTGGAAGATAATCCAAAAGACCGACCTGCGGCCTTATTTCAAAGCGAGCGAAGAACTCGTTGATCATGTCGCTAGCATCATCCACGCCTGTAAACCCCGGTGCGACGCCGAGGGCTTACTTGAAGAAGCTATCATAGCCGCTCACCAAGTAGAACGTGTATTAGACTTAGTGCTAACACACAGCGAGGGCGAAGGGCATCAGCGTGCTCGGCGATCTCTGCTTCCGTTCATCGGCTCAATTCACAAATTCCTGTACGGTACGTTGACCGAAGCCGACGAGGCTGAAATACAGGAAGCTGTGAGAGCAATTGCCGAGGATACGCGGAAAACCGCGGCTCTCCTCGCGAATCAAACAGAGATAGTCGAGCGCGAGCTATCGGATATAGACAGTAGGATGCTAAAAATGAAAGTGGCAACCAGCATATTGTTCAACAAAACAATCGAAGGCAATATCGCCATAACCGCCCAGAACGCGATTCAGAACGCGAGGGCGAGCATTGCCCAATTCAGACTCGACACTGAAGTTATCACGGACGCGGTATTATTCGCGGCGAAGGGCCTTATCCACCCACGAATGATGGCGCCAGAAGTAATAAGCCGCGCGGCGAGTACCGTGGAAACCGCGGTGGCCAACGCGAAATTCCCGCTCCCCGACGGCAAATTCTCAGCGATTCCGGTGATGAAGGTATCAAGAATTGCAATCATGCTATCAAACGGCCACCTGATTTACGTGGTAGCCGTCCCTCTCCTCGACATTGAAAAATTCAACCTTTTCAAGGCCTCTCCGATACCGGCGGTACAGCAAGTAATAGATGCTTGTAGCATCGCTGCGTACGTTTGGCCAGAACATAGTTATTTTGCGGTGAGCGAGTCGAACCGCACGTACATGCCATTACCTGCAGAAAGAGTCTCGAAGCTGCGCAAGCTTGGCAACACGTTAATCGCGGTAAATCCTGAACCCATTCGAGAGATTCAGGATAGCGCCGCGTGCGAAATTAAAATCGCGTCAGGGCACCCGATCGAGGACCCGAGCCATTGCGATGTCAGGATCAAGCAATTGAGGGACACGTTTTGGCTTAGACTGTACAAAGCCAACACGTGGATATACGCTACGAGATGGCCCGAGGATATTTTTATCCAATGCCTACGCGCCGAACAAATAGCTACTCGGTTATCGGGCGCGGGCATACTCGAGCTCCACGAGGGCTGCGCGGCACACACAGGCAGCGCGCGCCTAACAGCATCCCGATCATTTAACGCCCGAGTAAACGGCACAACCTTCGAGACAATCCAGTTTAATATATCTAAAATAATCGCGAGTTTAAATACATCGGCGGACTCGGAGGCAGATTTCGAGCAGGCCATCGCGAGCGAGGCCGCTTACCGCGCGAAAAACTTGCACGGCACTGACCTCGAAAATTTAAAAACCGGAGCGGGTTTGCGTGAAATCGCGGACAAAGCTCGGGAAATCGCGCATAGAAAAGCCACAACTTTCGAGCTGAAGAATTTAGGCAGCTATTCGAGTATATTCGGTTACTCCTCTTGGTCCATGATAGGCGCCCTCGTGATCGCGATCGGCCTGATCTGGTGCTTCGTTCGTTATCGCGCCGGGAAGCCCATGCGCGATTTAATGAAGCAGCAAAAGACGATCATGCACCTAGAAATGGCGCGCGAATTCCGCCGGAACCTAGCCGAAACTACGGCATAATTCCCGTTGTAACATAAAGCTGTGACGACTGCGGATTAGCCATAGAGAATGGGTTTCGACCCGAGTAACGTATCCTTTTCTTCTGATCAAGCATTAACTCGCTTGAGCTCTAGAAGCTACTCTGTTGGAAATGTCTCGAAAATTCAGTCATTTTCGATTACACATTGTAACTGGAAAATCAGTCCGTCGTAACCAAAATGAAAATTCATATACATTTTGATTGAATTTTCCAAACTGAGTTGAAATCCAATAACATATACTTGGAAAAACTTAGAAAATTTTTGACTTCACGCGTATAATCCAGTGCAGTAAACAGTACAGTAAAGTTTACTAAAATATGAAGAGTTTTACTGGAAATTACAGTAATCTGATCACAGAGCGAGAATAGTGGGCAAATTACTGTACACGTGTAGTAAATTTTACGGAAAAGTATAATACAATTTCCAAAACAGGACAATAATTTTTATGGCGACTGGTGGTTTGTACACAGACTACGTGATAAATTTTACTGTACTTTTTTCGTAATTTCGAAGCCGTTTCTCGACTTTCTATAATCAGATGTTTAAACGTGTTAAACTACTACATACGCAGCTATTTTTAACGGACGCGGCGGCGGATTGGATAAGTGATCCGCCTCTCGCCCCTAAGGTTGCAGGTCCAAGTCCCAGTCGGAGCAGAATTTTTTTTTCTCTCTTCTTCAAAGTTTTTTTCTTTTTTTAAGGTTCTTCAATGTCAATTAACTTAAAATTAATAAAATCGCAAAAAAAAAAATATTGTCACAACGTAACTTGGTGGGGCCGGGAATTAATTTTTTTTATAAGTTTCAACCATAGTTACTGAGAATTCAACCACGTGGTTGAAATTTCAATTCTTGAGTGAACGAATTCTCAGTTACGTTCATGGAAGAGACTTCCGGTACACTGGGCTGAAGATTCAATCAGATGTTTCCAGCAGTGTAGTTGTCGCTGCGCTTACCTCAGTTGTCCGTTCTACCAATCGTTCGCGTTACATACGCCCACAAAGTGTAAAGGGCTGTAGCCCGTATGTTATATAATACTAAGTTAATTGAGTTGTCTCGGACGACAAAAGGGAAGAAAGACTTTCCCGTAAAATTCTAATATACGCAATTTATGACTGGGATTAAAAAAAGAGGGAAAACCGGAAAAGGTACATATATAGGAAATTTACTGTGAAAATATTAATGATTACAATACAAATTCAGATACTGATATTAAAAAAAAAAAAAAAGCACAGTCAAATATTGATTATAAAAATTTTTTTCAAATGTTAATTCAGAAACTATCAGTAGAGTCAGATGAGACGAAGTTGGCGGCAGCTTCTTCGGCCTCAATACGGTCGGAATGGCCGGGCAGCAGTCGATGCGCCCAATATCCCTCGGGATCGTCGCGTGGCGCACGGATGGTTATGAGCATGACCGTGAACGGGCCACAGCAGCCGCAGTAGACTTCCCGTTGTAAGTCGTCGCCCACGGCCCCACGGTTCAGACAAAATGACAGCCTGAACGGCGAGAACGACGGTGTCTTTACCGCCAGGTGCCAGTCCGGCACATAGGGACCTCGGGCCGCGATGATGTTCACGGGCTGAAACAATAATGCGCACATAATTAGAACCGCGTCAAAGAAAAAGCTACAATCAAGGGCTCAAATTAACGGCGTGTACTCACCACACCCCTGGGGCAGACGACCACGTAAACGAAGTACAGGTCGCCGTCGTAATAGACGACGTCTGCACCGGGATAATGGCCGGGCGTCCACTCGCCATCCTCCGCTAGCCGCCGCACGACGCGTCCGCCAACCTGTAACAGAGAATCAGATAACAGCGTTACTCCAAAGTCAAGCAAGAATATTATTTGAGACAGTTAAATTTTTTTGTCTCTTTCTTTTTCTCTTCTCCACGCCAGCGACGCGCAATAAACATGCGATCTCTCGCGCAGCCGCTGAGGCATCGCCGCATGCATTACAAATCAATTAATAAAATTTGAAAACTCACCCGACCGTCCCGCCTGCAAATGACCGGGAAACGTTTGCTGGTACCGGGGGGCACCAGCCAGCAGTTATCGCCTGTGAGCGGCGCGCCCCAGAGAGGCCACCGCGGCACCCGCGGCGAGCTGTAGTACGTCATGGTGACCCGCTACGAATAAAGGAAAAAATGCGTGAGCCAACATTCTCTCGCGCTATCGGTCCTCCAGGCGAACAGTAGATTAATAAATGAACTCACCTCCCCGCAGTAGCCGCAAGTAAGCCACTCGACAAAAGTGCCGAGTACCTCTCGCCCAGCTTCAGTGCCCACCGGGCACATAAAATATCAGGCCGCCGGATCGTGGTCCGCCGCAGTCACAGTAGGCGACAGGAGCGATTGCAGCCGACGATGCCGCAGGGCAAGGCGATCCGGATGGTCTGCCGCCATGTCGCAACTACACTTCAACTTCACTTTTGGTTGCACGACACACGAACTCACTCGCGAACTAGATGCGTCCGGGCAGGCTGCAGCGGTGCTACTGCCGCAGCATCCACCGACCGCGTCGCAGCGCGATTATCGGGCAGCGAGGTATGCGGCTTATCGCTCCGCGTAACGTGATCCCGAGCTACAATGTAGGGACTTCGCGAAGCCAAGAAGCGAGCGGAGAAGTTATTTCTTTAAGCAAGCGGCGTTGCCAGATCGAACAATATTCGTAAAGCCAAAATTTAAAACAAAAGGAAAAAGCTTCCTCGTTTTTCTTTTTGTTTCAAACCACAATAATCAATATAGTATATAACATAATTCAGTATATATAATTAAATGTATTTTCTTTTCAGTCATATTTGTTATAATATGCAATTATATATTTAAGCGCCACGCGCTATTATTGTGGGATACTTTACCGGGATTATATTTTTTTAAATATATTAATGTATAAGATGAGCTCCGCTCGCAAACTATGTAAAGCAGCAGCGGCTGGCTCATCGACAACATCCGCGCCAACACACACACATACACTCACACTATAGCTAATCATGGACAAACACGCCTTCGGCGGAAATCCAATGCGCTACACATATCGGTGCACGCAGTGCACCTGGCATCCAGGGACAAAAATTTTATTTTATTCATTCATTTAAAGTTCAACGCTCACTCACCGGCGGTACGCGCTATCACGCGCCCCACCGCCTCACACACACACACTCACACACCAGCGCTCTAGGCACGGCTACTGACTGTTTTTTTTTTGGGTGCCGAGGTCGGACACCCGCGCGGCCGCGGACGTGTCACGGACGAGCCGTGGGCTATCCGGTGGCACCGCGACACGTGCGGTGCAGCGTAAGCAGACAGAGCCGGTGCCCGGAGTCTCTCCGTGCAGAAGTGCAGCGTATGCACTCCTGCACGCGGAGCCGCTCGCTATCGACGAGTCGCGTCGACGGCGGAGCGGGCAGATCACCGGCGACTACCAAACCGAGCGGAGCTCTAGTCTGGCAATAAAGTGTATCAACCATTACTGCTGCCTACTTCATTAGTCGCTCACAGAGCAGGACCAATCCATTGTCCATCCGTAACACTACATTATTTTAGAGATATGAAAAATCAAATAAATTTCAAAAAAAATTCAAACCTTGATATCTTAAGAACCATAGGGGTTTTAAAGCTGCGCAATGAACTTAGCCAAAACATATAAAATATTTACCTTTTCCGAAAATCTCAAGTGCAATAAGGCCTTTTTACGTCCGTAATCGAAAATAAAAAAAAACCTCTTTTTTCAGTTTTCGATTTATTACTGAAAAACTAAGTAGCAAATCTCTTGAAATTTTAATGGAATATATTTGGACACGTAACCCATCAACATATTTTTTTTCGTGAGGTTATGATGTTTAGTTTCAGAGATATGATTTTTTTTTTTAATCACCTTTTACATTTTATCTGCCGAACGGAGCGGTCAATCCCGAGGACCAAACGGGAAAACGTTCTTATTTCCTCTTTCTTTCCGAACTCTTCCATCGCCTTTGCAAGGCCCGTTTTAATCGGCCCATGCACGATGGTTTTACTCTCGGCGTACTAGGTTGTTTTCCTGATTGTATCTTTAAGAGCCGTCTAGTGGTCGTCTTGCGTTCCTGGTTTTGGGGTTGGGATCCCCGATGTCGTTGGTTCTGGCACATTTAGTGGGTTTTTCTTATGTGTGCGTGCGTGTGCGTGTGCGTGTGAGTGTGCGTGTGCGTGTGTGTGTGATTTTTGTCTTTTTTTTTCTTTTTTTGCTTCCTCCTAGAGGAAGCTTTATAATAGTAAAATTTTCACTTTTGCTAAAACTTTGTAGAGCGAATGCATCGAGTAGCTCGACCTCTTTGGTTAGTCTTTTGGCTGCCCCACTCTACAGCCCATGCGTTAAAATCACCTGCAATAATCACTGGTTTTCTGCCCGCAACATCTTGCACTAGTCGATCTAAAAGTCGTTCGAACTGTTCGGTAGGTGCGTTAGGCGAAGCATAGCAGCTGTATACGTGTATACCTGCTACATTTGCGCGAACAACACCTTCCTCACGAGTCATCATTTTTTGTTGGAAAGCAGCGTTCCCACACGCCCAGATCGCCGCTTTGCCAGTGGCGTCCGTTCTCCATGTTCGCTCGTCTAGGTCTCTGGATTGCTCACATATGATGGCTACATCGATCTTCTCCTCACGGACGAACTGATTAAGTAGGTCCTGTGCTTTCTCGCAGTGATTTAATTCTTTAATTCTTCTAATGCAGCTCGGTAGGCTGGGCATGTGTAGCCTACCAGCTGCATAGTCACTCCTTTCTCCTGTGCTCCTTTCATGGCAGAGTACGCAGTTTGGTTTACTCGTACATTCTCTTGCCTTATGTTCTCCTAGACATTTATAACATCTAAGTGAGCGAGTATTCCTTTCTATCTCTCGTATTCTGCAGACTACCCAGCCTATCTTGATCTTCTGCTTGGCTATCATCTGTCGAGCTGCTTTTTCTGGCATTTGGATGACCGCTATCTGCGTGTCGCCGTATGCCTCACGCATCGCTTTTACTGCCATCTCTTCGAACGCAGATGTGTCGTTACTTTGAAGCTCCCTACGTAGCGCATCTGTAATGTCCTCTTTGCTAGTTAAGATGTCCATGTCCTTTATTTCAAAGACCATTTTGTTTTGTAAGATCCTCATTTTGGTACCTTCTTCTAGCACTTCCTGTACCGCCTGTCAGAGTTCCGTTGCTTTCCCTTCCGCCTTTCGCTGGAGTTCCAAGAGCAGGTCTCCAGTCGCAGTACTGCGTACCCTGTTTACGCAATCGCCGAGTGTCTTCAACTTAGGATCCGCCTTAATCTTTTTCAAGATATCGGCGTAAGACTTCTCATCGGCAGCATTTATAATAAAGGCCTCCGGCCGGGTTGGTCTCGTCCGTGGTGGCTTACGTTTCTTACGACCTTTCGGATCTTTATTTATTTTATTTATTTTATCTGTATTGCCGCCCTTTCCGGCTTCGTTTTCCAATTTCTTCTTGGTCTTTCTCGTTTCCACCTTTTGCCAGGCCGTCGTTGTTCCTGACGGGGCTACTGGCACCTGTGGCGTATCGGGAGTTGTCATCTCCTGTCGGTGCTGCAGCCTCTTTTCCTCATCCTTCTTCTTTTTAGAGGAAAACTCTTGTTCAGGTGACCGCTCCTTTCTCTTCTTCGCGCTGCTGGATGTTGGAGTCTTGTGGCTGGACTCTCGTCAGTCTCAGCCTGGGACTAGGATTGTTCTGCGCCATCAATGCAAAGGTCTCCATAATCTTCTTCGTCCCTTCTCTTGCGCTACTAAGTCGTTGCATGTTCAGCTGCACCTTCCTCAGGTCTTCCTTCACGCAGTTGGTGAAGTTGTGTGCGGTGAAAGCAACTTTATACCCACTTTCGAGGTGTCCTTTTATCTTGACCAGCAGCTTTTGTTCGGTATTCGTTGCTTCACGGATTTTATTTCAGGTTTCAAGCATACTTACGGCGCTGCATATACTGATGTCGCTGCTTGTTTTGTGGATCGCGAATCCACCATCTTGCGATCTTGGCACCTGTAGTGTGCATACTTCTAGATCCTCCTTAGTCTCTCCTTCAAGTCCGTTTTTCCTATCCATGTTTCAAACAGTATTATAACCGGTACCTGACCAAAGGTGGTGCCAGACTGGGTACATCATACCAGGATATAGCACGCGCTGTCACACTAGCCCACCTCTGCTCTCTCGAGTCCTTCACCCCGAACCAAAGTGGTTGGCTCTCTGGAGAGTTTCCGGCAGGCGTCACACGACAGCACGCACTTGCTCAAGCCGATTGACCGGTACTAGCTAGGTAACCGGCCTCCCATCTTGTCGTCAGCAGAAGCCAAAGATAGTTCATCGCCTCCCTATCCAGGATCTCCTGTTGGCAGCTCACGGGTCGCACCGCACGTCAAACACGGCGGCCTGTTGGTCCACGAAGCATATTTTATTTCTGCTTTACCCTCCAGGGCTGGCGCCCCAGCGAGCACTCCCCCATCCGCCACCCGGGGGACGCGCCGCCTACGGGGTTTCAGGCTCCCCGCGGGTGTGTGTGTGTGTGTGTGTGTGTGTGTGTGTGTGATATATGTAAACAGGATACGGTACTACCAGCGTGGTTTAATACATGCGCTGGGGTGTTGATGTTTGTGTACGCGTGCGCAGTCGCGTTTGCCTGTATATATACGTGCGTAGTAGGGTTTGAAGTGTATGTACACCTGCGCAGTAGCTTTGCGGTGTTTGTACACATGCGCAGTAGCATTGTGGTGTAATTATACACGCGCAGGAGAGTTGAGGTGTATGTACACATGCGCAGTAGCGTTTGGGTGTACACGAACATACGATGGACTACTAGTATCACAGCTGAATCTTTTGATCTAGTCAAGCGTTTTTAACGATCTGGTCATTTACGGGAACGGATACACCTTAAAGTAAATTTTATACAGGACGATCTAGGAGTCATGCCTTAGAAGTTATACTCGTTTGAATGAACTAGGTTTTTTGGTTAGAGAGGGAGAGAGAGAGAGAGAGAGAGAGAGAGAGAGAGAGAGAGAGAGAGAGAGGGAGAGAGAGAGAGAGATATTGAATCCAGTCCAGGGTGATCCTGGGAGGCATCGGAATTACAACTCTAAAAAACAGATCACAAAGTTACACTGATTATACTGCACATAATACAATAGATATTACAATAAATATAAACATAATAAACACAAGAAATAGAACGAAGGAAAACCAGTCGTAGATCTTAAGCGATAGTGAATCTTCATCCAAGCAGCATTTTGCAAGAAGAATGTATCAGCACATTCCAATTCAAAAAACAAAGGATAACCTCGAAGCAAAAACTCAAGTTTCTTGTTGGAGCTACATGTCTTCCTATACTGCATCACTCCTTCAGCCTCCTCCTCCTCCTCCTCCGTCAGCGGTCGTGCCTTATGCGCAAAACGCGAAGCGCGAGCGTTTTGCGTGCCTTGCATCTCGAAGTGATGCAAGGCGGCAAGCCGCCGCAGCCGTAATGCCGCGCGTGGCACGCAAGTTTATATCGAATTCGCATGGATTTCTAATCTCCACGTGGTGAGAATCGGGCAACGTTTATTGATAAACGGCAAAAAGGCAACAAATTTGGAAGTCCTGTAAAAGTAAATCTATGCGATTAAAAAAAAACATGAATTATGTTAGAACTGGCCGCCAAATTGAATCCGCCATCTTCGATTCTGTAAATCTGACGTCAGGAACGTGATCAGCGTCTTCACAAACTTCCACAAATAAAACTTCCATGCCGATTCGATAAGAAAAAATCAACTCAACTAGAAATGACTACCATATTGAATCCACCATCTTGTATATTCCAATTTTGACATCAGAATTGTGATCAGCGACCCCAAAAACCGCTATCTTGAAATTTGCAATTTTGATGGCAGGATCTTGATCAGCGATACCAAAAACTCCCATAAATGTTATTCTGTCTTCAATAATATGAAAGAGAATTGGTTAAGACTGAAATTCATAAATAAAAAAAGTAATCCTTTCAGGTGTCATTTTGTTATCGCCATCTTGGAAAAAAAAATTTCTAAGCATGATCTTTTGCCTTTGCTATTGGGATCACTTTTTTAATAGGTTAAAATATGCATAAACGAAAAAAAATTATTAGAAATCGTCTTTTGTTAAATTTTCTTTAAAAAATAAGGTTAAATGTAATTTTTTTGTAAATTTCTTAGCGGAATTCGATAGAGCGACCTCAAAAACATAAGATATGATGCTTTAAGAAAGCAAATATTTATTTTTAAAAAACAGTAAACAATTATAATTAACATCAAAGATCAGTTCATTGGGCCTTAATGGGTTAAACAGACGATAAGAAAAGCTCACTTTTTAATCGAGAGAGAGAGAGAGAGAGAGAGAGAGAGAGAGAGATTTTTTTAGATTTTAGAAATTTTTATTCATGTACATTATGTTGTACAAAATTATTGATACAGGTAGTAGATTAGGTTTGTAACAATTAATTATTTAGCTATAAAATAAATAACGAATATCTAACCTCAAAAATTGAAAAGCACATAACCTACATTATATTGGGTGATATATGATTCTGGTGAGACAAGATACATATATACAAACGTATTATAATTATTATAGAGTAAGGAAAATGTTAACGTTTGGATTCTATTTAGAATATAAAGAAAGAAGTGCGTAACGATATTACCCGCGCGAAGCGCGGTCGATTTTCCTAGTTAAGAACAAAATATGTCGTTTGATTCATTTTGATTAATGCATTTTATATACTTGAATGCGCCAAATTTATGTATGTAAATAACAGACACCTCTCGTACACAATGTTCAAGTGTCAGGATGACTCCCAGGACGACGAGACATCGTCTACGGATGAGTGCACATGGTATCTCAATCAAATTACCGTTGAACATCCGTCACATCTTATAGTTGATGTCTAGGTATCAGGGTGACCCCAGGACGACGGGAAATCGTCTACAGAAGAGTCCATCAAATGTGCATTATAAAAAAAATCATCTTAGTTCCCAAAATATATTATTGTAAACATGAGAATATCATATCACTTGTACTATAACGAGTCGCCTTTAGTGCACTCGTTACGGCTCTCTCCCCTACATTCTATTATTATATTCATATTCTTATAATAAACATTCATATACTTGTAAAAACATTGCTTTCAGCAGCAAGGTAAGTGAGAGAGAGAGAGAGAGAGAGAGAGAGCCGCGCGCGTGTGTGCATGTACCTACAGGAGCGAGAGTGAGAGAGAGTGGGAGAAAGCTCGCGCTGACCATGCGGTCGCGCGCCGCGCCGCGACACTTAGCAATTTACCGCCGAGCCAAATAGTCGCGCCGATTAGCTCGCTACCTTTGCCTTCGCTCCTCTCAATGTATGACAAAAATTATAATTTATATTGCATCAATTGAAAGATGTGTACATTGATTCATACGTACACCCACCGGTAATTTAAACTTTGAATTTGGAAAACTCCCTTCAGTGCCGGTCGCAGGTCAATTGAATATATGTAGAGCCAACGCAGATGCGCTGTAAGCGCGTGGCCGCGTTCTGATATAGACCGCACGCACGTCGACCCCAGTTAACCAGTGGCCAGCGCTGGTGGAAATTTCCCAAATTCAAAGTTTTGTTTAACGGTGGGTGTATAATTATTTGAAAATTTAATTTCTAAAATTAATCTATATGTTGACATGAAAAGGTTACAATTATCTTTAAAAAATTAATGTTCACAAAATATATTTACGAAAGATAGGGATGTTTACAGAAGACATCGTTTTCCAAATTAAAGAATATTAATATTTCGTAGATATTGTGTACCAAAAGTAAAGTGGATTTTTTCCAACCGATTCGGCTCTTGCACGCTTGTCTTCGATTCTTTCTAACAATCGATCATAGAAATTTGTACTTAATCCATTCTCATATTTTAATACTATTATAACATATTTTTGGCGGATTAATTAACTAATCAATTACTTTTAGCAAGGTTAAGATTAAATCATCTATAATGTTATTTATGCATATGTTTTTAAGAATTACAAAAATTGTATTAAACTTACTTGATAGTAATTATTCGCTCTCCTTGCGATTTACTTTGTTTTTCCACTTCGATATGAGCTCCAGTTGCTGCGCGAATCGTATTAATATTGCTGCCTCCTCGACCTATCACTCTGCTAATAGCATTGGGTGGTACAGCGACTTTTTTTGAGCGAAATGGAGAATTCATGAATTTTCCAGAATCATCAGTCTGACCCCTAAAAAATTTTAAGATGATAAAGACAAAAGGAAAACAATTGCATAATTTACAAAAACAGGAAAACCATGTGGCTAGGTGGCGCATATCTGGGGCATCAAATACTCCGGAGTCATCCGGAAAAATAGCATTCTCAACTTATTGTAATTGGGATATGTCGTATGTATATAAATCGTTTTATTTTTTTACATTCTACCTGAGCATGTCTAATGGTCTAAACCTTTTTTTATGTAGTACCAATCAATAACTTTTTTTTTAACGATTTAAGAATATATACATCTATTATTACATTTTCATTTTGAAGCTTTGTAAAAGTAAAATTTTCAGTTCCGCTAAAACTTCATAGAAACATGTTTTGAGATGTTTAAAGTTCGAATTACGTGTTTTTAAAAAATGTCCGTATGGATGTGTGTGTGTGTGTGCACGCGCGCGCGTGTGTGTGTGTTTTTTATGTGGCATAGGCAGAGCAAGCTGTGCACAAGTGGCCCTCCGACACCGAAACCCCACAGGCACCATTGTTAAACAATACTTTCGTGGGGCCCGTTAATTAGCCTAGTTGGCTTCTTCATTAGGGTTTGACATTTCCATACATCCCCCATCCACCAAAGTGATTAGGAGTTCAGAATCAAACTCGTCTTCTTCTTTCTGCATCTTCCAGCCGTCTGCTTCTTGCAACATCCTCCGGTCGTATACTTCTTGCAGCATACGTTCCTCTGTATCAGTCTGAAGAGCACTTAAAGGTAATCAACCCTAGCTCATACGTTCCTCTGCATCAGTCCAAGGAGCGTTTCGTCTTTACGACACAGTGGTCTTCAAATAGCATATTTTACTCGGCTGTTTCGCTTTGTCTTTCCCTTCTCTTTTCTTCGTCATTTCTAAGTTTCTTGAGAATGGTCCTTACGTAGTTGTTTACTGCGTATCAACCATCCTCCGACGTCAGCATAGCTGTCATCATTGACTCAGGTGTCACTTTGGTCTGGAGGTAGCACTTGAGTTCTTCTCGTTCCCTTTCGTATCGCGAACAGTCACAGAAGACATGCTCTGCATCTTCGCTAGTTTCCAAGCAGACCGGGCAGTTCGGACTGTCGTCAAGTTTAAACCGGTGTAGGTACGCCCGGAAGCCTCCATGCCCGGTCAGAAACTGCGTGAGGTAGTAGTTGACCTCCCCATGTGTACTTCCAATCCAGTCTTCTATCCTTGGTATAAGGCGATGAGTCCATCACTAGCTTCCCATCTTGTTTGCCATTCAGCCATTGTCTTCTTTCTTGAAGCATTCCAGATCTCATTCTGCCTTTTGTAATTCGTTCGTCTTCTAGCTTCGAATACGTCCTTCGTTTCCAGTGCTAAAAGGTCAATGAGCGGCATGCCTGCTATAATGCAGACCGCAATTCCGATACCGTACGGTAAGCGGACGCCGGTCTTAGTGCATTTCGCCTGTACACGGTAGTTAACTTTCGTGCATACGATTTCACCCGCATCGCCTCTGCCCAAATTGGGGCTTCATATAGTATAATCGACGTGGTCAAACTGGTTAGGAGTAACATTCGCTTCTGAGTTGGCCCTCCTACATTTGGCCTCATATCCATCCTACATTTGATCTCATATCCATCCACCGTCAGTGTAATTTCCTCTATCTTCTTCCTACGAATAATAAGAATAACTTCCGTTTTGTGACTGGCTAGTTCCACACCCGTTTCCGTTAGCCATTTGTGTATTATACCGCGGGCTTCTTCAGCTATGTCAGTCACCTGTTTTTTATGTTTCGCTACTACCACTACTGCTATGTCGTCAGCGAATCCCATGGCTGTTGCTTCTTCCGGTAATTGTAGCCTTAGTACCCCGTCGTACATGTCCATGTTGGTGGGCCAAGTACTGACCCTTGGGGGACGCCTCTTGTAATGTGTGTGTGTGTGTATGTGTGTGCGTTTTGTAAATGTGTGTGCGCGTGTGTGGATGTGTATGTGTGTGTATGTCGTCGGTCCCTACGAAGACCAGCACAGCCCAGATTCTTATCGAAGAGTAGTACGGTTCATTCTCGCCGCGAAGAGTAGCACAGAACCGATTCGCTCCGCGAAGAGTTGCACAGTTCAGCTTCTCTCCGCGAAGAGTAGCACAGATGAACTTATGCCGCGAAGAGTAGCACTGATACCGCGAACTATTTATTCCTTAAAATGTCATTAACAAGAGCTAGTTAATATAAACATCTACAATATCAGGATTAAAGTAACAATAATACAAAATAATTTATATTAATAAATAAAATATTTATTTATTTTTATATATTTACAATCGAGTTATAAAACTCGTGGTATTTTTATGGTAACAAGGCGTTTAGTTACCATCGCCTCAAGGTCAGCTTTTTTCTTTTCACTTAGTGCTATTTTTGCAGTGTAATTACATGTTTATATTAACTAGCTCTTGTTAATGACATTTTAAGGAATAAATAGTTCGCGGTATCAGTGCTACTCTTCGCGGCATAAGTTGATCTGTGCTACTCTTCGCGGCATAAGTTCATCTGTGCTACTCTTCGCGGAGAGAAGCTGAACTGTGCAACTCTTCGCGGAGCGAATCGGTTCTGTGCTACTCTTCGCGGCGAGAATGAACCGTGCTACTTTTCGATAAGAATCTAGGCTGTGCTGGTCTTCGTAGGGACCGACGATGTATACCGTAATATTTCTGGAACTATTCCGTCAATCAATCAAATAATATCAATCAAATTCGACATGCATATCTATTTTTGCATTCTGAATTCGGGAAAAACAGTTATTTTTTATTTTTTTAATTCCTTTTTTTTATGGCCATTTTTTATTTATTTATTTATTTTTTTTATTACAAGTTTTGAAATTCCAGTTATGAGGAAATTATTCTTGTGACTCTACTACATTCCGTGAGAACCAGGGCGTTACTTTATAATTTTCGGATTCGATTTAAATTAAATTACGGTCACCATTTGCTTGTTGCGTACAAGTAGGAAAACTGTTCCGTGTATTTAATTAATACGAGTGTACGTCATTCGATTACTGCTGCGACAATTATTTTTTGGCCAGGAATATTGGAGCTGGTAATTGATTTTGACACTTTGTTATTTTGTACTTCCAAACTTTTAGAAAAACAAATAGTCAGATCGAAATTTTCTTCGGTAGAACGATTCATTAAACTCAACACTACCATGCTTCAGAACCGTTTTTTCTTTGCAAGCTTTATTTACAAAGTTTTATGTAAAAATAGATTTTATGGTTGGCGCTGTAATTGCGTAAGTACGCGTAAACATCTGTTCGTATTTCTCAGATTCTAGAGAAACTAAAAGTCCGATCGAAATTTCCGTTGGTAGAATAATTTATTAAACCTAACACTACGGCGCTTCAGAGCCGGTTTTTCATTGCAAGCTTCATTTAAAAAGTTATATGTAATGGAATAACCGAATATTTAGCGACGACATCCCCTTAATTGCTAAGCATGTACCTGAAAGAGAATCAAATTCCCTATCATTTTACCGCGGAAAGTTTATACTATCGTTCGTCGTTCTTTTATTATACACCATTAACCGCAACTTTTTGAAATTGTTTTAACTCAAAAACTTAATATTGAATCTTTCTAAAAAAATAACATCATTATTAAAAGTTATTAGGACTATACTCCACTTTAATTTCGAGTCATTTCATGGGGTAGATCCTGAGAAAAACATCAAAAACTAAAAAAAATCGTTTATCTACGTGACGCGATAACTAGAGTAAAAAGGCTATAATCACGTTCAAATTTTGGATTTAGTTGGAAATATATAGCACCTTGATCCCTGTTTTTGGAATGTTTATGAAACCAACTAGTTTCAAAGATATTAAGATTCAAAATTTTGTTTTTTAGCCATGTATACTATGAGTAGTTTTTCTGCATGACGCGATAGCTGGAGTAAAAAGGCAAAAATAAATTGAAAATTTTGGATTTAATTGGCATTATTTAGCACCTTAATCCTCGTTTTTTCGGTTGTTTATGATACCAGTTAGTTCCAAAGATATTAGGCTTCAAAACTTTTTTCTCATCCTGTATACTTTACATAATTGAAAACTGAATCACTTATATCTCAGCTTCTATTTAATAGATTTTTATGTATACTTAGGCTCGTTTTTTCATTTTGTTTTTACCAATTCGTGAAAAACAAGATTTTTAGGTGCGCATGTGGGTACTTTATTTTCTTTGGTAATTCGCGTGCATTATCGTGACGAATGTCAATTCTCGTGTAAGGCACTCACGTATTCACACTTACTCATTTTTCCTCGTTGCGTTTTACGTTCACAGCTTATGACTTTGCCATTAATGCTTTTGCTTTATTCTAAAAACATATACTCTTTCGAATTTAACTAAAGTAATTTTTAAACTAAGATCGTGTTACGCGGACAGTGAGTCACGCGGAAGCTACGTGCCAAGGAATTGGCAGCGGTTTTTTTTTCAAACACCAAGCGAGACTAAGTAAACTTTTTCAGACTAGCGGCGAAAAAAAAAAAAAATAAAAATCGCTTGTACGCTGACCGGCGGGCATTTTCAACTTCTCTTTGCCCTCTTTCTGAGTAAAAGACGTTTTCATTTACATACCTGCTGGAAAAGAAAATATAGGGATATTTACTAAAACTCTGCATTCCTGCAAAGATAAACTTAGTTATCTGACCGCAGGCCGGTCATTATAAATTATAAAACCACTGACAACTTCATTAACAGTATGCTTTCTCCAAGAGATGTGGTGATTAAAAGACTCGTTTTTCTTTCATGAAATGATTTAAAGCTTCTTAATACAAATATTGAAAACTTGAAACATACTTAAAATAGGATTGTTCATGATCGCTATGCTCATAAATTTTAGAATGCGAAATTCGACACACGATGCGAAGATAACTACGAAAGTTTTTAAAGATAACTGTGAACGTTATTGAAATGTCGCCACCTGGTTGACTAGTTTTTGTGAATCGAGAGCTCTGATTGGGGCAGTTAAAAAAAAATATGCTTCGGGGACCAACAGGCCACCGTGTTTGCCGTGCGGTGCGACCCGTGAGGGCCAAAATGAGATCCTGGATGGGGAGGCGATCCGAGGTTGCGCGCCGAAGTGACCTGCTGACAGCATGACGGGAGGCAGGTTACCTAGCTAGTAGCAGTCAATCGGCTAGAGCGAGTGCGTGCTGTCATGTGACGCCTGCCAGAAACTCTCTAGAGAGTCAATCACTTTGGTTTGGGGTGAAAGGCTCGAGAGAACAGAGGAGGGCTAGTGCTATACCGCGTGATATACCCTGGTATGGTGTACCCAGTCTGGCACCGCCTTCGGTCAGGTATTGGGACCATGTCAGGGGGCCAGAATTGCAAGCTAGTGAATGCGCGATTAACAAAGTAAGTAGTAACATCAGTATATGTAGCACCGTAAGTGCTGCTGATGACCAGGATGAGAAGAATACACTGAAAGGTAAACAGCAGGTTACAGGAAATAGCAACATACCAGATTATGTAGATGATGATAAGAGGATGTTTGAGACCTTGAATAGACTCCGGGCAGCAGTGGATACCGAGTAAAAGCTGCTAGAGACGATCAAAGCACATTTGAAAAGCGCAGACATCTAGCGCAGGCAGAAAAAGGAAAGAGTGTTCACCTGAACAAGAGTCTTCCTCAAAATAGAAGAAAAATGAGGAACTGAGACTGCCGTCCCGACAAGAGAGGAAGATGGCGAAGTCCAGCGAGTCACAGCTTCTAGTGCCGAAGATCACACAGACAGACTGGCAAAATGTGGAAACAAGGCGTACGAAAGGAAAAATGAGAAAAGATGAAGGCAAAGGGTGAAGGCAAGCAAAAGAAGTAAGCCACCACGAGCGTGACCAACCCTACCAAATGCCCTTATTATAAAGGCTGCCCAAGGGAGCTCATAAGCAGAAATCTTAAGAAAAATGAAGGCAGAGCCCAGGCTGAAGGTGCTAGGAGACACTGTAAACAGAGTACGCCGAACGGCGGCTGGTGACCTGCTTTTGGAACTCCAGCGCTCTGCCGAAGGGAAGGCAACAGAATTTCGACAAATAGCGCACTACTATAAGAACACCGCAAGATACAGAGGTATTTAAAATAAAGGACCTTGATGTATTAACCACTAAGGAGGACATTTTAGAAACACTTAAAAGGGAGTACCGAGAAAGCGGTGTAAAGACCGTATTTAGGATGAATACGGGCTGCGCGAGTTCTACAAATAATTATTTTATTCGGGGAAACTAGCATAGGCTCGAGAGCCTTATTGTTACTGAATACGCGTGACTCGATAATATTCGTGACGCGTATAGTTACTTCTGGACACCAGTGTGTCCGTTCGTACGTGTGGACGATGATTTGTGTCCGCACTCTCTCTTTCAGTCGGACACTTGTCTGTCCGAGCTGGAACTTGTCCGGGTTGTGATGGCTGAACGGACTTTGTTGGCTGTCCGTGTCCTTACCTTTATGAAGTCCTTGGGTGAAGGGTTTTTTAGGGATTTAGTATTATATAGCCATTTATTATTATTTAGGAATAAATAAACACAAGATTCATCTAAATTGTTATGTTTGGTTTTATTGGCAGTGGACCCGAGCACTTCATTTCACAGACAGTTTGATGTTACAGAGTTTTGTTATTCACTTGACTTATTCTATTGTTTATTGGCTAAGATGTTGTTAGAATAGTTTTAGATGATTATACTAAAGCGACTTACAATTACAATCGTATCACCTAGCGCACTGGATGACGTAGTCTCCTTCTCGGTGCGACAGATGCTGTTTGGTCTATTCTACACGATTACTCGTGGCAATAACGAGTAAGGTTGGTCAACTGCACAGATGAAGGTTACTTCACTTGCTTTCGCCGGAGATGCCGCTCGGCGGTCCTTCCCTATTACTGTACTACGTTCAACTCACGTCTAGCAACTAAGAGTTATACTATATTCTACCCACAGAGTTTGAGTGGGTTCTAAGCACTCAATAAGCGATGCAAGTAGGAATACAGTACTTGTATTCAATCACCAGGTCCAGTTGCCGGTAGGAAGAGTATACGTGAAAAGGCACTGCGTGGATCGATCCCGGAGCTTATAAAGCCTCGGTGTCGATACATGCAATAGACACGATTTTATTGAAAAGGCACTACGCGACCAATCAGCATCTGCCACTACGAGGATACACGCATGCAGGTGTTGTAATTAACCGCGAGCAGTGCTGACTCGCAGGTCAAGCACTGCTCCGATTTTCGGCGATCGGTTTCGTAATGTCGCAGTCGGTTTCGGTACACGTCTGTGCGTGTGCATGAATGCCATCGCACAGGCGTTATACATATACGTATATCGAATGTATAAACGTGGGTCATTACAGCGGCACAATTACAGTGAATGAGATATCAGTAAAGTCATTGCGTAAGACATATGGCGATACCGCGGCCTTCCAAATGCCAGCACAAATAGCTAAACAGATGATTGCAAAGCAAAAAATCAAGATAGGATGGATAGTCTGTAGAATCCGGGAGGTACAACGAGATACACGGCCATGTAGGTGCTATAAATGCCTAGGCTTTGGTCATATCGCCAAGAAATGCACAGCAACACAGGACCGAAGTAAGTGCTGCTACAGGTATGGGAGCAGTTAACATAAAGTCAAAGACTGCAACACCGAGCCAAATTGTATACTCTGTCGCGAAAGAGGTGCGCAAGGAGAAAATGACCATGCAGCTGGTAGCCATACATGCCCAGTCTACTAAGCCGCATTAGAAGAACTAAAGAAACAACAAAATCAAAGATAGTGCACTTAAACCTAAACCATTGTGAGACAGCGCAGGACCTACTTAATCAGCACGTCCGTAACAAAAATTATACGTGGCCATTGTGTGCGAACCATATAAGGACCAAAACGAACCATTGTGAGAAATGGACATTACGGAGAAGGCAGCGATCTGAGCATGTGGAGACGTTGCTTTCCATGAAAAAATAGAGTCCCGCGAAGAAGGATTCATACGGGCTAAGGTAGCGGGTGTCACTATTTACAGCTGCTGCGCATCCCCTAACGCTCCAATTGAGCAGTTCGAGTAACTGGTAGATCGGCTAGTGTCGGCTAGTATCACATGACGCAGTGAGAAAGAAGCCGGTAGTGATTGCAGGCGATTTCAATGCATGGGCTATGTAGTGAGGCAGCATAAGGACTAACCACAGAGGTCAAGTACTCCTAGAAGCATTCCCCCTCCTGGATTTGGTCCTAGTCAACCAAGGAGGTACCAACACCTTTAGGAGAGGAGATGCAGGGTCTATTGTCGACCTGACGTTTGTTAGCAGCATCCATATTGGCTCAGTTGACACATGGATAGTAATTGAGCACTACATTTATGACATGTCACTACATAAATCAGTGTTTTTAGTCACTTGCCACATCTTTCTGAGAGATCCAGGTTATCTTCTTTACTTTATTCAGGCTTACGATGTTCCTCAAATATACTCCCTTAGACTAAGCGAGAGACATTCCTATAAAATATCAATTAAACATTGTTCGCCACAAATACAATGTGAAATATCAATTAAAATTATTAGTGAAACATTTAGGCGATGGCGAAAAATGTTTAATTGATATTTTATAGGAATGTCTCGTGATTAGTCTAAGGGAGTATGTTTAAGGAACGTCTTAAGTCTAGATAGAGTAAAGAAGATGGCCAGGATCTTTTAGAAAGCTGTGGCAAGTGACTAAAAATACTTATTTATGTAGTAAAATGTCATGATTTTTGGTCAGTGATTTTATAAGATTTGTCCATGAATTTTTTTTTAGTAAAAGTGGCGCATACTATATATATTTGCAACAGAATAAAATTTTTCAATATTACATTATAAAACAAAAGTTTTATTAATGAGAATATTTGTTGTTTTTTGGCAAGATTTAACCCAGGCTTGACCCCTTAATTGCTTTTATCTCAAAAAAGGTTGTAGTTCTATGATAATAACATAAAAATTAATATATTTTATCGTAGGTAAAGCAAAAAGACAGATCCCTTACTTTCGGACAACTTCTTTCCATCCTTCTTCACGTTTTCCGGACTGTTTAGGACTAGTATGACTGCTTATTTTGAATGTATTTGAATTTGATGCATCTAGTTCTAGCAGATTGCTGCAATTCTTTTTCCCTTCACAGGTTGTATACGTTTCATTTCCGGTGGCTTCAAAATCTTCTCTGTCAGCTGGATGTCTAAACAGATTGATGCAAATTATTTTTTCTGAATTTATATTCAATATTTGATAATTGCTTTCTTTCTAAAGAAGCCTTGTAATATTAATTTTTTGAATTTGTGCAATAACATGTAAAAAGTGTATTTTGATGCATTTTTAGTTAAAAAATATAACCATTAACGTATTAATTAGGGAATCCGTGTTGAAGACAGGTTTCTGACATTTGAGGCTTATTATATTGCGTGGTTTTAAATATAAGCCTGCATACTCGATCTTAAATATGGTAAATATTATTAGTTATGCTAGACACGCATAAAACCGCTCGTGCGAATTCTTTCGAATTCATAAATATCTGAGAAGCAGGCAAGTAAAATGTGCAAGTTACGGCAGATTCACCTATGTATACGATAATAAATGATTTGCAATTTTATTGTCTATAATATATAACTGCTCATATTTTGAATAATTATTATCATTAGAATCATTAGAGTGTATTGACAATTATGGTACACTTGACCAAATATTTTAAATACATTTGGTCTAACTGTATTAAAATATTAGTTCACTCACCAAAATTTATTATTTTGCTTCCTCCTAGAGGAAGCTTTGTAATAGTAAAATTTTCAGTTTCGCTAAAACTTCATAGAAACATGTTTTGAGATGTTTGAAGTTCAAATTACGTGTTTTTAGGAAAAGTCCGTATGGATGTGTGTGTGTGTGTGTGTGTGTGTGTCTGTGTGTGTATGTGTGTGTATGTGTGTGTATGTGTGTGCGCGCGCGCGCGCGTGTGTGTGTGTGCGTGTGTGTGTGTGTATACCGCAATATTTCTGGAACTACTCCGTCAATATCAATCAAATTTGACATGCATATCTAATTTTGGATTCTGAATTCCAGAAAAGCATTTCATTTTTTATTTTCTCAACTATTTCCCTTTTTATGGCCATTTTTTGATTTTTGAAAAACACTATTTTGCGTTTTTTTCAATAATTCCATTGTTACAAACGATTCAGCTAAAATGTATTTGAAAGATAATAAAATTATCTACTTTTCCCCGTTTGGTCCTCGGGATCGACGGCTCCGATCGGCAGATAACAAGAAGAAGGTGATTTTTTTTTTAATTTATATCTTCGAAACTAAACATCATAACCTCATGAAAAAAATCATGTTAATGGGTTACGTGTCAAACTATATTCCATTAAAATTTCAAGTGATTTGACCACTTATTTTTCCAGTAATAAATCGAAAACTGAAAAAAATAATTTTTTTTTGTGCCACGATTACGGGCGTAAAAAGGCCTTGATATTTTAGGAAAGGGTAGATATTTTATGTGTTTTGGCTTAGTTTGTTGCGCAGCTTTGAAACCCCTATTGTTCTTAAGATATCAAGGTTTGAATTTTTTTTGAAATTTTTTTGATTTTTCATATCTCTAAAACAATGTAGTCAAATGCTTCAAAATTTTATTTGGTGATTCACCATAAAAAATGCTATCTGCTGTTAAAGTTTTAAACGATTTTGTTAATCAGTTCTCGAGTAAAGAGCTGAAATGGCAAATCGATTTTTCTCAAAAATTTGGCTTCTTATAGGGATGTCTAGTGCTTCTACAGCAAAATAATTAAATTTGGAAATATTTAAAATAGCATTCACATACTGTATTTGAAAACAATATTTTATTTATTGTTTAACGGGGCTGCTCTGCTCGGTGTCGATGGCCGCGCAGACGTTAGCTGTGTGCGATGCAGCTACCGGAGCGGAGAGACAACCGCGCTATAATCGAGACCAAGTCCCGTTTCCTCGGGTATTATCGAGTTCGTAGGTGGACCGGCCAAGGTCGTATTTCGGCTAGCTGCAGTTTACTCGCACGTGCACCGTGAACCGATGCACGTGCCCGCGGAGGCGGCGGGGAACTTAGTAGGAGTAAGGACCGGTGTTCAATCAAGACACACTGGGTAGCGTAGAAAATGTAGCGTATATTGTTCAATCGAAAAGTAAGTACACGGGCACACATACGGGTGTGCGAGACGCAAACGAACGGTGTAGTTAGAGATCGGGAGGGCACTGGTGAGAGAGAGAGATGCAGAGCTGACACTTACGGTTGACGAGAGTCGGCTCAAGCCCCAGGACGTCTCCTTCGAAGGCGAGTGGTTGGGATCGCTTGGACGCAGCGGAGTCGCACAGGAACCTCGGACAAGGCGCAGTCGCTGTCGGACCCTCTGGGTTGCAGTCATAAACCGAGAGCCTTCGCACGTCGCTCTCACAAAGCTATCGGTCTTTTTCGTGTCGAGAAGTCGCGCGCACGATGCTTACTTTCTACGAGTCTAAACGAATCTGTCTCTCTCTCCGCGAAACGCGGCAAGCGCACGAGGCTCTCTCTTTCTCTCTCCCCACTTACCGTGCTTTCTCCCGTTCCACTCTCTGTTCGCCTGTAACAGAGCTGTAATACATTATTATACATCATGATATTTATGCTGGGGAGGTTATGACGAGTTAACACTGTTCCTCGTCATAATTGGAACAATAAATTTCATTGGAGGAAGCTACGTGCCAATGAATTGGCAGCGGTTTTTTCATCGTTGATGGACTTTCGAATGTCGTTGGTAGTTCTGACCAGTGCCGTTTGTGTACTGTGCGCCTTCCTAAATCCTGATTGATGTACGTCTATCAGGGATCTACCCAAGACATACTCGTCAATCTGCAAGTAAGCAATGAGCTCAAACAACTTAGCTAAGGCCGGTAGAATGCTTATTGGTCGGTAGTCCTTGGATTCTAGAGCTGGTTTGTTCTTAACCAGTGGTTGAACTATTGCGCTTTTCCAGCAATGCGGAAAAAGACACCCGACTGTAGCGAAGAATCGAAAATATGAAGAAGCATGGGAAGAATCTCAAACATTTCTTTATAAGTTTATTTAATTAAACTCATTAAAAGGTTTGAAATCAGTTCAAAAAAGACCGTTTACAAGGTAAAATGTTGGCAACTATAAGTTATGTGTCCATCATAACTAATCTGTATCTTAGTATTACAATTATAATTTTCCTCTAAAAAGTTATGAAGTCCTGAAAGAAATTGTCAATTGTTTACAGCTTACAGAAGCTTTTCTATATTTGTATTAATATACGCTAATAAATGTAGTGAAATCAGTTTTAAAGATGACAAGTGATAAAAATTAGCATACTGACAAAAATCATTACTTACGCCGAGAAGAATCAATCTCACTATAGCTTCAAGATAAAAATCCGCTTTGTGCTACATGATTCTCCCACATCTAATCTGAATCTTCTAAAACTAATCCGAATCATCTTGTGCAAAAAAAATGAGCAGAATAATAAATATAACAAAATCAAGTAAATTCCTCCTAATAATAGAAGATCATTTAAACACAAAGAGGATTTTCATCTTGAAGCTATATAGTGAGACTAATTCTTCTTGGAGTCAGAAATGATTTTTGTCAGTGCAGGTAAGCTACAATCTGCTGACTAGTTTATAAAAATTAAGATGGTTGTACTTTTCAAAATTATTCTTATAATGCTTACTTGCCGTCCCGTTGTCTTATAGTCTATCGATGAAACACTGAAATTATTACTTCTACGGTGTGAATCTGTTAGATAATATTAATTAACATTACATTTTTTATTATAATCTAAGAAGCTTTACTACCAGCATATAGTCAAAAAATCTTCAAATATACCATATTTGTTGCAAAGAAATAATCTCAAAACTAAATTTAATAATATAAATAAATAGTAAGTAGTTTTGGAATCAAAATATTACTTTTACTTTGATAATCTTGCTTTACGATCTGTATGGATTGAAATGCGATACATTTTCATATTGCTTCCTTCCTAAAGAAGCCTTGTAATAGTAATTTTTTGAGTTTGCGTAAAAACATGTAGAAAGTGTGTTTTGATGCATTTTTAGTCGAAAAATAGTGTTTTTAGAAAATGTCCGTATGGATGTGTGTGGGTGTGTGTTCGTTCGTTCGTCGACATCTGCATCTCAGCTTCTACTCAGTGGATTTTAATCCACCAACTCTCATTTTCTTCGTTTTTACTATAGCATGCTGGGAAAGGAGTCCGTTTTACATTTTGTAGGCTTGTTTTTTTTATAGCGACTTTTTAGTTTTGAGATTTCTGTTTTTTCCAATAAAGTTATTGAAAAAGTTAATAAAAGTGAATTGCTTAATATGCACATGAAAGAGAATAAAATTACCTATCTTTTTACCGCGGAGAATTTATATTATCTATCGTCGTTCTTTTATTATACACCATAAAGTGCAATTTTTTGAAACCGTTATAACTCGAAAACTAAATGTCGAACCTTACTAAAAAATATATGATTATTGAAGATAATTAGAACTATATACTACTTTAATTTTAAGTAAGTTCATCGGAGAAAAACATCAAAAACTGAAAAAGTTGTTTTTCTATGGGACGCGATAACTGGAGTAAAAAGGCATTAATGAAGTTCAAATTTTGGATTCAGTTAGCATTATATAGCACATCGATCCCTATGTTTGGGTTGTTTACGAAACCAGTTAGTTTCAAAGATATTAAGCTTCAAAATTTTTTTTCTCACTCTGTATACTATGAATCGTTATTTTTACGTGGCGCGATAACTGGAATAAAAAGGCAATAATCGATTTAAAATTTTCGATTTAGTTAGGATTATATAACATCTTGATCCCTTTCTTTGGATTGTTTACGATACCAGTTAGTTTCGAAGATATGAGAGAGGAAGAGAGAGAGAGAGCTTTCATTATATATATGTAATTGATTCAAAATAATTGTATCCATCAAACAAACAAAAAATTTTTATATTTATATATGAAGTAAAAACAATTATGATATTGAGCAATACATAATGTTGAAGGAAGCTATGTGCCAAAGAATTGGCAGCGGTTTTTATGTGGGTATCGATCGTTAAGGGAACGAGACACTTTTAAACCCTGAAAAATCAAATTCTATAAAGATAATTACAAAAATAAATGATGATTGTTATATAATTTTTATAGTAATATAAAGTTATATTACCTGTATTTTTACCATGGTAAATTCATGTTAGCACCTACTTACCCACAGTGACTCTCCGTATACTGTTTGGAGTATTTTGGCACTGTCCGTAGGATTCCATATGACCACATGGTTCTATAGGGCTGAAATTTTAGGAGCATGCTGTACGCTTGTAGTTTTGGTATGAATGAAGGGATTTTGATTTGAATGCTTAGAAAATGTTTAATAATGAAAATACTGCATTTTTGGCCTTTTATAACTTATTTATACCACATTTTCTTTCATAAAAGATTTGCTAACCATTCAAATCAAAATTCCTTCATTCATGCCAAAAGTATAAGTGTACAAAGCATGTGGTCACATTGAATCCTACGGACAGTGCCAAAATACTTAAAACAGTATACGGAGAGTCACTATGTGTAAGTAGGTGCTAATATGGATTTACCATAGCTAAAATACAGTTAACATAACCCTCTATTAGTATAAAAATTATATAACATTATAATTTATTTTTGTAGTTATTTATAAGAATTTTATATTTCAGGGTTTAAAAGTGTCCCCTTAAGAACACTCAGTATACTTTGTCAATAATTTACAGATTTGGTTACTGAACTATTTTTCGAGAGAAAAAACGTCCAAAATTCTTATCTCAACTTAGGTCTTCATGGGAGTCGTATGAATAAATAGGTTGATATTCGGATTACTTTATAGAAACATTTCGGATCAAACAGAAAATCTAGTGATTCTCAAGTGATTCTCGAGTGATTTTCAAGTGATTTGCAAATGATTTTCAAGTGAATTGTTGTGATTCAAATGAATTAAGTTGAATTGTAAATTAACTGTAACATGGATTATAAATTAACTAAATTTTAATCATGATTGGTTGTCGTATCAGTAATTTATTGAGCAAAAGTATTCTCGAAAGGGTCCAGAGAGAAATTTGATAACTGTGTGATAAAAGAATATTTTTATTCATGAAAAATACAGAATAAAATGTAACCGATAAAACTTTTTAATTCGTGTATTGGAAGTCCGGTGGTCTTTTTAGTCTCGTGAATTAAAGCTCAAACTTCCTGTAACATTCTCTATGTTCATGTCTTTGTTTTTAAGAAGTTAATTTGAAAACAAATAAGTAACATCTTATAATTTATTGAAAATTCCTATATCTTGCAACCCTTATTTCATGCAATCTGTCAAAAAAGTCTAACGATAAATTAATATTTTTGCATTATTACATCATAGCAATTTTACCTACGTTTTGATTTGATAGTCACTTGAGAATCACTCGAAAATCACTTGAGATTTTGGCATAATTGTCACTCTTGAATTACTTAAGATGTCACTCGATTCTCAAGTAAGTTTCATCAGTAGGGAGTATTTTTATCAAATGTTTACATTTTCTTTTAAGATTCTGACCATTTTATGACCATTTTTCGATTTAAGAAAAAATATATATCGTCATCCAACATGGTGGGAGAGTGGTCGCCTTCCGACAAGTGTGTTAGTAATTTTGCTTGTCACAAGCTAAAAATAAGTACATCAGTGGTCTGCATTATCTGTGATTCAGTGTATCATCGTAATTGTCTGGCTGAGCAACAGAACGAGTGCAAGGTTCTTACTAGAAACCTAATAATCTGTCCTGAGCATGGTAATAGGAACCTAATCTCAAAAATTGAAGAGGAAAGCTTAAACAATCCAGTGAGATTGTTGATTGCGCAAATTAAACTAAGCAAATCAGAAGAAATTAGAAATGAACTCCTACTAAATGCATCAAGTTCAACACAAGACTCACTGAAGATCGAAGTTAAAGAAAAGTACAAACTGGTCAAGAATGAAAACTTTTTACTAAAGCAATTAGTCAATGAACTAACCAAAGAAAACACAATGCTAAAAGAGGACATTTAAATGAAGCAAAACGAGAGGTCACCAGCAAATGTGTTGTACGCAAAGATAACCAGTCTTCCAAAGCCACTCCAAAAGAAAGTGCCACAGATTACAGTAAAAAATGTAAGTGACAAACCAGTGGACGTTAAAAATAAAGTGATTTAGTGCTTAACTGGTAAAAAACGGATACAAACTACAAATATGTTCGTTAACAAAAAGAAAGGACTTGTCATCTCATGTCTGAATAGTGAGAGTGTTTCATTGACTCAAGAGATACTGCAACATAACCTCGAAGGTGTCTGTAAAGTAAGGAAAGATGAACTGAAAAATTCCATGATCAAAATTGTTGGAATCGACAACTGCAAGAATTTTGAGGAAAAATATATTGAGGAGAACATTAACGCAAGAAATTTTAGTAGATTTGAAAATAAATATAATAAAGAAAACAAAAGCAAGATTTTTGCGGAAGACCAGAATTACAAAGTATACGATTTAATCAACATAAAACCCTGCTATAATTGTGGAAGGTTTGGACATAACAGCGGAAAATGCAACAACACTAGTGCATGTTTTAAATGTGCAAGACAACTACCAGCGAAAATAAAACCATGAAATGCCTAAATTGTGAATAAACAAACCGTAAATACAGGACAAATCTGGACATCAAAGATGACCCTAGTGATCCAATACAATGCAGCATTTAAAAAAAAATCTGCTGCCAATTCATTGGCATGTAGCTTCCTTCAACGAAATTTATTGTTCCAATAAATAAAATATTATTTTACAATACAGTATGTGAATGCTATTTTAAATATTTCCAAGTTTAATTATTTAGCTGTAGAAGGAATTTTCTTATAGCAAAAGATATATAATAATTTGAAAGATCCGATCAAAATCTGTAAAATAGCGAAGTTGCAGAATCGATCGTTCAATATTGATATATGTAGAAATCGTATAAGGGTGTAGAAATCGTTTAAGGTAGTACCATCGATAACTAAATACCGTTGAGATTTGAATGAAATTTGATATATCGATTCATATTAGTCTAAAAATTACAGAAACAAATATTTGTAAGGCCAGGGTACGTGGGAAAAAAGTTATAAGCATTTGAATTTATACTCATTTAATACGTACGTAGTCTTATGGGAATCACGATTCTAGTGACAGTTATTCTTAAATTTTATAAAAACTACCGTTCAGATTTTGTTAAGAATTTTTTAGTTAAAGAAAAATATGATGAATGATATGATTATTGATATTTCAAAAACTACGATTAGGTAGATATAAGTATTAGAAAGAATTGATTAAAAGCAAAAAAAGTCACACTTAACCTCAAAACGTGAGTCAAATCAGCTTCTTTATGGAAGTTTTTATTAATAATTAGGACGAATAGAATCATTTACTGCCAATGCATACTCATTATTTGGCGATTGTTCATTTATGCAGCTTCTTTAGTAAAGTAAATATCGCGAATAAACAATGAATAAAAAAGGCGCTCATTTGACTAGGGACGTAGTGACGGAACTACCTTAATTTTAAAGATATATATTTTTTATAAATTTTTGGCAAAAATCGGTTTTTACATTTCAGATCCTTACTTGAGAACTGCTCAACGAAATTGTTTAAAACTTTAATGGCAGACAGCTTTGTTTATGTTAAATCACCAAATAAAATGTTTAAGCATTTGACTACATTGTTCTAGAGATACAAGAAATCAAAAAATTTTCAAAAATAAATTTAAACCTTCATATCTTAAGAACTATAGGGGTTTCAAAGCTACGCAATAAACTTAGCTAAAACACATAAAATATCTAACTTTTCCTAGAATCTCAAGTATAATAAGGCCTTTTTACGCCTGTAATCGAGGCACAACAAAAACTCATTTTTTTCAGTTTTCGATTTATTACTGAAAGAATAAGTAGTCAAATCACTTAAAATTTTAATAAAATATAGTTTGATACGTGACCCATCAAAATGATTTTTTCGTTAGATTATAATCTTTACTTTCAGAGATGATTTTTTTTTAAATTACCTGTTTTATTTTATCTGCCGAACGGAGCGGTCGATCCCAAGGACCAAACAGGGAAAAGTAGGTGATTTTATTATCTTTCAAATCCATTTTAGCTGAATTGTTTGTAACAATGGGACGGTTTAAAAAAAAACGCAAAATAGTGTTTTTTAAAAATAACAAAATGGCCATAAAACTAAAAGTAATTGACAAAATAAAAAAAAAAACTGTTTTCCCCGAATCCAGAATCCGAAAATAGATATGCATGTCAAATTTTATTAATATTAGTAGTGTCATGGCGCGTACAAGAAACAAGCCTTCCGACAAGTGTCACGGAAATTTTGCATGTTGTAAACTAAAGCAGGCTACAACTGCAGTGATCTGCGATGAGGCATATCATCTTAGCTGCCTCAAGCAAAAGAACGACGACTATAAATTCATTGGTGACAATCTTATAGTCTGCTCGGAACACAGCGAGCGAAGCGTAACCTCTAAAATCGATGAGAATGCCTTGAGTGAGTCAGCGTCACTCTTGATAGCTCAAATTAAACTCAAAAACTCAGAAGATGTGAGGAACGACCTTCTTGCTGAGACTAGCAACATAAGGTCATTCAAGAACATTCGTATCTTTGAAAATTGAAAACCACGAGCAAATGCTTAAAATTATTTTGAATTTTTCTAATAACTTCTGACTTATAAATCAAAAAGTATTGATGTGTAATCTTTTTTGAAATGACAAAACCTTATGAATAAGTTTAAATAATCTCTATTGTGTTATCACTTTAATTGACTGATTTGATATTTTAACCCTAATCAACGTATCAAGCAAAATGTGAAATTTTTATCTCATGTATTCGAAGCCAGAATCAATGATCGAATGGGTTCATTGTAGGTTTAGTTTTGTTAAGCAAGATATTTTGAACTATTATCATGCTAACAATATCTAATAATTTATTTAATTAGACAGCATAACACAATGAATTAGAAGTTAATGACTTGGTCTGGTCAAGTGAAATGAAGTGCAGTGCATGAATGTCATAACTTTGTACAGATAATGGAGAAGGACTGTATTAAATATAACAAATTAAAGTATTAATAAAACCAACTGACAACGCTGTTTACAAAACATTAATGTCACTTGTATTTTGAATTTGAAGCACCGCGCTTTTGAACGCTCGGTTATATATGGTACTCTAACCTCCATATGCTCGGTGCTACGGATAGATACGAGTTTTCAAATCGCATTTTCTCCACTTCTACCGATTGAAAATAAATGAGAATTTTTGTAAATTGATCATCAACGAGCTGAGTAACATAACATGTGTGTATGCATTCCTTCAAATGTCCGGTAAATGGCGGAACAAGCTTCGCACGGAGCGAATACATTATCCTTTCTCTCTCTCACTGGAGATACAATTATTGCATAGTGCATCATTTACATAAATACACGTACACACAAATACAAATTTAAAAATGAATACATTATGTATATGCATGCAAAAAACAGCATTGATTTAGCATTGTATTAAATATTTTATCGATAACTTGTCGATAACTGTATTTAATTTTGGAGATAATTTGATGGTGTCATCCTAAATAAAAATAATGATGAAAAATTACAACTCATAATTATTTTACAACTTTTACCATTTTATCTGTTTCAGAAAATGCTAACGACTGAGCTTTACAGTATGCTGTTTAACAGAGAGCGGACAATACCCTGGATGAAATACAGCACCCCAGAAATATTAATGGATGAGGACGGTTGGGCTTTAGAGGAGCAGCCTGTATCGCTACAAGCAAGACCAGCTCTGCGACCAGAATACAATTACTGGGTGCCAATAGAAGAAGAGCCCAAATTTATCGATATTGTAACGACCCTGAAGCAAGGGCAAAGCACAAAGAAATTAGAAAAGTTCAAGCGCGGACGTCAGAGACGAACTAAAGCGCTAAGAAAGTTCGAGAAACGGGAGTAGTTCAAAACGCGGATCAGCGCCGAACCAATCAGCGAGCAGCAGCAGCGGCGGACTGGAGGGGGAAGAAACAGCAGCGCAATATATATATATATATATATATATATATACTAGTGGGGCTTCGCTCCGCTCGCCAACCCCCCATTTTATATTTTTGTTTTCAAAATTTATTTTTATGATTTGTTTTTACTTTATAAACATATATTACCTTAAATACCGGAAATCTATCTTCACTGCCACTTATTTTATACAGAAAACAATTTCCTTTAGTCTTAGCGTTTGCTATGACTATCAATAAATCTCAAGGTCAAAGTTTCGATAATGTAGGAATATACTTAAAAAAGCCATTATTTTCTCATGGCCAATTATATGTAGCTTTATCTAGATGCAAAAAATCCTAATCAATTATTCATTCAAATTGAAAATGAAAACAATTCAGAAATCGAAAACATAGTTTCGAATGAAATTTTTAATTAATAGCAAAACATTTTTAATAATTGGAAACATCGAAATTTCTTTAATATATGATTTAATAGTAAATTGTTAAATCATTAATGCATTAATATATACAATGTTCCTATACATTTTTATAAATAACAATTTCAGGATGGAATGGAATCCGGTTCAAAATTTGATTCCAGTGAACAATATGGATTTACGCGAAGTAAATAATCAAATTATAGAACATGAACGCGATGAAGTAAATTATGAAAATTATTTAATTAATTTGCAACAGGATTATGATAAATATGAATTGGATAGACTCAATGAAAAGATTGAAATTTATGAAATTTTTAATGATGAAATTCTTCAACATTTTTCTAGTTTAGATGAAATTCCTACTAATATGACTTTAAATATTCAACGTATTTTAAAACTACGTAAAAAAAAAATCTTATACCTACATCTTTGATAAGTAATCCTGATGCTTATGTACTTTATTTTGAATATTGCT
>CM053172.1:37964398-38041898 GCA_012977825.3 Pteromalus puparum
AAATTTTTTTGCTAATAAAAAACTTTAAATAAAAAAAATTGTACTAACAATTAATAAATTTTAGGAAAAGCTGCTAATAGGAGGTGCGGGGGGGAGTATCTCCAAAACAACTATATAATATAGGTAGATATATATTTCTTGTATTTTTTACTTTTCAGCTTTTCGTATAGTACTACTTCAGAGGCAATACGTCCTCTGAAGGTTAACTATACACATTTTTAATTTTAAATAGAACATCTTCGAGGCATTACGTCCTTGGAGAAAGTTCTATAAGAAGAGTATTTTGAACAGCAGTACGTCTGTTCAAAATAATTTCTTAAAACATTTTCTTTTAAAAAAAATTCAAACACAAGTCCTTTTAAGGTAGATTAGACTTGGCTGCAATGAGTCAGCCAAGATCGAAATATCATAAATAAGAAAATTTTAAATTACAAAATCTTTATAAGAGAATGAATTCAAATACCATGACATCCCGGACCACAAAAATATAAAATAAAATATACGAGCTCGGTCGGAGTGTTTCAATATTGATGACCTCCCGGCGCCATATAGACCTCCACCGCCAAAAGCTGCGACACCACCACCATACCGTTGAGATTAACTTTCAGATTGCAGAACCCCCTGCTCTCAACAATTTTACATATAAGGGTTTCAAATTCATTCAAACGGGAGAACTTCTATCCCTACTCGCTTCTTGTGAATAGTCGCCGGTGGATTGTCCGGACAGCGGAATTGACACTCGACTTGAACATCTCAGTTAGAACATCATGAGTGTCATAGACCAACTTGCGCCGTTGAAAACATTTAAGCCAAAGAAAAAACATTTTCCTCCTTGGGTGGTTCTGACCTTAAAGACCTCTACAACCAACGAGACGCGACGAAAAAACATTACAAACGAACTCGACGAAATGACTTGTTGACGGAATATCGGTCTCTAGCTGCAGAGGCTGAACAGCGTACTACCCAAGCGCGAGAGACGTTTATACAAAATCGAATCTTCGATGCACTTGATAATAATAAAAATGTTTGGAATGAATTTCGCAACCTGGGTCTTATTACGAAAGCTAGGAACGATCTACACGGTTTTACTCCAGATGAGTTGAACACTCACTTCGCTGGGGTGTCCATATCTGATCTCGAGCGTGGGGTAGATTTGAGCGGCATCTTGTCATAAGCTAGTGACAATGGATTCACGTTTCGTGAAGTTACCTTTGCGGACGTGATGCTAGCAGTCGCTCATTTCTCATCTCAGGCGAAGGGTGAGGATGGGAAACCTCAAAGCGTTATTGCGAAATCTTTACAGTTATTGGCTACTATCTTGTAACGTTGTTTAACACCTCATTATCAAGTGGGATCTTTCCTGGGGCCTGGAAGAGGGCTCGCTTGGTGCCTCTCAAGAAGACGGCAATTCCAGCAACCGTCTCGGACTTACGTCCAATAGCTCTATCGAGTTTCCTTTCAAAGGTCCTGGAGAAGATCGTACATGACCAAATCTCGGAATATCTAAACTCACAGAAGATTCTTGATCCTCTCCAGACCGGTTTTCGAAGTAACAATTCAACGCAAACAGCACTACTAAAACTGACGGAAGACATAAGAAAGGGTATAGACGATGAAAAGCAGCTACTGACCATCTTACTGCTTTTCGACTTTAGTAAGGCGTTTGATACCATATCACCCTCAAAATTGCTACGGAAACTGATCAGGATGGGCTTCTCTAGATCAGTAGTCCTGTGGGTCAAGTAATTTATAACAGAACGTAATCAACGAGTGTTTACTACATCAAACGGAGAATCGGATTGGTTAACAACCAATCTTGGCGTCCCACAGGGCTCTATTCTGGGACCTCTCCTGTTCAGTCTTTACATAAACGACCTTAAGGACGTACTGTCTGATTTCAAAGGACCAGGGGGACGGTTAATAAATGGTGTTGCGGACTTGCTATACGCGGACTACCTGCAAACCTACACTCAATGTACAAGAGACAATCTTCGTGAGGGTCTGCATCGCCTGTCGGCTGTGGCGCGAGCTGTGTCGGCTTGGGCTTCCGATAATGCATTGCATCTCAATACTGGCAAGATTAAAGCTATAATTTTTGGGTCGGAGTACAACATAAATCAACTGCAGGGGTTGAACTTGCCTGGTGTTGAGGTGCAAAATGGTATTTTCGTGACATTCGTCAACACAGTAACTAACCTTGGTGTTGTCGTGGATTCTAAATTAACGTGGAAACCGCAGGTGGATGCAGTTAGCCGAAAGGTTAACAGAGCTCTTTATGGACTAAGGTCTTTTCGATCCTGTACCACTGAGGCGTTACGTAAGCAGCTGGCAGCCGCTCTTGCTATTTCTCACCGAGATTACTGCTCTGTAGTGTAACTTGATGTGTCCGGGGAACTTCAGACTCGACTGCAGAGATTGCAGAATTCATGTGTCAGATATATATTTGGTGCTAGAAGGAGAGAGCATATCACTCCCTATAGGAAGAAACTGGGCTGGTTAGATAGTAAGGAAAGAAGGGCGTACTTGCGGCGGTGTTCGTTTATAAAGCCTATAGAATGGGGCAGCCTCCGTATCTCGTGGCCCTCTTTAAAAAAAAACAGTGCAGGAATTCCGGTAGGGTGTCCAGGGATATTTAGGTTCCGGGGTCGCGAACTGACGTCGGACTAAACTCGTTTGCTGCGTTTGGAGCGCGTCTATGGAACTCCCTTCCGCAGGGTATGCGAACCTTGCCATCGCTGGCTGGCTTCAAAATAGCAATGCGAAAATACCTGTCGCTTAATTCGCTGTGATACGAGACTGCTACGTACAGTAGTAATTATGTTAATTCTATTTACTGTGTTTCTTGTATTTGTAAATATTTTTAGTTATGACCGTTGTGCAATTTCACTAGTCTGCGTTGCTGTATCAATGACGTGATAGAATAAGAGCAATACATTATAAGTATTATGTCAAACGCAGTACGACGAGTACCTGAACAAGTATGATTTGTGATTTGTGACCTGACAGCTGTGATATTCATCTATTTACACTGAACATGTATGATATGTAATATTTTGATCTGATCAAATAAACTTTCAGAATCAAAACGATTTAGACAAGAGGAAAATCCTCTTGCTCCGAACAGGTCATTTTTCTGAGTGTAAATACACACCATAAAGGGTAAATTATTGTAATTGTTTTAACTCGAAAACTAAATTTTGAATCTTTCTAAAAAAATTATGATTATTGAAAATTATTAGAACTACTTCAATTTTATTTTAAGTCTTTTCATGGGGCCGATCCTGAGAAAAACATCAACAGCTAAAAAAACCGCTGCCAAATCATTGGCACGTAGCTTCCTCTAATGAAATTTAATGATCCAATAAAAAAAAAATTGTTAAATACAGTATGTGAATGCTATTTTAAATATTTCCAAGTTTAATTATTTTGCTGTAAAAGCGATGTTCTTATAGCAAAAGATATATAATAATCAGAACGATTTGATCAAAATCTCTAAAATAGCGAAGTTGCAGAATCAATCGTTTAATTTTGAAGATATATATATGTAGAAATCGTAAGAAGGTGAGCACAAGCGAGGAATAAATGTAAAGCCAAAACTCTCAAACTCGCTACCCCACGCGTCATGAGTTTTAATGACAATAATATAAAAGAAATATTGACGAGTAGCGCACGAGTTGCTATAGAGAAATGTGTGGCAATGAAAATAATGATTAAAAAAAAAAGTGAATCAAAATATTTCACGTCGTCTTACTCAAGCTGTCGCAGCAGCAACATCGCGCAGAAATTAGATAACGATGGATTTTTATCTTATCAGCATTTTTCTGCTAATTCTTGGAGCAGCAAATCATCCTGATTTTTGAGAAAAATCGGTTTTTATATTTCAGCTCAATACTTAAGAACTGCTCAGCGAAATCGTTTCAAACTTTAACAGCAGATAGCTTTGTTTATGGTGAGTCAACAAATAAAATTTTGAAGCATTTGACTGCATTGTTTTAAAGATATGGGGAGTCAAAAAATTTTCAAAAAAAAATTTAAACCTTGATATCTTAAGAACCATAGGGGTTTCAAAGCTGCGAAATGAACTTAGCCAAAACACATAAAATATCTACCTTTTTCCAAAATCTCAAGTGCAATAAAGCCTTTTTACGCCCGTAATCGAGGCACAAAAACTCAGTTTTTTCAGTTTTCGATTTATTACTGAAAAAAATAAATAGTCTAATCACTAGAAATTTTGACCGAATATAGTTTAACATGTAAACCATGAAACGGTCACGACTTTTCTCGGTCCTGGGTGCAGCTAGTGATATAGTAATTGACTAATATTTTATAGAAAAGTAGTGAGCATTTCCTAATCTGCGTCTTAATTCTGAAAGCAGGTTAGGTAGAAAGATTTTAATTAATGATTTTAAATATTTATAATAATTATAATAATATTTGTAGTACAGGTCCGGGATACCAGGTAGTGGAATGTTTTATCACAATAATAAGCTTTTGTTCTTTATAACAAACTAAATATATTCAAGTTCTCATATATAGGAGAATATTGCGTATATGGTTGCATATATTCTCTATTAAAAACAAAATTAAATATGCGTTTATATGGCGGTATCTAATCAGAATGGTAATATTACAATTAAACAGATTGTATACAGATACGCTTAACTTTGCGTTATCTGTTCGAGTACGAAAATTATACAAGTCTTATCACGATTCGTAATAATTCTAAGTTTTTTGAGAATGATTGAAATTTGTATAAGTCTAAGACGGATACGCTTAATTTGCGTTATCCTGTCTGACTAAAAAATTTTATAAGCATACGAATATTCAAAAATTTCTCTAAAAATGTCTCGTCTTTTGAAAGGAACTGAAATTTTTCTAAGTCTAGGACTGATATGCTTTAAGATGCGATATCGTGCCTAACTAGAAAATTTTATAAGTCCTTCAAAGGTGAGAAAATATTTTAAGTTTGATCTACCAAGGCGTAAATTGCTCTTGAGTAGAGACTAGTGCGCTTAAATTGCGCTAGAGCTAGTGACTGGCCATAGGCCGCGCAGGTCCTTATAAAGGTTCGGGAGAGAGCGGGGCTCGAGCCGCCGAAAAAACTCTCACATACAAATATATACACGCACATTCATACCTATATACAAATACCATTCATATAGGCGTACGGAGATGCGCGCGCCGCGCCGCTACTGCGTCACCACCCCACCCTCATACGTTGTGCACGCCGCACCGCTCGCCGCTATGATATACCGGATGCCCGACACCTAGCTTTCGGTCGGTGGAGTGTAGGTGGAAAAAATGTATCCGGGAAAAACCATAAGGAAAAAATTTGGGGACCTTCTTCGGATTTTACAGCCCATAATGAGGGGTCGATAATCCGTGGAGGAAGGGTCGGGGATGAGGCCCCGGTTAAGGGGCAATAAACTTTCCACCAATTAAACATTTAGTTTACTAAATTTCTTTATAAACAACTAAATCAAAAATTGGCAGACAAGATTTTAATAAATGAAAAATGCCGATTTGAAACAAATTTGAATGGCAAAAATCGGATAAGATTTACTCAATGCTTTTACAGCGCTAAAATAGGCGAATACTAAGCATTTTTTACATTTCAAAGTTCGTCGGCATCCAATATGTTTGCGGACAAATATTTATTTATAAACAATTTGCAATATTTACTGATTAATTACTTCATAAATGAAAAGAGAAAATTTTTGTAACGGTTAGCGTGCTGTTCAGTAATTGGCAGTTATTAAAATATTGTTCATTCTTATCGCATGCATTTTTGGTACAAAAAACTATTTATATTATGCATGTAAATATTTGTCCTCAAACATATTGGATGCTGACAAATTTTAACAATTGCCAATTACTGACCAGCACGCTAACCGTTACAAAAAAATTTCGCTTTTCATTTATGAAGTAATTAATCAGTAAATATTGCTAATTGTTTATAAACCGCAAACATATTGGATGCCGACGAATTTTGAAATGTAAAAAATGCTTAGTACTCGCCTATTTTAGCGCTGTAAAAGCATTGAGTAACTCTTATCCGATTTTTGCCATTCAAATTTGTTTCCAATCGGCATTTTTCATTTATTAAAATCTTGTCTGCCAATTTTTGATTTAGTTGTTTATAAAGAAATTTAGTAAACTAAATTTTTAATTGGTGGAAAGTTTATTGCCCCTTGACCGGAGGCCTCATCTCCGACCCTTCCTCCACGGATTATCGACCCCTCATTATGGGCTGTAAAATCCGAAGAAGGTCCCCAAATTTTTTCCTTATGATTTTTCCCGGGTAAATTTTTTCCACCCACACTCCACCGACCGAAAACTAGGTGTCGGGCACGCGGTATAGATATATAGGCGTATACGCGCGCTCGCGTCGCCTGCTGCTGCTGCACCGTAACTCCGACTGCTGCCGCTGCTTGCTAGTGGCGCTACTGACATGATGTCCAGGCCAACTGCTCAGCTGTGACCCGTAGCGTCGAAGGAAAGAGTAGGGATCGCGTATTTGCGCGAAATATAGCTAGAATAAAGTCAAAGGACTTTAGAATTTTTTAAATTTTAAATTGAAAACCCTGCGGAGCTGATGTGGGGTGTTACAACCATAAACATGATTTGTTTGTGAGGTTATGATGTTTACTTTCAGAGACATACATTTTTTTTAAAAAAGCACCTTTTTCATGTTATCTGCCGAACGGAGCGGTCGATCCCGATGATCAAACGAGAAAAAGTAGGTAATTTTATTATCTTGCAAATGCATTTTAGCTAAATTGTTTGTAACAGTGGGACAATAGAAAAAACGCAAAATAGTGTTTTTCAAAAATCAAAAAATGGCCATAATAAGAAAAATACTTAAGAAAATAAAAAAATTACTGTTTTTCCCGAATTCAGAATCCACAGATATGCATGTCAAATTTGATTGATATTGACGGAGTAGTTCCAGAAATATTACGGCATACATACACACACACACACACACACACACACACACACACACACACATCCATACGGACATTTTCTAAAAACACGTAATTCGAACGCCAAATATCTCAAAACATATTTTTATGAAATTTTAGCGAAACTGAAAATTTTACTATCACAAAGCTTCCTCTAGGAGGAACGCACCGAATATCTACCGCTTGTGTAGAATATATACTTATATATATAGCATTAACTGTATTATACCAAAGATTACGTTGAATAAAATATTTTAAAGTTAGTAAATAAGATGTTAGGTGAAAAAGAGAGGGTGAGCTCTTGGAGATCTGTTTAACATTAGCTATGCAGGAGAGAGAGAGAGAGAGAGAGAGACAGTGAGAGAGAGGATGAGAGAGAGAGAGAGATGACGACTGAGAGAGAGAGAAGATTTCGATAAGTTTTATTTTCGTACATTTATGTTGTACATATACCGAGAATGTATAAGTAAGAATAGATAACTGTCTAACTGGATTATGTGTGAGAGAGATGAGTGAAAGCGAATTTTGAATGGATGAAGGTGGATGAGTTTATCATTGCCTAGATTTTCCGCGTGAAGAATTACCGCTTGCTTTAGTTTTAAAATGAAGTAATGGATTTCATGCTCACGAAGATGAGATGGCAGCAATTCCAAGCGTATGAGGCGCTGACATGAAATGAATCTCTCAGCGTCGTCCCCGTGTGGCGAGGAGGGATGTCCAAGGGATCACCTCACCCCTCCAGGACGGAGGTGCGACGTGACAGTCGAAGTAGGCAATATGTAGATGTGTAGCGGAGTGTTTGTAAAGAGTTTCTCAGAAACAGGCCATAAATTACTTCTCCTACGTCCGGCAGTCGTGCAGCTTGCCAACTCACGTCCTAGGGGTATTGCTTCTCCCTTCTTATACCATAGATGAACGGATCCTTACTTTACCAGTCTTGTAGTTGGCTGCAAGTTCTTGTGTGTCACAGTATACTAGAGCAGCAGTAGTCGATAATGGGAAACAGGATGCTTGCACGAGATGCTTGCGCAGTCTAAGTATGCTCTTCCTGAAGAATTACAGCGTAAACATTAGTGAGTTGGCACGCTTATCAAGTTGTCTAACGTGCTCTTTCCAGTTAGCGTGAATCGAGCACCACTCCCAGACCACGCACGGAATGACTGGTATTCGTGACCGGCTCCCCTATGTTATATAGGTATTAGCTACAGTTGTAAAGCGTTTATATAATATGCGGAACCCAAGGACCATCGCTGTGTTTTACTGACTTTAGTTTAGAGATTGTGCAGCCCAGCTGTGTTTTTCGGCGTTAGCTGTCCTCTTCACGAACAGAGTCAAGCTCCCAATGTGCAATTGGCTGTATACTGCAGTCTCCGCATAGATGAGATGAGATAGTTCAGAGGCCAGCAATAGTGACTCATTTATGTACAGACGAAAATAGCAGGGGACCCAGGACGATCCCTGTGTTACTCCCTTAAAAAGTCGAAAACTAGAGTGCTATTCGTCACCAATGACAGCCTGCTCTCTGCCCTGAGAAGTAGAGGCGAGCTCAGGGATAACTGTGCTAGAGAAGCCGAAAGGGCTTAGCTTGTTCTGAGTAGCTTGGGTGGCACCTATGTCAAACGCTGCTAAAGTCAAAGAGGACAGAGAAGAGTTACCTTCTTCTTGTCTGTGCCAAGCCTGACATAGTCAGATCACTGTTAAGGCCCGACTGAGTGCGGAGATGCTGTGCCAGGCCGGAAACCGTTTGTAGATCGATCTAAAAAGTCTAGATCAACGGTACTAGAGATTGTCTGGCACAGCCACTCAGCCGGTCTTGTGACAGAAAACTTTAGGAGGGAGATCGGACGGTAGTTGTTAAGTCTCGTGTGTCGTGAGCTGACGTTTGTCTATGCTGCTGCACCACGACATTCTTCCTCAGAGGGGAAGCGATGAGCTCGCCTCTAAAAGGACAGGTTGAAATAATACGAGTATAGGTACAGCGTCCATGTACTGGCAGTGCCTGTGTTAATAACTAAACTGGGTATGCCGTCGCAACCTCTGGCCTGGAGTCAAAGTTCATATTATTATGATGCTAAAATGTCCGATTCCGTCTTATCTCCCTGAAGTTTAAGTGTTCGGGTTAGGTTGTTAGCTCTCAATGGTCACGCAAGTAATCCTCAACAGCGGGAGCTAGGGATCCTAGATGATACGCTGTATAAGTGAGTGAGTTTTCATTCCGCTCGCAATGCGAGAAGCGAGTAAGTGTGTTTTCTTGTGTGAGGTGTAATTCCAAGAGAGAGAGAGAGATTTTAGAGAGAGAGATAGGAGGGAGAGAATTTATATTGATAAGAATTAGGCATATAGCATACTTAAAACACCCCCTATCCTCGAAAGTGTTTGTGTCCTGGGCCCGATGTTGAGAGTAGAGGTTCTCCGCTCTCTACCGCCTACCCCTTCCATGTTTTTAGTACCAAGAAGAGTGGATGTCTCCCACTCTTATTATATGTTCTTGAAGCCCGTATAGCGTCTCTACTATTGGCCGATGGATGTGTGGATATGTTTCTTCCACTCTCACCGACGTTTTCCAAACTGGACTCTTCTGTCTCTTTCTTAATATATGCGTTCTCTCTCTCAAGTGCGAGTCACCCCATCTGCCTACGGCCAGATACGCTCGTCCTTCCCTCATATTAGAGTAATACCTCTATCCCGTAGCTTCGCTCTTTTATATTGTCTGTCGCGCTTCTCTCTAATGCAGAGCTGGTGGGATAAGGATCTCGGTCCTCTGGACTCTCTGTCTCTATTCTTATATATAGCGTTCTCTTTTCTAAGCAGCATCCGGCTCGCTTACAGTCAGATATCGCTCCTTCCCTCTATAGTAGTCTCTATGCTCTCCCGTCGAAGTCCCGCTAGCTCTCCTCTCTTTCTTACACTATGCTGCCGCGCTCTCTCTAAGAGCACAGTTTGGGGAAAGGACCTCTGTTCTTTCTAATATAGCGTTTCTCTCTAGACGCCGAGGATCACAGCTACGTATGCCCTTTACCTACGCTTAAAAGTCATACGAACTTTAAGTGCGAGCGACCATTTTAAGTGGTTCTCATAGTGACAAAAATCGAAACCTCGAAAATGTTGTCTGTTGTAGAATTTAGATTATTCATACGCTTGATAACGCTGTTATTTTGTACGAATAAATTAAGTCGAGTATCTTAATTCTTACATATAACTCTTATGAGCACACTAGCTTCTTAAAGAGTGCACTCATTCTCATTATAACATTATTTTATAATATAATCTTATTCACAGAACCATATATTCCTATGTTTCCACAACTGCCAGAGTCCCTGTGATATCTATCTATTTTTTTGAATGGCCTGTTATAGCGTTCTCTCAAATCCCTTCTCTTGCTATTAACATTCGAATGTTTTCAGCGCCTATAAGCTATTGGTTATTTGTCGTATGTGGATCCATTCAGTTAATTAATCATTTTTAGAACAAGCAATCAATTTAATTTAAAATATACTCTTCTATCCAGTTTGATTAGTGACCAATTTTTACACGGAAAAGAAAAGTTGTGTTTTTTCAGAAATCATCTTCTAATCGCATACTACATATTTCAGCTCCAATATTTTAAGATATGTTCAAATTCTGTGAGGACTAAAATTGAAGATAAATGTATTCAAAAATTCAGATATAACAAAAATAAAAACTAGTCAGGATCTGGCTTCAACAATTTAACGAGCTTCTAAGTTAGGATATTAGATGAATTCATCCAGATTTAGCTCCTTCTGTAGATCACGTTCCAGAGTTATCATCTGGTCTAATAACGATTAGGTTTCGACCTCTGATATTAATCATCATTTTTCGTAAAAAACTTATTTTTCGAAATGTCTTAACATGCAAAATCATCTTTAATTTTGCATCTTACAAAACTTTTTCCTCAGAAATCATAAATATGTTGAAAAGGTATTAATGAGAGAGATGAAAGTATGAAATCGTATCATAATAAGTATAAAAAAAGATCCAAAGCTATATACAAAGTATCAAAAGGTTAAAATAAGTATCAAAAATTATACAAAAGTATATTCAAAACAGTAACAAATAGCTATCAAGTAATATATCAAAATAGTTGATCAACAAGTTAAAAAGTTATTGAAAAAGTAAGCAAAGTATCAAAGAAAGTGTCAAAATATTCAAAAAGTATGAAAAAAGAATGATATCTAACAAAGAAAAGTATAGGGAATCCCTTTTAGATCGCCAATGGAATGGGTCGACAGAAATTGTGGTGGATGAATGGACTATATGAATCTCGACGACTCAACGATTATGAACACATTCGAAATTCCGAGCGAATAATCCAACCTTCCTAAGACCCAGACTCACTTAACATCTGTGATTAATTTTTACTATTCTTAGTTCCCGTCAATTTTACTTTACCATGAGTCGTTTTTTCTCCAACATAAAAATTCTTTTATTTCACTTTTCAGAATCGATTATCTTGCACTTCAATCCAAGACTGCTGTAGCGCCGACTTTCGGTTTGCCAAAAGAAAGCCACCGGATCTTTTAGAAAAAGATCACCCGACATGGTGACTGACTCAAGAGGTGAGTCGAATCGGCCCACGAAATGTTGTGGCCGAAATCGATTGACAGCCTTTCAAATATTTGCTGGAGACGGCTCGTATCAGCAGTCTAAAACTCAAGAACTATTCTTAATACTTTCTTAACACACAAATTAACTCAGTTCTTATTTCCATACATATCAGGGTTGGAACTTCTTTTAAGTTCTATTACTGTTAAATGATGTATGACAATACCAAAGATTATTTGTTTGAATAAAACTTTATTTATGTGTCCAACTTTGTACATAAAAATACATGACAAATCATAATCTTAATTTACAATTGTTTTCTTATGTATTTGTATCTAGATAATAAAAGTCATACAATCTCGATGTTATTACTTCCAACTATTTTGTGTCATCATTAAATCCTATCCCATTTTAACATATATGCGTTTCACCACTTTTCTTTAAAACTCTTTTTCACTATATTAAATTCAGAACAAGTTATGAATTTCCGTTCATAGAAAGCCGCCAGGAGGGGTTATTATAATAATCTTTGCAGCATGGTGTAAGTTAATATTCGTGTTTACAACTTCGTTATCGGGAAATTTTCGAGCGTAGGACCAGTTCGGTATGTGCTACACCCTTTTTCAAAAATATTTCTTTATATTTTACTTTATTTGTACTTATTATCCCTACTTAAATTTCGGTTTTTCGTGTGGCCATTCCATTGGAAAATGTGTCTTATGATCTCTTTCTCCAGTTGCTTGCCTAATCGTTTATTAGCTCAATCCCTTATTGTCGGATGTTTTCTTCGAATTTGTTAAGCTTCAACCAAGTCAGGTAGAATATTCCACATTAGCTCCCTGTTGCCCAAAACTCTAACCACATTGCATTCTGTTAATTTTATGAAAAACGCTTTGCCTTATACTATGCATGAAGTTACTATGTGTAGAGTATAAGTTTATCTTATGCTCTTCATGAGTTTCTGATAAACTTTATTGTTAAATCTTTTCTTTGTCAGTTGTGATTCTCCCGGTACTCGTCTGTTTCATATTTCTCAATATGTTGCAGCTAACATCATTATCACAGCTCTTTGCTTTACCGAGGCCCAGCATACCTTTTTGAAATTATCTATGACCCTATGTGGTAATACATAATAAACCTCTGTTCTATTCAGATAAGGTATCATTTTCCAACAAGATAGCCTTGCCAACTCATCTTATACCAGTTTCTATGACATATTTTCTTCTCTTTGCTTACCGAGCGCGCTGGCTTACGCCGACACTTCAGCTTATTCTTTATGTCCCCATCTTGATCGTCTTAGCGGATGATTAATCCTTCTTGATAATTTCATACGATTCTTTTAATTCTACTCAGTGCTTCAATGATATAATCGAACACGCTGTCGTATTAGTTTGAGTGTCTATTAGAGAATATTTTCAGTTTGCCAGCTACTTCACTTGATATGTTCACTTCCTTGCTTATATTTTCGCTATAACTTTACTTTATTCCAGCAAGTTTAGAAGCCTTATATAATTTATTCAGTTCTTAGAACTTTCAGTAATGACGTGCGATGCTATTGTTTGGTATCACGCGGCTCCTAGTATTGCAAAGCCGCTACTTTTCTAATTCAAAATCACCTTCTGATGTAAAAAGGAAACAATGCCTGGCAGTGCTCGCGACTCACTTGCGAGCCCTCAAGTTTCTTCCAAACATAATCGTGACTATGTGCTTACTGATCCCAAATAAGAGACGTTGGGATAATTATATATATTATATATATATATTAATTATTATATGCCAGCTCTTCACGTAATTCTCAATAATTATTTGGATTATTTGACGTGATCTGTTATCCAGCAGATCGTTCCCGGTCCAACCAATAATCGAATGTCGTTCGTATAAGCTCGTTTTGGATTCCTGTAGACCGAATTCAATGGAAGAATTTTTCTTAGCTATTTTATATTCTAGGTTATGAATTCCTTTCTCCGATGCTCCGTTTCCTTATTACGTGGAGTATATGAATCATCGTGCCAAGACATTCATATATTTATTACTCTCGAACTCGTATAATTCATTTTGCTATGTTTTTCGATGAGCATTTGTAGCTTCTCTGAATCTATGCGTAATTTTCACATTTTGCGACCAAAAAATATCCCGATTTTTTATAATAGCAACCTCCATAGTCCAAACTTTTTAGATAACTTTCACCTCTGATCTATGACATATTATTATCAAATTCAATGACCAATCATATTAGACACAATAGGACTAGTGCGCTGATAATTGCGCTGGAGCTAGTGCCTGGTCAAAGGCCGCGCAGGTCCTTATAAAGGCTACAGAGAGGGCGGGGCTCGAGCCGCCGAAAAAACTCTCACATACAAATAGACACATATACATTCACACCTATATACAAAAACCATTCATACTAGCGTACGGAGATGCGCGCGTTGCGCCGCTGTTGCGTCATCTCCCACTCTCACGCTGCGCTCGCCGCTGCGCTACACATATAGATATACGCGCTCGCTGCTGCCGCGGAGTGACTTCTGCTGCCGCCGCTACTGTCTGATGGCGTTGCTGTTGTTGCTTGTAGCTGGCTGATCAGCTGTGGCCCTGAGCGTTGATGAGAACAGTGGGAGAGTACGCTTATTTGCGTGTATTTTTTCTAAAAAACAAGTCGCGAGACTTTAGTTTTTTATAATTTTAAATGTAAAACCCTGTGGAGGTGGTGTGGGGTGTTACACGATATGAGGTGACATGAATAATCCCATTCCAGTTTTATAGGGCTTAAGATGGAGTCCTTTGCCTAAAACAATAGCTTCCATGGTCTTATTATGCCTCTTACTTTCTTCATGATCTTTTTGCGCGGCTTTAGCATCATTAATAGCTTTAGCTATTCCAGCAGCACCTCCTGCTAGAGCACCAGTTGCACTGAGTCCTGCAAATAGTGGAATGAGAAAAGGAAGAACTCCTCCAATTTTCGATGGAAGCGGTAGAACTCGTGGAATGATAATTTTTTTCTTTCCTCCTACACTCTTAACAGTTTGACGTGCACCCTTCAAGGCTGATTAAATAACCTTGCGAGAAGATTTACTTGCGGTCATTAGTTATTAAATCGCCGCAGTCACTAACTTATTAAATTTCAGTCCCATTCCAGTTTTTCCTTTTAATTTCATAGCACTGTTAACAGCAAAAGCATATGCTTTTTCAGCAAGACTAGCATCCTTGGCTCTGACACGTTGCGAAGCTTTATCAGCAAGCTTCTTGTCAGCTGCTTTACGATCTCCGTTTTTATCAGAGTATGCTATGTCATGTTCTTTACACGCCTGATCAAGCGGATTGATTCCAGGATCTCCTCTTTTCATTCGTTTTTTCAATTTAGTTCCGGGACCACAGTATTGATGTCCAGGAAGATGCATTTCAACAGGTACTTTATAACTTTATTGATAACTTTATCAAGCAGCCCATTGCCTTTCGGCCCTTTCTGAGATTTGTGTATGATCATCTCTCTTCGAGTGTCGATTTACAACTGACGATCAAGGTATAAAACAAGCGTATATATTTCAAGAGCTCAATGTTGAATCTGACTCTCTTACGTGAACATGGATTTTACTGAGCAGAACGTCAAACTCCCCGTCGCGAACTTCGATTTTGGAAAAGATAAGAGAAAGAAGCGACATAGTGAATTGCTGCCAGATAGTATACGAGCAGTATTCTGCGGGCCATCAAACTGTGAAAAAACAAATAGTTTATTGGCTTTAATTACACATCCTAATGGTCTTAGGTTCGAGAATTTGTACGTATACTCAAAATCCTTGGATCAGCCAAAGTATCAATTTCTCAAGAATGTCTTGGAGCCGATTGAAGGAGTATCATATCTGCCGTTCAGTGAGCATGTTCAGTGAGCATGAATTCAATTATGATATTTGATGACGTGGCATGTGAGAAGCAGGATAACGTCAGAGCATTTTTCTGTATGGGGAGACATAAAAGTGTAGACAGTTTCTATCTATGTCAATCATATGCCCATATAGGAAAACATCTCATTAGAGATAATGTTAATTTACTAGTGATTTATCGTCAAGATGATGTGAATCTTAAGCATATCTATGAGGATCATGTGAACACCGATTTAACTTTCAATGAATTTCGAAATCTTTGCTCAGAGTGTTGGAAGAATGATAAGTATGGATTCATTGTTATTGACAAAGATAGAGCGATGAATGAGGGTCGATACAGAAAAGGATTTGACTGTTATGCAATAAAAAAGGAATTATGAGCGTAAAACTTACAGTATCATCTCGTCAGCATGTCAGACTTCAAGGAAGAGAAGAATATTCTCAGCGAGCTCTTGCGAGCTCGTGAGGCTATTAAAAGGAAATACACTCTATTAAAACAGGAAAAATATGATTTTGAAAAAGCTATTGGTGATACTCTGAAGCCAGTCATCTCACCACTAGAGAAACTTGTTGACATGAAAAGTGAAAGCCTACAGCAGCATCCATCTAATCACATTTTGGATACACACAGGAGTAAAAAAATGAGAAAACGAATAAAATTTGATCGATCAAGTATGCTAAACGATCTAAATAATAATAATAATAATTCAAGTAGACGATGATTTTGAGCCAATGGGTGACACAATAAACAATTCTTCTTTTAAATCTGCTCATGGAATACATGAATCATCTCAAGACTTCTTATCATTACTAGATAAAAGCCGCAGTACAATAGATAATATATACGGAGTGCGGAAAGTTGATGGTGTCTATATGATTGGTCATTGAATTTGATAATAAATATGTCATAGTCAGAGGTGAAAGTTATCCTAAAAGTAGTGGACTAATGGAGTTGCTATTTAAAAAATATCCGGATGATCTTTTGAGTTCAGCAGATCGTGAAAATTATCGCATGATTCAGGAAGCAACAAATGCTCATCGGAAAAAACATAGCAAAAATGAATCTATACGAAGTTCGAGAAGTAATAAATATAAGAATGTCTTGGCACCGATGTTCCGTATCACTCCACGTAAAAAGGAAAACGGCAGCATCGGAGAAGGATTCATACCTAAATATAAAATAGCTAAGAAAAATTCTTCCATTGATCTCGTCTACTGGGATGATCCAAACGAGCTTATCGAACGACTCCGATTATTGGTTGCCGAACGATCTGCTGGAAATAACAATCACGTCAATGAAATCCAATCAATTATTGAGAAATTACGTGAAGCTGGGCATATATAATTAATATATATATTAATATATATATATTAATCCACAACTCTCTTATTTGGATCAGTAGCACCATGAGTCTCGATGTGTTTGGAAGAAAACTTGAGGGCTCGCAAGTGAGTCGCGGCCCTCCAGGCATTGGTTTCCATTTTACATCAGACGGTGATTTTGATTTAGAAAATAAGCGGCTTTGCAATCTAGGAGCCCCGCGTGATCCAAACGATGCAATCACCGTGCATTCACTGAAAGTTATCCTACAAACTGAAATAAATTATATAGCTTCTAAACTTGCTGGAATAAGTAAAGTTATAGAAGAATATAAGCAGGAAGTTGAAAAATATCAAGTGGAAGTAGCTGCAAAACTGAAATATCTCTATAGAACAACTCAACGTAATTACGCAGGTGTTGATTATATCATTGAAGAAGTGAATAGACAATTAAAAGATCGTATAGAAGAATTTCCAGAGGATTATCATCCGCTATAGACGATGAAGATGGGACATCAAAGAATAGCTGAAGTGCTGCGTAAGCCAGCACGTCGTCGGTACAAGAGAAGAAAATATGTCATACGTGGTATAGATGAGACTTGGCAAGCTGATCTTGTTGAAATGATACCTTACTCTGATGAGAACAGAGGTTTTCATTACTTACTCACTGTCATAGATATATTTTCAAAGTATGCATGGGCCGTCCCTGTCAAGTCAAAGAGTGTTAATGATGTTACTGCAGCTATGAAGACGATATTGGAACAAGGACGAGTACCGAAGAATCTACAAACTGACCAAGGAAAAGAATTTTACAATTCAAGTTTTCAGAAACTCATGAAGAAGCATAAGATAAACTTATACTCTTCACATAGTAATCTTCATGCTAGTATAAGCAAGCGTTTTAATAGAACATTACAGAATGCAATGTGGTTAGAGTTTAGCAAACAAGGGAGCTATAAATGGTTGGATATTCTACCTGACTTGGTTGAAGCTTACAATTCGAGAAAACATCGTACAATAGGGATTGAGCCTATAAACGTTAGGCAAGCAAATGAGAAAGAGATCATGAGACAATTTCCAATTGAAATGCCACCAGCGAAAAAACCGAAATTTAAAGTAGGAGATAAAGTACGAATAAGTAAAATAAAAAATATTTTTGAAAAGGGTTACACACCGAACTGGTCTACTGAAATTTTCACGATAACGCGAGTTGTAAAAACAAATCCGTTAACTTACCGCCTCAAAGATTATTATGATAAACCCGTCTCTGGCGGCTTTTATGAAACGGAAATTCATAAAACTATGTATCCTGAAATTTATCTAGTGGAAAAAGTTTTAAAGAAAAGTGGTAAACGCATATATGTTAAATGGTTAGGATTTAATGATGAGCACAATAGTTGGATAGATAAAAATGAGATTGTATGATTTATTATCTAGGATACAAATACATAAGAAAACAATTGTAAATTAAGATTAATACTGCATTTATTCATGTATTTTTATGTACAAGTTTGGACAAATAAATAGTTTTTTTTCAAACTAATCAATCTTTGTATTTCATCATCATTTTAGCAAGTACTGAACTTAAAAGAAGTTCCACCCTGATATGCTATGAATAAACTGAGTTTATTTGCTGTGTTAGAAAGATTATTGAATAGTTCTTGATCTTTCAAGACTGCTGATGAGATCTTCTCCAGCAGAAATATTTGAAAGCTGTCATCGATTTCGGCCACGACCTTCGTGCCGAATCTCGACTTCACCTCCTTGAGTGCAGTCACCATGTACGGGTGATCTTTTTTCTAAGTCCGTGGCTTTCTTTTTAGGCAAGAACTCGCGCTCAGCAATCTTGTTGAGTGCAGATAGATCGATTCTGAAAAAGTGAAAATAAGAATTTTTATGTTGGAGAAAAAACGACTCAATGGTAAGTATTGAGGGAGAACTAAGAATAGATAAAACTTAATCACAGAGTTAAGTGAGTCTTGGTCTTGAAGGTTGATTATTCGCTTCGATTTCTCGAATGTGTTCATCGTTGACGTCCGTCCGTTCATATAGCCCATTCTCCACCACAATTTCTGTCCCCTTCCATTGCCTCTAGTAAGATATCCCTTCTTTTCTTTGTTCTGATCCTCTCATGTCCAATGATTGATCCCAGTCCCCTATCATTCTTTTTCATACTTTTTTGATACTTTTTGACACTTTCTTTGATACTTTTGCTACTTTTTTCATACTTTTTTTATACTTGTTGATACTTTTTGATACTTTCTTTGATACTTTTGTTACTTTTTGATACTTTTGTTAATTTTTGATACTTTTTTTATACTTTTTGATACATTTGTTATACTTTTTGATACTTTTTTTATACTTATTTGATACTATTTCATACTTTTTCATACTTTTCTTAATACTTTTTTCATACATTTTTGCTTTCTGAAGGAAAAAGTTTTGTAACGATGCAAATTAAAGATGATTTTTGATGTTCTACAGTTCGAAAAATACGTTTTTTTACAAAAAATGTATGGATTTACATATCAGTGAACCAAATCTTATTCCAATGATAACTCTGGAACGGATCTACAGGAGGAGCTAAAATTCTGCATGAAATTCATCTATATCCTAACTTAGAACTCGTTAAATTGTTGAAGCCAGATCACTGACTAGTTTTAATTTTTTTTTATATCTGATTTTTGTAATACCTTTTCTTTCAATTTTAGTCCTCACTAGAACTTTGGAACATATCTATATATATGAGCTGAAATTTAGTATGCGATTAGAACTGATGATTCTGAAAAAATCACACTTTTCTTTTCCAAATTTTGTCACTATCACACTGATAGAAGAGTATATTAATTATTTTTTGTTCTAAAAAAATGATTTAATTAACTGAATGGATCCACATACACAAATAGCCAATAGCTTTTTTATAGGCGCTGAAACATCTTCGAAATGTTCATGCAAGAGAAGGGATTGAGAGAACGCTATAGGCATTCAAAAAATAGATTAGATATCACAGGACGTCTGGCAGTTGTGAAACATAGGACTATATGTTTGTGAATATTATATTATATAATGTTATATGAGAAATAGTGGCAATCTTTAAAATTAGTGTGCTCATAAGAGTTATATGTATAAATATATACTCGACTTAATTTTCGTACATAGCGTTTACTACGTTGAATAATCTGAATTCTTAACAAAACAGCACATTTTCGGTTCTCGATTTTTGTCACTGAGACACACTTAAATGTCGCTCGCTTAAAGTTCGCTTTAACGCCGTAGTGTAGAAAGGGCATACGTAGCTGTGATGCTCGCTCTAGAGAGAAAACGCTCTATATTAGAATGAGACAGAGAGTCCCTTTCCCCCACTGTTGCCTTCTTAGAGAGAGCGCGCAGCATATTAGAAAGAGAGCGAGAGCTACGGGACTTGCGGGGAGAGCATAGAGGACTACTATAGAGGGAAGGAGCCATATGCTGGCCTGTAAGCAGCGGTGATGCTCGCTCTAGAAAGAGAACGCTATATATTAGAATGAGACAGAGAGTCCAGAGGACCGAGAGTCCCTTTCCCCCACTCTTGCCTTCTTAGAGAGAGCGCGCAGCATATTAGAAAGAGAGCGAGAGCTACGGGCATAGAGGTATTACTACTATAGAGGGAGGGAGCCGTATGCTGGCCCGTACGCGGTGGTGATGCTCGCTCTAGAGAGAGAGAACGCAATATATTAGAAAGAGACAGAGAGTCCAGTTTGGAAAAACGTCGGTGAGAGTGGAGAAACTATCCCACACTCGCATCGGGCCCAATAGTAGAGAACGCTATAGGCATTCCAAAACATAATAGATAGAGTGGGGAGAACCATCCCACTCTTTCATTGGGTACTAAAACACTATGAGAAGGGGTGGCGGTAGAGAGGGAGAACCCTTCCTACTCTCCCATCGGGCACCAAAACACTTTCAGAGGATAGGGGGTGTTTTAGTATGCCTATAGCCTATCTACTTATATATAATTAAATCTCTCTCTCTCTCTCTATCTCTCTCTCTCTCTCTCTCTCTCTCTTGGAATTACCACCTCCAAAGAAAAACCACCTTCTCGCTTCTCCATTGACGAACTCAACATACACTTCAGCGGTATCTCCTACGATCCGCTAGCTCCCGCTGTTGAGGATTACCTGCGTGACCTTGAGAGTCTGAACACCCCCGAACACTTCAACTTCAGGGAGATAACGGAATCGGACATTTTAGCTGCAATAATGCACTTTGACTCCCAGGCCAGAGGTTGCGACGGCATACCCCAGGTTGTTATTCACAAGGCACTGCCAGTACTCGCTCCTATACTCCGTCATATTTTCAACCTGTCCTTGAGCGAGTCATGCTTCCCCTCTGACTGGAAGAAGTCTTTGGTGCACGCACTAAACAAAGTCAGTTCACCCACAGCCTTAACAGACTACCGTCCGATCTCCCTCCTATGTTTTCTGTCCAAGGCGCTGGAGTGGCTGGTGCACAGACAAATCTCTGAGTACCTTGAGTCTAGACTTTTTCTAGACGATCTACAAACTGGTTTCCGCACTGGCCACAGCACTCAGTCGGGCTTAATCAAGTTGACTGACGATGTCAGGCTTGGCACAGACAAGAAGAAGGTAACTCTTCTTCTCCTCTTTGACTTTAGCAAAGCGTTTGACACTGTGTGTCACGCCAAGCTACTCAGAAAGCTAACCTCTTTCGGCTTCTCTAAGCAGGTTATCCGCTGGCTCGCCTCTTACCTCTCAGGCAGAGAGCAGGCTGTCATTGGTGACGACAATAAGCACTCTACTTTTCGACTTCTTAACACGGGAGTACCACAGGGATCCGTCCTGGGTCCCCTGCTATTTTCGTTGTACATAAATGACGTCAGCTTCTGCCTGGACTCTGACGTATCTCATCTCATCTATGCGGATGACCTGCAAGTATACAGCCAATGCCACATTGAGGAGCTTGACTCTTGTTCCGTGAAGATGACAGCTAACGCCGAAAGGATCACAGGCTGGGCTGCACAAAATCATCTAAAACTAAATGTCAGTAAAACACAGGCGATCGTCCTGGGTTCCCCCTATTATATAAACGCTTTACCAACTGTAGCTAATACCTATATTAACATAGGGGGAGCCCGGGTCGAATACCAGTCATCCGTGCGTAGTCTGGGAGTGGTGCTCGATTCTAAGCTAACCTGGAAAGAGCACGTTACACAACTGTGTAAGCGTGCCAACTCACTAATGTTTAGGCTGTATTTCTTCAGGAAGAGCACCAACCTTAGACTGCGCAAGCATCTCGTGCAAGCACTCCTGTTTCCCATTATCGACTACTGCTCTCTAGTATACTGTGACCTTACACAAGAACTTGACACCAAACTACAGAGACTGGTAAATACAGGAATCCGTTACATCTATGGTATAAGAAGGGACGAGCACATCACCCCCTACAGACGTGAGTTGCAATGGCTCACCACTGCCGGACGTAGGAGGTATTTTATGGCCTGTTTTCTGAGAAAACTCTTTAACACCGCTACACCATCTTACATATTGGCCTTCTTCGACTTCCACGTCGCACTCCGTCCTGTGAGGGGTGAGGTGATCCCCCTGGACATCCCCTCCTTCGCCACGGAGACGCTGAGGAATTCATTTCATGTCAGCGCCTCATACCTCTGGAATTCGCTGCCATCTCATCTTCGTGACATTAAATCTATTACTCATTTTAAAACTAAAGCCAAGCTGTATTTCTTCACGCAGGAAAACTCCTAGCAATCATAAACTCATGCACCCTTCATCCATTCAAAATTCGCTTTCACTCATCTCTCTCACACATAATCTCATTAGGCTAAGTTATTCTATCTCTTACTTATACTATTACTGTAATATTGTACAACATAATGTACGAAAATAAAACTTNTTTAAGAGCAGCTCTCTCTCTCTCTCTCTCTCTCTCTCTCTCTCTCTCTCTCTCTCTCTCTCTCTCTCTCTCTCTCTCTCTCGCATAGCTAATTGTTAAACAGATCTCCAAGAGACATCACCCTCTCTTTTTCACCTAACATCTTATTTACTAACACTTTAAAATAATTTTATTCAACGTAATCTTTGTATTAATTACATTAAAATGATATATATATATATATATATATATCCTCACCACCAAGCGGTAGATATCTCGGTGCGTTCCTCCTAGAGGAAGCTTTGTGATAGTAAAATTTTCAGTTTGCTAAAATTTCATAAAAATATGTTTTGAGATATTTGGCGTTTGAATTGCGTGTTTTTAGAAAATATTTTTGAATTCTAAATTTGGGAAAAACAGTTATTTTTATTTTTTCAGTTACTTATTTAATGGCCATTTTTTGATTTTTGATAAACACTACTTTGCGTTTTTTTTCAATTATTCCATTGTTAAAAACAATTCATCTAAAATGCATTTGAAAGATAATAAAATTAACTACTTTGCCCCGTTTGGTCCTCGGGATCGCCCGCTCCGTTCGGCAGATAAAATGAAAAAGGTTTTTTTTTTTTAATTCATATCTCTGAAACTAAACATCATAACCTCACGAAAAAAAAATCATGTTGATGGGTCACGTGTCAAACTACATTCCATTAAAATTTCAAGTAATTCGACTACTTTATTTCAGTAATAAATCGAAAACAGAAAAAAAGATTTTTCTTGTGCCTCGATTATAGGTGTAAAAAGGCCTTATTGAACTTGAGACTCTGGGAAAGTTAGATATTTTATGTGTTTTGGCTAAGTTTATTGCGTAGTTTTGAAACCCCTATAGTTCTTAAGATATGAAGGTTTAACATTTTTTTTTTGAAATTTTTTTGATTCCTTGTATCTCTTAAACAATGTAGTCAAATGCTTCAAAATTTCAATTGGTGATTCACCATAAAAAGCTAAAATGTAAAAACCGATTTTTCTAAAAAATTTATGAAAAAAATATCTTTAAAATTAAACGATCGATTCTGCAATTTAGCTATTTTAGAGATTTTGATTGGATTTTTCTGATTATTATATATCTTTTGCTATAAGAAAATTGCTTCTACAGCAAAAGAATTAAACTTGAAAATATTTAAAATAGTATTAACATACTATGTTTTAAAACAATATTTTATTTGTTTAAACAATAAATTTCGTTAGAGGAAGCTACGTGCCACTGAATTGGCAGCGGTTTTTACCTATTGTATAACTGTACCAAGGAAAAGTAGAATTTTTTTGAAAGGTAAATAAAATTGAAAAAGTTGTATTAATAATCATAATTGTTAAAATGGGTTATTTTTATTAATATTTTTAAATAAAAATTTGTTTTATTTTATGTAAATGTGAGATTTAGGGCACGGGGTGTGGATAAAGAAGGGTTTAATACAGTTAAGAATAAACTATTGTATATTGAGAAACAAGACCGGCGATGGCTCCGTGGTAAACCACCTGCCTCCCGGTCAAGGGGTCGTGGGTTCGAGCCCCCATCAGCGCGATCAGATTTTTCTGATCCGATGGAAATCTTACTCACGACACCGGGTTTGAGAAAGGCGTAGGTGTGATAAGCCTACCCTGGAAACTTTCGAACGCTAAAATTCATCTAGAAACACAACACGATACGTTGTGAGGCCATGAACTTTCGAGTTCGAAAAAGCCACCCATTTATTTATTTTTTATTTTATATTGAGAAACACCAGATTGAAATACGTATTACAGAAGGTATGGATTTATCGCTAAGTTCTCGCACACTATGCACACTAAGGGAGGGTTGCGTCGTCACGCTGCTAGTTTTCTCTTAAGACTGACTGCCTGCGGGATTGCAGCCACCCCTTCACTCTCTCTCGGACTTTCACTCCTCAGTCTCTCTCTCTTTTACACTTGTGAAAACGCAGGACGCATGCGTAGATCTGCTCTCTTCTCACGCTTCCGCTTATTTGGTCTCTTCCGCTCGCTGGTCTTTCGCAGGAAGCTCGCGCGCGCTCTCAACCACGCCGCGTTTCGACGCCTCGCTACCTCTCCCTCTTATGCCTTGCACCCCTCTCGCATAAACAGACATACTTTCTAGTGCTCACGGCATATACACATAGATACACTTACTCGCACATACGTATGTATGCACATACATATAGATACACACGCTATATGCACACTCGACCTACAACATACACACTCTCAATCCCACATAAATATACAAAATGCTTACTGCAATATAAAACCCAAGTTCTATTAACGAAGGGTTTCAAAGGCTATTAGAAATTTTTAGTTCGGTTTAATAAAAAAGGTCTACGTAAGCAACTTTTTGTATATGATTAATTATGTGTAATAAATTACCATGATTCTGCTATAACTTGGAATTCTTGCAGTGAAAAGGGCTCAAATTTGGTGAGTGACTCTCTTTGGATGTTATTAAAAAGTGGTAGGTGTTTGGTAGTGATTAGAGATAAGAAAGAAAACATTGTTAAATCACCTAAGGTGCCCCTTAAGAAATATACAAGTGATATGACATACAAACGTATATAACAATATATTTTAAGATTTAAGATGATGTTTCTGGTTTTTTATAACACATATGTAGTGCACTCCTCCGTAGACGACGTTTAGTCCCGTATGAACTATGCAGGAGTATAATCCGTAATTTGTCAATTGAGAGAGAAATATTTGATTTTGCGGATGAGAAAAACTGTACGAGAAATAGTCTCAAATTGCGGTATTTGTAAAAGACAATGTATTAAACCGATGAAAGTAGATCCAGCCCCTTTGCCCCTGAATCGTGTAAAGGATGCCGCTGCATTTGAAGTTACGGGTATAGATTTTATTACGCTATTTTTTTAACGCTAGTGTTCTTAAGTGCGTTAGATAACTTTATCTGTCGCCGTGGCCAATCATCCGTAATTTATAGCGACAATGACACAAACTTTATTGGAGCCAATAATAAGTTTAAAAAGCTAAATTGGAATGTAATCGCTAAGGCTAGCTCGGCTAAACAAAAAAAAAAAAACTGGATTTTTAATTCACCATTAGCAGCATGGCGGGAGCGGTTAGTAAGTATGGTAAAGAAGTATGGTAAAGTCATCTTACATGAAGTTCTCAGAAAACCATGTCTTACATACGAACATATGAGCATCGTTTTGGTTAACTGCGAGTCCACAATCAATTCGCGTCCCTTGACATACCTATCTGATTAAATAAAATTTTTTTTTTCTAAGAAAGCTTTGAATTCTACAGAATTATACAGAAAAAAGGGATCAATCGCATTGCAAAGTTGGATTGGCACAGATTTGATAGTTATCTTAATTCTTATTTTCTTAAAAATCCATCGATCTTCGCGAATTAAGTGTACTACTAAATTATTTTTTCGGAGCTGCTCATTAGCTTTATTAGATTTTGAGATATTTCGGATTTCATTTTCATCAATATCTTTTTGAGAGCTTTAAACTTGTTAATTAATTAGCCGAACCTTTATAAAATTATGATAATTGAAGTTATTGGGAATCATTAACTCTACGAATTTGAAATAATTTATAAATTATTTATAAATACGTGAAATTAAAACGAAGGGTTTACTAACTAATTTATGCTCCTACACATCACAAATATTTTTTGTGGATAGAGTTTAATATGATAGTCTAACTGCTTGCATTAGTCGAAATAACAAATTAGTCATTGTTTGCATAAAGTCAATGATTATATACAATTTTTTTTGTTCTGTCAAAAAAATGGTTTCTTGAAACACCTATAAATATTTAGAAAATACGACTCAGAAACTCAAAATTTGCATTTTCAAACAAAATTTTGTCAGCGGGCAAAAAAATGGTACTTTACGCCCGCTTAATAGGTACGAAAAACGAGAAAATCGTACATGTGTTACAAAAAACATTTTTTTTTTAAACTACAAAATATTAAATTCCTGGATATTGGAAATATTTGATTTTACTATAGGATTTTCTTACGCCTCTTTATTGCAAATTACAGCAGACTCACTTTAGAATATAAATTATGTAATATATGTAATCATTCGATAGTATTCATTGACAAAATAAACATTTTAATTGCTGCTTGTTTTTCCATAGTCTTTTGTTATTTTTTATACTGTTATAGTGTTCGATGAACTGATATAACTTTACGATTTTTGATTGGTCATATATTGTAACGTGGTGGAATTTCACCACGAGACAAGGACGTTCAGAAAATGTCAGGTCAGATCATCCCGAGGTCATGTAAGTGAGATCGTATGAACATTACTAACAGCGTCTATTTGGTTTTGAACAAACGATGCCAGAGAAGGAGAGCCGTCCGACGAAAACTAAATAGAACGTCAGCCGGCGTCAGCTCCCGCATAGGACAAGAAGACACGAGAGAAGACGACGGCCAAGGTCGGCGCGAAAGCAGAGGATCAGCAACTTGACGGGGAATCCAAGTAACAGCACGTGCATCGTAAGGCGTCGAACGCCGATAGCGGAATCCTGGTGGAGTCTGTCAGCGCGCAAATCTGGAACATCTGGATCTGCATTGCAGTTCTCCACAGAACATCGGAGATACTAACCGCTATATATCGCACTCGAGATCTGCAAGTGTACACTCGAGTCAAGGGCTCTGATCTTAATGGCATATCAATCTCTCTATATTATAAAACAAGTTTCGCCGCCGCTGCCGGTTCAGATATTTTTCCCCTCAATTTTCCCCCGTCAGTTTTCCCCCTCAATTTTCCCCCGTCAGTTTTCCCCCACAATTTTACCCCTCAATGCATATCGTCTCAAATGTAGATTTTAGAATTCTTTATTATACGTTCTGTGGTCTCTCTATATTATCAGAAAAGTTTCGCCGCTGCCAATTCAGAAATTGTGCTCCTTAATTAGTGCCCCTCAAGTAGTGCATAAATCATTTATTGTTTTTCCGATCACATAACCTCCCAAATGCTTGAAAATGCGTTTAAAAGCAATATTGAAAATAAACAAAACCACGTCCCAGAATAGTCCCGAGCACATGAAATTCAAGTCAAATAAAGCTGCAGATAAGAATAAGTATATAAAGATACAGTTCACAATTTAAGCAGAAATAAGAATAGTTTTTCTTCGTCGTAATATCTAAAAGATTATTACAAATCAGTATGACCAGAGGGTAGGCAAAAAATCCGTTGTTTATAATACAGCTATTAGCCGTGTATGTGGCAAAGACAAATAAGTTAATATTTAATGAGCAGAAGCTGTTATGTGCATTAACGGTCAATTCAATACCCGACGATGAAATATCACAAAAGTCTTTCTTGATTATATTTTTTCATCAGCTTCTTCTCGCAGACAGGTAGACGATTTTTAAGATGGTGAAACTCAAGATGTTCAAGGAAATGGAATTTTCTTCTGAGTGAATTGACAAGGGTTAGCAAGATTGAGACTATACTTAATACCTTTTATAAGAAGAAGTCAAGAGATTTGCGTGTTGTGATAAAACTCCTTTCGATAAAAAAGCGATCTCATTAATACAAAGGGAACAACCGATTTTGGATTATTATGAAAGGGCTGTGCCAATTCATGAGATCGAAGGTACTTCGTATTACAATCTATTAAACAAGCCGATAGACGTAATGACTTCTGACGTAAGCTATCCTAAAATTATCGAAGAGTTTAGGAGCAAAACGTACAAGCTTCTTAACCCGCTGTATCACAAGTGGTTGGGGATCAGATTTTATCACGACATGATAGAAGTTTTGCGTTTTTTCGCATACGAAACTATAAGGCACTTCCGTGTCGCGGTCGTGCCTAAAAATGGTCACGATCGATGACGTCGTTCAAAGAGTTGCTCAGATTCGTCTACACTAAAAGATCTATAATGTATTTAAATTTATTAAGAGACGCATTGGTTTGATCTCGAAATATTCCCTTAAGATGTTTTTTAAGTAGTTTTAAGGTTTAGTTTTTAACGTGGGTAACAGTTCTGCCTCTTACATTACCTATCCGTAGACTCGCCAAACTATACGACAATAGGCGCGTGCACGCACGTTGTTGTAAAATTCGAAACGGCGTAACTTTTGCAACGACCGATTTATTGTGACAAACCAATACTGAAAAATTAAGACGTGTTTGAGCTCTTGTAGGTAAAATTTTTTCTCCGCATACACAGAAAGAAAGAAATGTATTGTTTACACGTGCCCTATCATTTTAACTCCTTGGAAAGGAAAATCCAAAACACATGCGCCGAAACAATCATATATCAACTAAGTATCACGATATTATACAAGCGTTTAGATTACACTAAATTCAGCAGTAGCTCGTAATCAATATAGAATAATAATTTTTCTTTTCTTGTACCGGTAAGTTCAACAAATGCGATATACAATCCCGTATACGTTTAGCGCGTTAGCTCAGATACAGCAAATAGCTGGCGCCTATGATTTCCTAGCGTTATAAAAAACTGATGCATACACAGCAATGGGTGCGTTTTCCAACGACCTTAATACTGTCAATTTGCAAATGATTATGCGCGCGAGTAGAGCGAAAAAAACTGCCCGGGCTGACGTTGCGTATCGAGCGTATCGAGCAAAAATATCAATGTGTAATCGGCGGTGGCGGCTGCAATATAAAATCTAAAACGCGTTGAAAAGCGTTCAATGTTAAAAAGCGGTTAACCTCTTCAAAAAGGAAAATCCAAAATACATGCGCACGCGCGGTTAATTTTTAGCAGTAGCTTCGAGCTATGGTATATAATTAAGGCGTGAATAAGCGAGGAAAGAGAGAATAGGAAGTGATTTTACACAATTCACACTTCGAAAATTTTAGTTTTATTTTTTGAAGTATTGTTATCAGCGCGTGCACAGCCTATTGTAGTCCACGCATATACGCTTTTACGTTCATTACGAGCTAACTAAAATTAAAGTTTTTACTACGACGAACGTGGGGTTGGCAAGCGAAGCGAGCAGAGAAGAACCCCCCTAGTAATAATAATAATAATAATACTAATAATAATAATATAATAATAGGTGGGTTGGCCATGAGTGTGGTTAAACCACTTATGGCAGATGTCAACTTTCAAGGTCCACGTACTGCCCACTGGAAACATTCTCCGTCGCGTCAATGCTCTTTGCAGCAACGCTATAACGGAAATGGCTAATAGGAAGCTCTGACTCACAGATGATGCAGTTATAGTGGTAACTGCTGGTGTGCTCATCCACTCATCAGTAACACGTAAACACGTACCGGGGGCCCTGCCGGGGGTGAACTGANACTGAGGCGAGGAGTGGACCGAGCAGCTCTATAAACGGGCTCTTGCTCATGAATGTTGGATGGGTGTGCCTATAAACGGCCAACGCCCGGCGGGTTATGAGCGACCGGGGGCCCTATAAACGGGTTTCTCCCTAGAATGTAAGGAAACGCTAAGGTCTTGCTCCCGGAGGAGCCTGCGGTGCAGCAGCGCTTCTTAGGTGTGGGTACACGGTGACCAAGAGGGGGCCTCCTCATCGGCACCAGTGGTTACACTCTGGAGGGTGCTGCCGTCAAAACCACCNGCCTGGCACGGCCTCGTGCGCAGCATTCAAGGCAGCGCTGACAACGCAGAAGACGAAACAGACGAAATGGACCTGACAATTCTTCAATGCAACTTGAATGGAAGTAGCGTGGCACACACGTTGCTTCCACAAATTGCGGCGGAAACGAACGCGGACGTGCTCGTGATAAGCGAGCAGTACAGAAACCTTCCCGAACCGTCGTGGATCGCTAGCAGCTCGAACACGGCGGCGGTATGGGTCCGAGGGTCGAACGCGACGCGAATTGCAGACAGCGGTGCTGGGGAGGACTATGTCTGGGTAAGGGTCGGCAGTGTCACTATTGTCAGTGTCTACCTTTCACCGAACAATAGTGCGCGCGAGTACGTAGGAAAGCTAGAAGTCCTGGAAGACGCCGTCAGAGACCTATCTGGCGACGTGATCGTGGCGGGCGACTTCAACGCGCGAGCAATTGAATGGGGGATGCCAACAACGAACAGACGAGGACGACTGATCCTACAAATGGCCGCCCGACTGGAACTGGAAGTCATCAATGACGGGGCAGTGACCACCTACAGGCGACCGGGCTTTAGTAACTCTATACCAGACATTACCTTAGCCACAGACAGACTGCTGACGAAACTGAGGGGATGGAGAGTGATCGGGGATTATACGGCCAGCGATCACCAGTACATTGTCTTCAGCTTGACCAACGACACGGCGGTGAGGCAAAGACAGAGCAGACAGACCACACGGTGGGACACTGGACGCATAAACAGAGACGAGCTCACAAGGCAACTGCGGAATGTAGCGATAACTTCTGCGGGCCTGCCGCAAGGGCGGATAGAACGAGTCGCGGCTGAGCGGGGTGCTAATGATCTAGAAAAGTATCTGCAGCGCCTCTGCGAGGCTACGATGCCACGGAAACATTACCGATGGGACAAACAGCAAACCTACTGGTGGACGCAAGAAATTGCTGAAATCAGAAGAGAATGCTTTCGACTTCGCAGACGGACACAGAACGAAAGGGACGAGAACAAAAGGAGGGCTCTCTCGCGAGAACACAAAATCGCGAGAAGGCTGCTCAGACGAACGATCGGCGCCACCAAACGAAGGTGCTGGAGACGACTGGAAGACGAAGTAGATTCAGACCCCTGGGGGGAAGGCTACAGGATTGTGACTCGCAAGCTTGGCGCTTGGAACCTCCCAGAAACGAAGGACGCGGACACGATGGAAAGGATCGTGGGCGATCTCTTCCCATCACACCCAGACAGACCAGACGACATGCACGAAGACATTGCAATGGAGTGTCCACTTTTCACGGTGGCGGAGCTTGAGAGTGCTGCAGCCAAGCTAAAGCCTCGAAAAGCTCCAGGACCTGACGGCGTGCCTGGTGAGCTGCTGCGGATCATCGTTACTGAACAGCCCGATGCGCAGCTGCAGTACTACAACGGCTGCTTAATGGCAGGAGTGTTTGGCGGGCCCTGGAAGAGCGCGCGACTGGTTCTCATTCCGAAAGGCAAGGGGGACCCTGCCTTGTCGTCCTCGTATAGGCCTCTTAGCCTCCTTAACACACCGGGAAAACTGTACGAGCTATTGCTACGACCGAGACTGTTGCAAGCGGTGGAAGCCGCCGGAGACCTCTCGGACAGACAGCACGGATTCAGACGAGGACGCTCAACAATCGGAGCAATAACAGACGTACAGCAGATTGTGGACAAAACAAATGATACATGTCATGGAGCCAGGCCACTGGTACTCCTTGCAACACTGGACGTACGGAACGCTTTCAACTCTGCTAGGTGGACGGATATTCTGGATGCGTTGGAGACAACGTTCCGGGTGCCGGCCTATCTCGTACGGGTTGTAAGGGACTACCTACGGGACCGATACCTGACGTTTGAGACAACAGACGGTACGCGACGGAGAAAGCTGACAGCAGGAGTCGCACAGGGCTCAATCCTGGGCCCTGACTTCTGGAACATCCTGTATGACGGACTACTAAGAATGGACATGCCGACTGACACGTGCCTCATCGCTTACGCGGACGACGTGGCGGTCGTAATAACGGCACGAGACAGCCATCTGGCGCAGCTAAAACTGAACCAGGTGATGAGACGCGTAAGCACATGGATGACGGATCACGGACTGCAACTGGCACTACACAAGACTGAGTTGCTGCTCCTCACAAGGAAACGAATAGACACAATTATACCGATGACTGTGGGTACGGAACAGATGATGACCAGAAATGAAGTCAAGTATCTAGGGGTGACTCTGGACACGAAACTGACTTTCTGGGCACATATACGTCACGTGACGGCGAAAGCGGCAGAGACGACAAAGGCTCTGAGTATACTCATGGCCAACACGCGAGGACCGAGACCCAGTACACGGCGACTACTCATGAGCGTCACTCATTCGATCATGCTTTACGGAGCCGAGGTGTGGGCGGACGCGCTAAAAATAAAGAGACGGGCGAAGGCTATGACGAGCGTACAGCGAATTGGGGCGCTAAGAATCGCGTGCGCGTACCGGACCGTATCTGAAAACGCGATCTTCGTGATAGCGGGCGTAATCCCGATCGACCTTCTTGCGCATGAGCGGAAACGCTTGTACGCACGGAGGCCGAACGTTGGGAGGGCAGACGCTGCGACAGATGAACGAACCAAGACGATCGGAGAATGGCAGACGAGATGGACAACGAACGAACAAGGTCGTTGGACGCACAAGCTGATACCGGAGGTTGGACCTTGGAAGGACAGGGAACACGGTGAGGTAGACTTCTATCTTACCCAATTCCTGTCTGGACACGGTACTTCCGAAAGTATCTGTGCAGAATGAACAGAGTGACAACACCGGAATGTACATACTGCGGACATGCCTGGGACGACGCGGAGCACACGTTTTTCGCCTGCGACCGTTGGGCCGAGCAACGACAGAGACTGGAGACACTACTGGGCACGACGTTTACACCAGACAACGTGACGAAACTGATGACTGACAATACAGACGCATGGACAAACGTAGCAACATACGTTCGCAGTATCTTGTTAAGAAAGAAAGCGGATGGATGTTTGGATAACTGAATGACAGAGAGCGCGAAAGAGTATAGTAGAAGCATGGAATGACTGGAAATAAGGAATGAATGTGCAGATGAAGCGCAAAGGATAGCGGCCCAGTTCGAAGTAATGTGATAAACCGTACCGGGCTGGTGTCGGGCGTACAGGGAGATATGTGTTTAGTGGGTAGGGGTGGCCGCCGCCGCCGAATCCCACACTTGGAGTTCTCGCAAGGGAACACCAGTCAGTCCGTTACAAGGATTCACAGGCTCCTACCAAAAAAAAAAAAAATAATAATAATAATAATAATAATAATAATACGAATAATAATACTAATAATAATAATAATTTTATGTTGGTCAAAGTTCCAAAATTATACATTTTACATTTTACATATTACGAAGTATATATAATTAATGTTATATACAAATATTGAAACGCTCAGTCAGGATTCTTTTGTTTCGAATATTTCGTTAAACTATTAATACAGAATAAATATGGTTAAAAATATCACAGTAAGTTTACTAGATATATCACAGTTTGTCAAGTATATACAATTTATACAAAGTTTATCGAGTTAGTCAAAGTTTAACAAACGAATTTTTATGTCCGATGGCAAGGAATGCCACAATCGCACGCCTTGGACCTGAAAGGACCCAGCATATGCCCGTGGAACCTTAAGATCCCCCGTGACTGATCTGGCCGGGCGATCGAATTGACGCTTTTCAAATAACTTATATAGGTATGACGGAGCTCGAAAATTTAATACCTTGTAAATTAAGACTGCCATTCGAGTAGCTCCCCCTCGAAGGATTGCCATCTTGCCGCGTGCCCGCTGGGCCGGTGAGGGAGCTCCTCTGGTCGCTCTTGCGGCGGATCTCGGACCCGGTCCTGGTGAGAGGGAGTGAATGTTTGAATGTGTGTGATTCCCGGTAAAATAGGTTCTCAATCTGTATGTGGATCCCCGTAAAATGGGCTCTCACTCGAGTGCGGGATCCCCCTGAAAAGGGCTCTCCCTTGCTTCAGACTCTCAACGGGCCTGGGGGCGGGATTTATTCAACTACCCTCGACACAAAGGGAGGAGAACGAAAACTGCCTGGCGGACCGACTAGAGGCTAAGAGCGATCCCCCAACCAGGCGAAGGCGGTAGTGCCGGTTGGGAAACACATCACACTCCACTCACATAACACACTAACACACCCACACTGTCGACCCACAAACTGCCCCCGGGCTCTTCTGTCCGCCGGGGTCGCTCGGGGAGGGTTGACTCCTTCGATCTGAGGGTACCGTAGGAAAACTAGGTTGACTGGCGCTCCTAGGCCGTCGGATAGTACACGGGCCCGGGTCAGCCTAACCAGCATGACCTGGCTGTCCTTTCAGCTGGCGAAAAATCCCGCCTGACCTAATAGTGCCGATTGGTGACCGGGTAGGGCCATGTTGGGTCAGGGGGGGGGGGCTGCTGTGGCCACAGGTGCTGGACTTGGCTCTTAGCGGGGGGTGACCCTTGGTTGGCTGACTGGCTCGGGAAGCGGGGACGGGGCTCGGTCCACTTACACTAACACATCCGTGCTTCTATGACACATGAACTATGAACGAGACAATTGAATTGGTTGCAAAATTGTCAGCAACAACGGAACTCCCCAGCTCAAGCCAAGTCCACATAGACAGTATTGTAAAGGACCGGGCGGTTGTCAATGAGACGGCAAATACCGGTAGGAGTTTCCAGGAGAGTCACCGGGCAGCTGCGGGGGACAAATGCCGATGGCCCTTCAGGAACAGAAAAGGACAAAAAAAAGAAAAGAAACAGGTATGCTAACAGGAAACTGCCCTCGGGATCGGAGCTGAGGGATAAGCGTCTGGAGGGCAAGACCAAGGGATCTAAGGATGGGGCTCTAATGGGCACTCCAAAAGACCGCACTCCGACAGCTCCACCCCGAGAGAGCTTAAGAAGAGAACGTTGGATGACACTTCAAGGAGTTACAGCCGAGCGATGGCCGCTGACTTGAAGGTGGCCATCGTTCCGGTCAAGTATCCGGAAGAGCGTCTTGACGAGGATCAGAGTAAGAAAGTCCTGGAGGCTTTGGAGGGGGAGATCGATGGCGCCCTGGACGGAGGCTATTTTCCGTGTTTCTTGGACAATTGGTCCCAGAGGGGCGTCCAGATCTTCCACTGCCAGGACCTGAAGGACAAAGAATGGTTGCTTAGCAATGCGGGTCAATGGCCGTGTGGGGAGGGCACCCAACTCAAGGCTATTGTGATGGGGACCTCTTCAAGCCGGTCAGGGCGATGATCTACGCCCCTGGAGTACATGCTCTGGAGGTCGTAGTGAAGCGCTTGAAAAGGTAAAATACCACACTGAAAACGGACTCCTGGGTGATCACCGAAACGAAAACGGTGACGGTGGGCACCGAGGGCAAGAAAAAGGTAGAGACGTCTATCTGGGTACTGCTCGAGATGACTGAGATCGAGGCTCTGAGGGTCCTCGACTTCAGGCCTTTTTGAGGTGGTGGCAGGGCGCACGTCGTCCTGTTCAAGGAAAAGACAGAGGAAGAGTCGGGAAAGACGGGAGAAGAGGTGATGGACGTCGAACCCGACCTGGACACGGTAAACACAAAGGCAGATGCGGGTAGTGGTGCTCTCAATCAAAATGGCTGATAGCGGGCGGCGCAACACCGTGAACGATACGAATGGGGCCGGATCTGTACCGGGCACCACCATAGAGTTCACACAGATTGACCTGCACCATTGCATGAGCGCCTCGGCCGTCCTGGCTCGACGCATGGCAGGGGTGCGTACAAGCATTTGCCTAATCTAAGAACCTTGGATCCACAACGGCAAAATCGCAGGATTAAACGGGATAGGTACACTGATCAGCGGCAGCCCCGTCTCGACTAGAACATGCCTTATAGTTAAGGGGCTTCAAGTGGAGACGGTGCCAAAGCACTGTTCAAGGGACTTATGTACGGCCAGATTAAGCTACAAAGTCATTATGATTGCCGCGGCATACCTTCCCTATGAGGAAGCGTGCCCCCCGGAGGAAATGATCGCACTGATTAGAGAATGCAAAGTTGCATGCACTAAACTTATAATAGGTTGCGATGCAAACGCGCATCACACTTGCTGGGGCAGCTCCGACTGCAATTCCAGAGGAGAAAGTCTATTGGAGTTCTTAGCAGCGACGCACATGGATTTTTTCAATACGGGCAACACACATCACTGGTAGAGGCGCCACTGCACAACAAGCAGCATGCCTACCAGACAGGAAAGTCGGTGGACACAGCACTTGTGGACGCGGTACTACACAATCAGTGAGGCGATTTCAGCTGGCATGGAGGAGCACGCAATCCCGACAACTGTCGCTAGGTGGATCAGCTTTATGCTGAGTACTAGGGCGATAGTTGCAACCTGGGGTTCACACTCCAGCAAAGGAGTGGTGAGAAGAGGATGCCCACAAGGGGGCGTACGGTCACCGACACTATGGTGCCGGGCATAAACGCACAGGCATATGCGGACGACATCGTCATCCTGATCAGAGGGGACGACGAGGGCGTGCTGGCAGGCCTAATGCAATTCGCATTGGGCCTGGTTGAACAATGGTGTAATAAAGTAAAACAAGGGGTAAACCCCAGCAGTCAGTATCATGCTGTGTACGAACAGGTATAAGACCAAGCCGATGGAAGGGCTAAAACTCCATGGTGTACCCTTGAAATTGGTAAAGTAGGTCAAATACCTGGGTGTCACACTCGACGCTAGGCTCAACTGGGGGAAACACATTACAGGAAAATGCGAAAAAGCGATTGGCACCTTCTGGGCCTGCAGGAGAGCTTCGGCAGCACCTGGGGTCTACAGCCGGACAAAGTGAGATGGATATATGACGCAATCATAAAACCACGACTCACTCATGGAGCAATGGTATGGGGCCACAAATGTGAGCTGAAAACCCATACCAGGAAACTTGACAGGGTGAAAACATAGGTCATGGGAGGAATCGCAGGATCCACGCGGACGACACCGACGGCTGCTTTGGAGACGCTGTTGGAGCTCCCCCCCCCCCCTTAACAAGGTAATCAGGGCAAACGCGTGCAGGACGTTCTGCAGATTAGCGGAATCAACGAACTGCTCGGACTTTAAGGATGCGGCGCTTCTGGAACAAGCAATGCCGCTAATGGAGGAAAGTGGATGCGACAGAATGGCAGAAAGAATATTCTTCTCTCTTTCGATCGTAATCCCAGAAAGGGAAAAATGGAAGACGGGATCACACGAGCTCCTCAAAAACAGTGTAGTGTGGTTCACTGACGGTTCAAAAAATGAAAACGGCGTAGGGGCAGGGGCTTGGGAAAAGGGGGCACACAAGAGATAGTGTGCTCTCTCGACCAGCATGCTACGGTCTTCCAGGCGGAAGATAGAGCCATAACTGAGACAGCAAACTGGCCGTTGAAAAAGAACACAAGGCAAAGAACTGTAAACCTCTGCTCAGATAGCAGGGCGGCTCTCATGGCGCTAGACAGTATCAGCGTTTCTTCAAGGGAGGTACTAAAGTGCAGACAGGCGCTGGAAGCACTGGCGACGCACAACGTGGTAAGAATGGTGTGGGTACCAGGGCATTCCGGCATTGTGGGCAACGAAAAAGCGGATAGGGTAGCGGGTAGAGGCACGGACGGCACCTGGGCGAGAAGGTGCGCAGTCGCGGTTCCTACCTGTGCGATAAACAGAGCAATCAAGGGATGGCTCAGCTCACAACTGAGCGACAAATGGACTAACGCTAAAGGACTAAGACAGGCTAAGAACTTGATGGGCGACAGCTCACCGGAGGAATCGCTGAGGACCATTAAAGGCCTAAATAGGAACAGGCTGAGGCTGGCAGTGGGCTGGCTGACGGGGCATTGGAGAGTGGGATACCATGCTGCAGGTGGTGCGAGCTCGAAATGGAGACCACCTTCCACCTCCTGTGTGAATGTCCAGCTTTCGCGGGGACAAGACAGAGGGTGTGGGGCGTTCCTATAATAGGGGCAGAGGATCTAAGGCTAAACAGCTTGGTATCAATTTGCCAAGTCGCCGAGGCTATCAATAAGGGATTGTAAGGGTATATAATAAGGTACAGGAGGCATAGCACAATGGGCTTCGCCTGAGTGCTCGACCGGCACGTCCCCGAGCAGGGGCAGCCGTAGTTCACCTCCGACCAACTTACTATACTACTACTATACTAAGACTGCCATGAAATATGACCGTCTAGTGTCCGTGCGCATCCAGCCCAATCGCCTGCGGTAAGGAGTCACGTGAGCATCCCGCCTGACACCAAAGATGTACCTGATACATGAATTTTGCATTCGTTGAAGTCTCGTCTTCTGCTCATTCGTAGCGTCCAGTAGTATAGTACCACACTAATCCAAGAGTGGAAAGATAAGCGCTTGTACAAGGCGGAGTCTAAGCATCTCCGAGGTGAAAGACCGAATGAAGCGCAACGTGTATAAAACTCTATTAACTCTTTTGATAATATAATTTAAAGGTTGCTTCCAAGACAGTGTTCGATCTAGTACCACTCCAAACCTGACAACTGTCTCAGCGAAAGGAACAGTGACGCCTGACCTCAGCCCAACACCAGCAAGCCCCATTTTTTTCAATTAAATTTACAGTATATTGAGGGGCAAAGTAGATAGCTTGAGTTTTACTGGGATTGAGCCGAAGGCCGGACCGCACAGCCCAATCAGCGATATCCATAGCAACCTCAGAAAGCCTGGAGATACTCTCCTCAATTAAATCACGTAGTACCTGCAGGTAAACTTGTAGGTCGTCCGCGTACAGAATGTGTCAGACGTCACGTCCGTTAAAAAGGTCCTGAATGTCATTAATGTATAGGCTGAACAGCAGGGGACCAAGCACTCTTTGCAGAAACCTGTTGTTTTCTTTCCCAAATATATGAGTGAATCCAACAAAGCAACGAACGAGAAAATCCCATGCTGCCCAGCCTACGAAGTAGTAGCGTCGGCGATATAGTGTCAAATGCCTTGCTGAAGTCAAACAGCAAGGCAATTGTCACCAATTTCTTATCAAAACCTGCTCTTATGTCCTCCGACAACTTGAGTAATGCAGTGGAGAGCCACTATGGTGCTTTTGGAATCCAATCTGCAATGGATCAAGGACCCCCTGCGGACAACAAACTCCACGATCTGATCATGCACTAGCTTTTCCAGAACTTTGGACAGAAAACTCAACAGCGCAATGGGACGAAAATCCGAAGAAGAAGACGGCGCTGATTTCTTCTTAAGAGGAATCAGCTTTCTTCCAAACCTCAGGAAAAGCGCTATTTGAGGAAGATAAATTCAAAATCTCAACTAAAAGAGGCCCAATAGTTGGTAGAGCCTTGTAAAAATGACACTCTGGGGTATGCCATCCTCCCCTCTTCCCTGCGAGAAAAAAATCTCAAATTTTAGTATAGTAGTAAGCATATTATAGTCTCAGGTCTTGTATTGCAAACTCTGGCTTGTCTGCGAGTGATTGGTTACCTGTGTTGTATGCGAGAGTTTGAATTTCACGGGCTTTGCTTTAACATCCGTAAGCAAGCAGGAGAGCACAGCGCATGCACCACCGGTCGGCAATCTAAAACGACGCGCGCAAGCTAGTAGGCAGCGACAGCAAGTCCGGTATCTCTTTGAGTATATAGTTTATTAAGTGGGTTATCTTACGAAGTTTCGGGACTTTAGAATGCGCCGGGAAACGTCAAAACGGTTGTCTTTAAGAGTAGGGTTTTTACGTAGTGTGATTTAGTATTGGTGAGTCTCGCAATAAACTATCGAGACGCAGGCGAGGGCTGTACTGTTTAGAATACATTGGACGGCGTCTGCAGAATTCGCGTCCAATTTATTATTCTATAGGAGTGAGTGTAAGTACGCGGGTTGCTTTTGGACTTTGGGACCCGTGATAATCTTGTCGTTCTAGTCCCGCTAGTGGTTGTATTTATACGGCTGCCTAACGAAAAATGTTTGGTTATTTTGAGTTTCCTAATCATCTTCCGGTCGAGAGGATGTCTGGCTACCTACTGATTGCCTAAACTGTTATCTCTGTCCAGTTCGTTAGGTTAAGTTATCTTCTTGCGGCTAGTATACAGAGTTAGAGTGAAAGCAGTGTGTAATTCAAAAATAAACGTAGCTAAGCCAACATACGTGGTGTTAGTGTCAATCCCGAACCACCCTCTCTCCTACACCGCTCCGCGGGGCTGAGTTCACCAAGCGCACCTTGTTCCGTGAATCCACAGGACAAAGAGTCGCGAGACCCTGGCGCCCCTAGTTCGTAAGTTAGGATAGGGTGAGGCAAAACATTTGTAACGCTTTCTTCTGCCGGGTGCCGGCGATAAATTGCGGTTCTAATATCAAAAAGCTCGATTCAAGGCGATGAAAAATTCAAATATTCAATATTAAAAATTGATTCAATCAAAGTCTAGATTAATGATGAATCACTTTTTTTATATATTCATAAAACAAATATTCATGGACATTTTTCAAAACAATATTTTTTTAAATAATACATTTTTGTCAAAATATCAAAATAGTTTCAGCGGGAGATCATACCAATGTATATTACGTCAAAGTTATTGCATTCGATTAGATGTATGTTATCCAACTTCATTTTGGTTTTGACTTTGTCTAATCTGGTTATAAAGTATAACTTACGCGTATTATACTCATTTTTGTTTTCTTCAAGAAAAAGCTTTGAGATAGCGAAAATTTCGATTCGAAGATCTTGATAAATTGTGATGTTTTCGAGGATCCTGAGTCAGGAACAATAGTTTTTTGTAAAAATGTATGTATGTATGTATGTATGTGCATGCGTGCGCAAAAATGGTTACCACGATAACTCCCTATCGCATTTATATTTATCGCTAAAACTATACAGGCACATAAAGTATGATCAAATAAAGAACTAATTACATTTTGGAGCCGACTCACGAAGATAAAGCGTGTTGTTAAGAAAAATTATTATTTGTTATTAAAAGATTAATAAAATTTTTTTTTATTATAACTACCGAATGCAATTCTATTTTTTGCTGAAACTTTACAGGTTCATCAAGTATAATCTCAGGAATGACTGATTGAATTTTGAAACCATTTGACCAAAGTAAAGTGTGTTTTTTTTTTTAATTTCTTCTTAAATATTAACTAGCGCGCCACGCGCGGCCTTACGGCCGCGGTGGCTTGCCGCCTTGCATCGCTTCGCGTTTTGAGCAAAAGGCACGACCGCTGACGCTCGCGCTTGCCATACCTCTCGACACTCGCGCTCCATGCTCGCTGTCTGACCTTTATTACCTAAATTTTAGTAAAAAATAATCAATGAAAAAACATTGATTTTTTATCTGTTGCGTATACAAAAATGTGTTGGCCATGCATATAGCTTGAAAGTTTTTTAATTTTTTTAGTTTTTGGCTCATCATTGTCAATGTTATTAATTTTGAAATAGACATTCATATAAATTTTAATGTGTATTCTTTTATCGCAACGAAATTTATTTTAAATATGATTAAACACCCATTATTATTTCATAAGATTAAAAAAAATTATCTTTTTATACATACTTCAATTCAAATTATACGCACGGAATTCCATAAGGTGGCCAAATTCGGAACTATCCTATTAGTGGAAAATACGTTGGTTAATATGTAGGCTGTGAAATCACGCTTAACAAAGTGAATTTGTTGGATAAATGAGGTAAAGCAGAGGATTACAATAAATAATGATTTATTATTCGTTTCTTCTACAGCTACTATATAACGCCGTGTACACCATGTGTACTGTAAGACGGCTCGGAACCAAGAGAGCGATGTTCGAGACTCGTCTAGTCTCGACACCGCAAGTAGTCATGTGACTCACACTCATACGCGAGAGGGGATACCTGCATGTGTGCGCTCCCTCACACACTCGTTAACGCGCTCACTCATTCTAGCGCGAACTATACTATACATACAATCAAATGTACTATATTCTCAATACGCCTCCTTACATTTGTACTGTACATTATATTTTTACATTTAATAACTTTCTGAATTTTTCAAATTTTTCTCTACAGAGAGCTTTTGTAAAAATATCCGCAACATTTTCATTAGTATCAATTTTACAAACTTCAATCAATTTATTTCACGCTTTGATGTACAGTATGATAATGAATCTCAATATGCTTAGAATTTTTCGTAAAATTACCGTTATTTGCAATGTTTATTGCACCTGAATTGTCTTCATAAATTTTAATCGGTTCTGCAATATTTATTTCGAATATCTTTACCAACTCTCTGATGTATTCTAGTTCGCTTACAGATTCGGATAGGGCTACATATTCTGCGTATGTCGACGCTTTAGTTACACATTTTTGTTTTCTTGACTTCCAGTCAATTACATTTTCGAACATTCTTATAACATAACCTGTCGTAGATTTTCTATCAATAATATCACCAGCCCAATCTGCATCCACATAGCAGTCGATTATATTATTACCATTTTCTTTCCTTTTATAATTTAAACATAAGTCTTTCGTTAAATACAAATATCTTAGTACTCTTAAAGCATACTTCCAATGAGTCTGGTCATAACAATTCTGATACCTACTTAAGTAATTTACGCTAAAACTTATATCTGGTCTCGTATTCGAACTTATATACAATAAAGCACCTATCAAGTTTCTATACTTAATATTTGACTCGCAATTTTCAGACTTCTCAAGTTTCAAGTTTGTCTCCATAGGAGTGCTATATAATTTACTATTTTCTATTTGATATTTACATGCTAGTGACTCTATGTATTTAGTTTGGCTTAGTTTCATTTTACAATCGTTATAATCATATTCTATATTTATCCCTAAATAATCTTTTATTTCTCCTAGGTCTTTCATTTTAAATTTATTCATTAGCACTTTCTTCAGACTTTGAATTTTTTTCTTGCTTTTACAACAGATCAATAAGTCATCTACATATAACAAAAGATATAAAACATCATCTCCTTTTCCATAGGTATACAAGCAATTATCAGCATTGCTTCTTTTAAATTTTAATTTCGCTAAGTATTCATCAAAGCATTCGTACCATTTTCTTGGACTTTCTCGTAGTCCATACAGCGCTTTAAACAATTTACAAACTTTGTTTGTTCCATCATTGTAACCTTTTGGTTGATTGACGTATACCTCTGAGCTTACTTTACCATTTAAGAATGCTGTTACAACGTCCATCTGTTCTATAATTAATCCGAATTGACAACAATAAGAAAGCAAAATTTTTAATGTTTGCGTTTTTGCTACTGGAGCGTATATGTCATCAATACCATTCGTTTGTTGAAAACCTCTTACTACTAACCTAGCTTTAAATATATCATCAGCCTTTTTTGTGTAAACCCATTTTACGTCTAGTACTTCTTTTCCTTTTTGTTTCTCAACTAATTTCCATGTTTCATTTTCATACAAGCTATTCATTTCTTTATCCATAGCATTTTTCCAACTATCGCATTCATCGCTATTCATCGCCTCCTCAAATGTACAAGGTGTATCTACTCTACAATAATATACGGATACTCTATTAGTACTATTTTCCGGATATCTTATCGGACTCTTTTTCACACGTGTTGATCGACGTGGAGTATTTGGTTTCAAACTATTTTTATCGATATTCTTTACATTTGTTTGATCTTTTTCGGTTACATTTTCATTTTCATCTGCGCTATCAAATACATCATCATCGATTTCGCTTTCGAACTCTTGTTCGCTTCTCTTACTCGACTCGAGAGTCGGAGTACGGGAAGAAATATTTTCGTCGTCATAATCAAGACCAATACATTTTTGATATGATTCTACAACATCAACATGTCTATGAACTGTTACTCTACCGTTCAACAAAACTCTATAACCTACTTCACTGTAACCTAGTAAAATTCCCATTTCAGCTTTTTTATCCCATTTGGATGATCTTTTTTGCTCTGGTTTTCTAACAAAGACTTTACTACCGTATAACTTTAGATTTTCAACATTTGGTCTTTTTCTGAAAAATATCTCATATGGAGTTTTCTTTTCAATCGTGTTGGCTAAAGTACGATTTTTCAAATATGTTGCAGCACTAATTATTTCTGGCCAATATTTTTTATCTACTTGTGCCTCATCTAATAAACAACGTGCCATATCCATTATTGTTCTATTAAATCTTTCAGCAGTACCATTTAACTCATGTACGTACGCTGGACAATTGTTTATATAAATACCCTTTTCTTTCGCAAATTTATAAAATCGATTATTTAGGTATTCTGTACCATTATCGCATCGTATTGTTTTTACTCTTTTTCCTGTTAAGTTTTCTACTTCATTTACATACTTTATCATACAATCATATACTTCATCCTTTGTTTTAATGCAGTAAATTTTGGCTATTTTGCTGTAATCGTCGATAAATGAAACAAAATATTTTTCACCGTTTGGACCCGGGGTCTTGAAGCTACCACAAACATCAGTGTGTATAACCTCTAAGATATCTTTCGCTCTTGTTCTGTTATTTTTAAACGGTAAATTATGCATTTTATTCTCTATGCAAATTTTGCATTTTAATATTTCCGATTCAAACTCAGTTGGAATGCCCGTCACCAATTGTTTTCTACTTAAAAAATTTAAATAGCCAAAATTCACATGCCCTAGCATTCTATGCCACTTTTCTTTTTTACTCATTTTACCATTAATATACTGAGCATTGTTTACAATTTTTTGTTCAATTTCCAATCTACTCGTAATTTTATATGTACGATTTTCTTTATACGCTACTGCTATTAATCTCTCTTTTTCATCAATTATTTTAGATATATTTCCTTTAGAAATAATCGTATTCGTATCTGTCAATTTCGCGTAGCTAATTAAATTTGTGTTCATTTCTTTTACGTATAAAACATTTTTCATTACTACTTTATTTTCTTTCTCAAAGGCTCTAAAGTAACTTACTACATTACCGATTTTAGTTGCTTCTAACTCACTACTATCTCCTAAATAAATTTTAATCGGTTTCTTTAACTCAATACAATTTTCAAAATAACTATCATTATTTATAATGTGGTCTGAACATCCACTATCTAGCAACCAATTTATTTCATTACCTATAGTCTTTTTATTTCGCGCCGCATGCGCTGTTGCTATCCAGGCGCTGACGTCGGACCCACTCGGTTGACTCGTACTGGCACCTTGCTGCTGCTGACGGAAGTTGCCGCGCCCTCTGCCGTAGTTGCTTCTTCTTCCTCCGCCGCGGGCTCGACCACGTGTCGGACCTCGCCATGTTCCACCGCTGTGCGCTGCTTGACCGCCATCTTTGCACTCTCTTGCGAAGTGACCGGTTTTTCCACATTTGTAGCATCTTTCTTTGCTTGTTGCGAAAACGTTTGATTTTCTTTCGGAATCTTCATTGCCGTGTTTCATCTCGGAAAGCTTAATTTTATTTTTCACGTAATCAGCTGTCTGATCTTCTTCCTTCAACGTATCAATTAAATCACCTATGTAGCTGTACGATTCTGGCAACGTGTTCAGCATATAGTTTAATTTTTCTTTTTCACTTATATTGGCACCTGCGCCTTTCAAATCATTCACTGCTTTCTCAAAATCACTAAAAAATGACGCCGTGTCACTATAATTATTTAATCTTATTTTTTCAAGTCTGTTCCTGCATACAATTTGCAGTGCTGTAGATTTTTTCAAATACATACTGTCTAGCTTCTTCATTATGCCAAACGCAGTAGTCTCTTCGCACACGAACTCTAATTGCTTATTCGAAATAGCACAATAAATTATGTTAATCGCCTTCAAGTCATTATCATCCCATGTTTCGCTTGCTCCTGTTGAGGGCTTTTCTTTGTCTATTACTTCATGACACTTTTTTAATTTTAGAAACATCGTTATTCTCTTCTTCCACATGTTGTAATCCTCTCCATCAAACACCGGTATAGCAAATTCTTTCTTCTCCATTTCGTCTCCTTGAAACTCGATTTTCTCTTCTATTTCAGAATTCTCTTCAATTTCTAATTGATTCTCGAACGTTCCTTCGTGTTCAGAGTCTTCCTCTTTAATTTTCTTCGTTTCCGGAGTCTCTCGGTTTTCCATGCACTCTGCCACGTGTTTCACATTCACTTTTTAATCCGCATGCATCACACTGAGTTTACGATTTTTCCAAAAAATCTTTCTACTAATCAATAGTTCTTTGGTTTAGCTATTTATTCTCACTTGTATTTTTCTTCTTATATTATTGAAACACTTTGATTTTTCACTTTGAAAAATTTCTTCACCACGTGGGTTTTAACCTCACTTATATATCCCCCCCTCAATTTTACATCTCCCCGAAGGTCAATGTAAAATTGTGAAAGAAAGGCTCCAACGCTCTGCTACCATGTTGGATAAATGAGGTAAAGCAGAGGATTACAATAAATAATGATTTATTATTCGTTTTTTCTACAGCTACTATATAACGCCGTGTACACCATGTGTACTGTAAGACGGCTCGGAACCAAGAGAGCGATGTTCGAGACTCATCTAGTCTCGACACCGCAAGTAGTCATGTGACTCACACTCATACGCGAGAGGGGATACCTGCATGTGTGCGCTCCCTCACACACTCGTTAACGCGCTCACTCATTCTAGCGCGAACTATACTATACATACAGTCAAATGTACTATATTCTCAATAGAATTCCATCCCATCCTGAATTTTGTGCAAAATTAGTTTATTACATAATTTGAACAGAAAAAGTATTCGTTTTATTATCAGCTAAGTAAAGCCGAACAGCTTTTCGTTGGCTCTGTCGATTTGTCGAAGCGAGGCAGCGAGCTCGACCATTGCGCATACATTGTGCGCATCGATCTGGCGACCGGTTGGCGACATCCCACGCAGCCATCTGCTGTGTGTTTTGACGTTTTGAAGCAGCCTCCCGGCCTCCATTAGCCGCAATGTTTTGCTCTGTTCAACTTTTCGACGATATTATAAGCGAGTGCGTAGTGAAAAAACGGAAACAACGACGTGATGCAGCAGTATTATAAGTAGTTTTAAATTCAGAACATGCTGCTATGGTGCCTGTATGTATTTATAAGCAACTTCTGCTCACCACTATCCTGCACGCAGATCAGCTACTCGCGGTTCTAGCTTTGTAAAACAGGGCAAAAAGTATTCAAAGGTGATGCACCCGGAATGGCACCGACGATGCAATGTGTGAGTGTCAGTCTACCGAAGAATGCTGCAATATGTAAAGATATGTAACTCCAGCAAGAAATTTGAATTTTGGCTTGGAGGTTATATTTTCTATTCGTGACTACTCCTGCTGCTGCTCCTGCTAATTCTATTGCTGTGCTGATATATTTTTCTTGTTAGATACTGTCTAGGTGACGATTCACCATCACACAGAGCCACAAAAAGTATGTGTTCATCATTTTCTAAACAGACATTTATTGTGTTATGTGCAGTGATATCAGTAACTATGTGATTGTGTGATCTGTTTTTAGAGTTGAATTAGTGTTGTTATTCTGATATTTCCTACTGATAGCTATATGACACTGGTATCAGAGGACAGACAGAATTTACTATTTATCGTTGCCAATTTAACCAAGCGAGCACTACCCTGGTGCTGATTGGCACTGCCTAAGCGGTGCAGGCTGGCGTTGCTGACTTCTGCAACTACATCAAGATGACTCTAGAGCTACATTTACTCTCCCTGTGATGGTGCTGATTAGCGTCTCTGGGTACTTCAACATTATTTGCTCATGCTGCTTGGTGTTTTTGACTGATCTAACCACCCGGAGACAACCCTCGAGCTATATTTGGCTGTCCTGAAGGCGTTTCTAGTTGCCTGAACCACCTGGAATTGGCCATGGACCTGTATTCTTGCTTTATGATAGTTCTGGTTGGCGTTGCTGGCTGCTTGAACCACGTCAAGATGATCTTGGAGCTGGATTCATGCTTGCTGTTGGATGCATGTCTTGCTGGGTGGGTTTACTGCCAGAGCGAGTAGATTTTTCGCAAGAGTGCGATTATCTCGCTTCGCTCGGGCAGTAATCACCCGAGGGAAAAATATTCTCGCGAGGGCAGTAATCATCCGAGAAAAAATCTACTTTCGCCCCGTGTTGCATATAGTATTTTATTCCACATTCGGCCGAAATGTCACTATTTGAGCCTGAAAAGCGGGATATATACAATTTGTATATTAATTTATTTATTTGCAAACTTGTTAAATTGTTTAAAATTTTTAAAATTTTACGAATTTTAAAAAATTTTGAATATTTTTGAAAATTTTTTGCAACTTTTTTCCCGAAAAATTTTACTTTTTTCCCGCTAATTTTACTTTTTTCATACTAATTTTACTTTTTTCCGCTAATCTGATTTGCCGGAAAAATGTGCTACTTTCGCCCCGCATTTCAGGGATAAAAAATGGTCATTTCGGTCGAGTGTGCAATAAAATGTTTTTTGACAGTGTTAATACATAAAAGCCGACTTGTTTAAAATTCTTATACTAAAAGATCAATAGTCTGTCAATAATCTATAAATAATTATTTGTGAGAAAAGTTAGTAATATATTTTTCTGTAAGTCTAGGTGTACAAGCAATGCTGCAGTCATTGTCATCGCAGTCTACTACATGCACCAGAGTATAACTACAAATGTTGTGGCATTGGTATATCTAAGCGTTCACAATCTTGCAGTTTGAAGAAACCTTCATCAAGACTCGTATGTATAATCATGCATTCAGTGCATAAATAGTTTTACTTATAATATTTTATTTACATTGCAGAGGTTATTTTTTAATTTTAATTTTATTATTTTTTTAGGTGAAAAAATTAAATATAATGGCAAGCAGTTGCAGCAAGGAATAATAATTTCAAGAGGATACAATAAAATGAAAAAGAAGATTTTTATTAATTAGTCCAGCCAAGATTTGATTAAATTATAGGGCTTAATGTGATAAAATTAATTGTTTAGAGTATAGCCTTAGTTCAGAGGGACGTGTCAGGCTTCTGAGAGCCTTTCGTCAATCTGAGTTATTTCCATTATTATCTAGTTTAAGATTTCTAGTTCAGTACAATATACAATAATTATGAAAGTAAATTGTGCTGATACAATTAAAAAAATATCTATTATCTGTTGTCAAATTTCATGCGCTACATATGTACGAGAGAAAAACCAAAATATAACTTTAAGCTTATAAAAATATGGGAGAATTCCTGAAAATATTCAGGTCAGATGGGGTATGTTGCACCGAAGTTGTTATTGAATTTACGTATCAAAATATCGCTTTTAGGGTTATTGTATGTCAAAAAGTATTTAAAGAAAGGTTTGCTACGGTAAAAAGTTATTTTTTAAAAATGTTTACAACTTTTATATTTAAAATTTCATGTAAAACGTAAATCCGCAAAGTTTTATGGCAAATAATTGATTTTTTAGCTGTAAAAAATCGATTTTGGGCTGTAAACTCGAGTTATAAGCATTTTCATCATTTGATGTTAATGGGAAAAAGTTGTATTTTTGAAAGATCTACAACTTTTCCATTTAACTTTTTTTTGTAGAATGCTTAGAATTCAAGTTCGAGCCAAAAAGCCGTTTTTAGCGATTTTTGGAGGTGGCCCATTCTGCGTATACATACAGGATCAAGTTTTTATTAAAAATACGCTTAAAAATCCAACAAATTGTGCCCACATTACAAAACGACGTAGAGGACCGGGATAAAAAAATAGCTTTTTAGCTTTTGCAAAAGGAGACTTCTCCTAAAATTTCAGCCCGATCGGTCGGAAATTACGTGAGATTATCGCAACTTACACAATTTTCGCGCACGAAACTATAAGGCACTTCCGTGTCGCGGTCGTGCCTAAAAATGACATATTTTGATCAAAAATGGTTACCACGATAACTTCCAAACGCAATCGTATTTTTCGCTGGTACTTTACAGCTTTATCAAGTATACCCTAACAAAGAACTGATCAGGTTTTTGAGCTGATTGATGAAAATAACGTGTTTTTTAAATTTCTATTAAACATTAAAAATTGAAAAACAATTGTTTTTGTCAATTATTGTTAGTCATGTAGGAACTGTAAATTATCCGTATATTTTTGAATTGCTACAATCAGAGCTCTTGATGCATAAAAACTAATCAATCAGGTTGCGTCATTTTAAAAACGTTCCGCAAAAATACCTCACCTCAACTTTACATGAGTGCATCGTTGGCTCAGTGGTAGAGCGCGTGCCTTGAGATCTTGGAGATGTTGGCTCAAATCACCCTTGTCGCTTTATGTTTATAATATTTTTTATGACTAGGAACGATGTTAACTCGTCATAATCTCTCCAGCATAAACATAACTAATATTAGAATATGTTCTAACACCTTACAGCTATGTTACAGGCAAGCGGAGAGAGAACGGAGCGGGAGAAAGCACGGTAGGAGAGAGAGAGAGAGAGAGAGAGAGAGAGAGAGAGAGAGAGCTCGCGCGCGTACCGCGTCTCGCGGTAAGATTCGTTTCGGCTCGCAACGTGTGAGCATCGTGTGCGGGAGACTTCCTGATACCGGCGCGACTAATTGTCGGTGAGGAGAGTGCGTGCGATCGATCCAGACGGCCACGAAAACCTTCTGCAGGGCCGATCGTGACTCCGCTGTGCGTGCAGCTTCTGGTGCGACTACGCTCGTCCCGGCTTCCGTTCAGCGCCGACATCTCGCCCCGAAGGAGACGTCCTGGGCTCGAGTCGACTACCAACTTCTGTAAGTCAGCTCTCTATCTATCTCTCTCTCGCCAGCTTCCTCCCGGTCTCTATTCGTCCTCTCGCCTGCGTTTCGCACACCCGTGTGTGCGCGCGTGTGTAACCCTTTATTTATCGAACAATATATTTTTATTTCTTAAACGCTAATTCTCGTGTTGTGACTTAGAATCCGAGCCCGATTCCTTGTAAGATCCCCGCCGCCTCCGCGGGCACGCGTATCGCTTCTCGATACACGTGCATAAAACTGCAGCTAGCCAACACACGATCTTTTCCGATCCACCTACGAACTCTTTTGTACTAGAGTAAACGAGACTCCGGTCTCGAATATAATGCGATTATACCTTCACCCCGATAGCTGCATTGTACGCAGCTAACGTCTGCGCAGATTTCGGTCGCCACAAGATTTAATCCGTTACATTTTATTAAAAAGCTTCGAATTTTTTTTATTGAAGAAAAACGATTCTTTCAATCATCAAATCTCATAAAGTTAACGATAAAGTTGGCAACAATTTTTATTAAGCATCCAATATCTTAACAACATGCATAAATTATGAAAAAAATTGCTAAAAAATTTTAATACTTACTTATCTTCATCCAGAGATTTTACTATAAGGCATCTTTCTGGAATATCCGTGTTTAAATTAGAATTTTTTGTAGTCAAATTTATAGATGATTCTTTGACTAAAGATGCATTTAGACTGCTATAAATAATTTTTTTCTTTTTTTTATCTTTTTTCTTTTCCCTAGTTTTTAAATTATGGCTACCTGTACAACTTCCTTGGCTGTTTGCATCTATTCCACTATCTCCTTCTTCTTTATCTGAATCATCTACACTGCGATTTATTCTAATCGGTTGGTTGCTGAGACGTTCACCAAAATTATCGTCATGATCGCTATCTTCTTCTTTATAACTACCTTCATCGCCCACTTTCGTTTCATTGATATCTTTATCTTCGTAGATAGCTTCATTTTTTTTATTCTCTTCTTGTAATTTGCGTTTTTCTTCTTTTTTTTCTAATTTTTTCTTCTTTTTGCGCTCCCGCCTTCGTGCTGCTGCAGCCTTTTTAGACTCTTCCCGATTTTTTTCCATGTCTAATTCTTCTAAAAGGATTGTAGCATTTTTATTGGCTTTGGCGGCTTGAGTTTCTTTAGCAGCTCTAATAATTTTTACACATTCATGACATCTTTCTAATAATTCTTTGTCACTAACAGTAGCAATGTACCTTGTCATCTCTTGGTCACTTGGGAACTGCGTTACGTGATTAACCATCCATTTAACAACTTTAATATGACCTTTCCGAAATGCTGCCATAAGACATGAAACCTACAACAGAAAAAAGTGTAATATATAATGAAATTTTTGTATGGCCAATGAGTTATTGATACTTTAATAATACATTATGAAACAAGAAAGATAAGTTGTAACACTTATTTAACAACGATTTTATGGCCTCATATTATTGTTTATCGGCATATCTTTTAAATAAATACAAAAAGTTGCATTTTGTTGCACTTAAGAATTTGCAATACGCTTTTGAATATTTAATCGCTTTTTTTCAAAACGACTAATTTCGACTTATAAAATAGCATTAGAGCCAAACATAGGCGGTTGCAGAGGGTTATAAAAAAAGTGAGAGTATTGTTAAAAATAAGGTTTAACACATAGATGATAATGTTGAAAAAACCGCTGCCACGTCATTGGCACTTAACTTCCTCCTATTCCGCTAGTAGAAGATGATAACATAGTTTCTAAAAAATCTGTACGGATACATGATATTCCTTTGACGATTGAGAGTTTAGATGCATGAACACGACACTTGTAGGGAAGCGGTATCTGGGAGTTGGGGGTTAAGGTGGATGCCAAAAGGATAGGTATAAAAGTGCTGCATCAAGCAAGGGCCGGAGGGTAGGCCATTTGCTGCCAAACAGTGAAATCGATCTCGAGGGCTAATCGGGGAAAGAAAGGTAATTTTATTCTCTTTTGAATGCGCTATAGCTGTATTTTTGTGTAACACTAAGATTATACGAAAAATTTCAAAAATAATTTTGCAAAATTCAATAAACGGCCATAAAAGGAAATTTAGTTAGCACAATTGAAAATAACTTTTCCCGAATTCAGAATCTAAAAAAGGATATACGTGCCAAATTTTGTAGAGATTCATAACCTGGATTCGATAATATTGCGGTTCACACACACACACACACACACACACACACACACACACACACACACATCCGACGGACATTTTCTAAAAACATGTGATTCGAACTCCAAACACTCCCAAATGCGTTTCTACAAAGTTTTAGCGAAAGTGAAAATTTTACTATCACAAAGCTTCCTCTAGGAGAAAGCAAAATTGAAGCAAAAAATCGGATTGTAGAGATTGGCTCATAACTCAGGAACCAATCGACAGAATCATTTGAAATTTCAACAGCAATTTGTTGTTTCTGTAATAAATTACTAACTTTTTTTTTAAGCGTTCGACTGCTTTGTTTTGAAGTTACAAGAATTCGAAAAAATTTCAATAAAAAGTTGTATCATCGATATCTCAGAAACCATAAGGCCTTGAGAGCTGCGCAAAGAACTTAGCCGAGACGCATGAAAAGTCTACCTCTTCCCAAAATTGTAGATGAATGCCTTTTTACTCTCGTAAACTTAGGACACAGAAAACTCATTTTTTTCAGTTTTCTATTTGTTATTCAAAAACTACGTAGTCAAATAAATTGAAATTTTCGTGGTATATAGCTTGACTCAGAACCTCTCATCATATTTTTTTTTTGTGAAACTGATCTCCAAGAGACATCACCCTCCTTTTTTACCTAACATCTTATTTACTAACACTTTAAAATAATTTTAACGTAATATTTGTATTAATTATAGTTAAATGATATTGTTTCTTCACCACCAAGCGGTAGATATCTCGGCGCTTTTTTTTTAAGGAAATGTAATAGTTTTTATATCTCAATATTTGTCTATTTACATATAGTGTCTTAAATGCAAAACATTTATTGTATTGCGGTATAACTTTGAATACTGCAAATAAAACGGAATTGTTTGGACTATGTTTGAAGTCCACATATATATATATATATATATATATATATATTTTAATAAATCCATGGACTTTAAACATAGTCCTAACAACATTTATAAAAAATAAATTCGTGGACTTTAAACATTCGTGTATCTTCAGTATACCTTTGGGTACTTACGGTATACCCCTGGTATAGCCCTGGTATACCTCCGGTATACCCCCGGTATATCCTCGGTATATTCAAAGATCATACTTTCGATAGCTTCGAGTACCGGAGGGCAGCCAACTCATGTACCCGCGCGTTGGAGTTAAAATTACTTAACCCACCCGCTAGTGTGAGGACGCTAGAGATATAAGCGATGCAGTTTCCAATTATGCAAAGTATACAGGGTAAGAAACCAAATTTTGAAGCCTAATATCGTTGAAACTAACTGGGTATCTTAAACAACCCAAAGAAAGGGATCAAGATGCTATGTAATACTGACTAAATCCAAATTTTTAAATTGATTATTACCTTTTTACTCCAGTCATCGCGTCACGTAAAAAAACGATTCATAGTATACAGGGTGAGAAAAAAAAATTTTGAAACTCAATATCTTTAAAACTAATTGGTTTCGTAAACAACCCAAACATTGGGATCGAAGTGCTATATAATGCTAATTAAATCTAAAATTTGAATTCGATTAATGCTTTTTTACTCTAGTTATCACGTCACGCAGAAAAACGACTTTTTTCAGTTTTTTCAGTTTTTCTCAGGACCTGCCCCATGAAATCCTCTATTAAAAAAGTGATGCGAAGGATTTAATTGATGTCCGATTGCCTGGTACAAGAATGAAGGAACGCGAATTAGAAACGCGAATATTATTACATAACCTACAAACTAACTGTTAATATTTTTTTATTTTCAGCATCAAGATCACAATTATGGTCATAAGTAAGTAACAAACATTGAAGTAAGTTTTAGCGGCATTTAAAGTTATACTTACAATTTTTGAGCAAAAACTTTAACGCATATGGGAATTTGATGGTGCTTCTATTAATGCTGAAAAAACTGTATGTATTACAAATTTGCATAATTTTATTGTTCACATGCTGGAGAAATGATTTGTGGAAAAGTTAGAGAATCCTAAAGTTGTGTTTGTAGCGCATGATTGAAAATTATGATTTTATAGTCCGATATACTTTATATTAGTATTTGTTTGTCATTAAATAATATTCGTGCTCACAGTTTTAAGAAGTATTCACAATAGCACAACTGCTGAGGATTTTATAAAATAATAAGTGTCATAGTTTCAATTGACGTTTATGTGTATTCAAGTTTTTATACACATAATGTTTATATTTTTAAAATTATTATAGTCCCTAATACAAAACTGTTAATTTGTCATCTGAATGTTGTAATTATATTTATAAATTTTAGTTAATAAAGATCTGAAGAGGTTGGAAACCAAACCAACGAAACGTCGTCACACAATTATTGGAGTTATTTATTTTTCCACAAGTGTTGTCTCTTTCACCTTTGTTGCTAATTTAAAAAATATGATACATAGAAAGATACAGATGGTTGTGACATAACAGTTTACAAGGCATACCGATATTTTCAGTATATTTATTGATTTTTTCGAAATTTAATTTCGCCCGGTGTTAAAAATTTAAGAAGAAACATATGTATGTATCCTCTTATCCCAGTATCATATGTACATTATACATGCATTAACAGTTATTACACGATGCATCAAAATTTCAATGCCATAATAGAAATGATTGAAAATAGCATTTTTAGCTAAACTATAATGTTGCTTAACTTAACTTAGAAGGCATATTGGATAGAAATACTGTACAGGGCTCCTTTCATCGTAGTTTCAAGCACCATCAAGAATTTTGGACAGGATATGTGTTCCACAGACCCGGCCCTTGTAAGTCAGTCAACAAATTATTATATGGGTGTCGGTTGTAAGGAAGGGGCGTCTGCTATAAGGAAACGATGTCAGTTATAAAGGATAGGTATCAGTAATAGTGGTGGGGTGCTAGTGGGGTGACCAAAAGGATAAAAGGAGTGCATCAAGCATGGGCAGGTGGGTGATCGGGGAGAGATTGACTCATAACTCTAAAAAAACCATAGGGTTTTGAAAGCTGCGCAAAGAAATTGGCCAAGACACTGAAAAAACATACTTGTTCCCAAAGTTGTAGAAGAATACAAGCCTTTTTACTCTCGTAAACATTGGACATAGAAAACTCATTTCTTTTCAGTTTTCAAATCGTTACAGAAAAACTACGTGGTCGAATAAATTGAAATTTTTGTAGTACACAGTTTGACTCATAACTTATCATCATATTTTTTTTGCGAGGTTTTAATATTTTATTTAGGAGATATACCTTATTTGTTCTAAATTAACTATAACTAAATACACAGTTTACGCACTTAACGGTTTCACTGGTACGATCACTTATTTTACACTTATTTTACGACTTTCAGCACATTTCAAGCTTACGGTTTCATTTGTGCACTTCTTTTCACGGTGTTCAAACCTGCGACACTTATTGCACGGGCCAATGTTTATTAAATCGTAGATTTTACAGTTTTGATAGCCTACATAAACTCTATTTTTATTTCCTTCTACATATTTATATATTTTGGCGGGAACTTCCATTATTAACACAGTGCTTTGTTTGCTGAATTTGCTGATGTACATTTGCAGCACTTTACTTTTTCTTGAAACATCACTAAAATTTCAGGTATCGATATCTCTTTAAATTTCTTCTAAATTTTTATTTTTATAATTGTCTATTCCGACAATTTTTATTTTTGGATTATGAAGTTTGTCCTTTTTGCTTCCTCCTAGAGGATGCTATGTGCTAATAAAATTTTCGACTCTCTCAAAAATAGGTTAGAAATCCATTTTGAGGTTCGTGCAGTTCGAATCACGTATTTTTACAAAATGTCCGTATGGATGTGTGTGTGTGTGTGCGTGTGTGTGTGTGTGTGTGTGTGTGTGTGTGCGTGTGTGNTGTGTGTGTGTGTGTGTGTGTGTGTGTGTGTGTGTGTGTGTGTGTGTGTGTGTGTGTGTGTGTGTATGTGTGTGTGTTTTATGTGGCGTAGGCAGAGCAAGATCTGCAGAAGTGACCGTCCGACACCGAAACCCCACAGGCACCATTGTTAAACAATATTTCCGTGGGTCTCGTTAATTAACCTAGTTGGCTTCTTCTTTAGGGTTTGACATTTCATTACATCCCCCATCCACCAAAGTGATTAGGGGTTCAGGATAAAACTCGTCTTCTTCTTTCTGCATCTTCCAGCCGTCTGCTTCTTGCGGCATCTTCCAGTCGTATACTTCTTGCAGCATCGTCCAGTCATCCTCTGGACAGACTCAACCCCGACACCTACGTTCCTCTGCATCGGGTGAGGGAGTCTGGGCTCCAACTCATTTACCTACGATCCTCTGCATCAAGCTGAGGAGCACTTAAAGGTACTCAACCCTAGCTCCTACGTTCCTCTGCATCTGTCCAAGGAGCCTTTCGTCTTTACGGCTCAGTGGTCTTCATATAGCATATTTTACTCGGCTGTTTCGCCTTGTCTTTCCCTTCTCTTTTCTTCGTCATTTCTAACCTTCTTGAGGATGGTCCTTACGTAGTTGTTTACTGCGCATCAACCATGCTCCGACATCAGCATAGCTGTCATCATTGACTCAGGTGTCACTCTGGTCTGGAGGTAGCACTCGAGTACTTCTCGTTCACTTTCGTATCGCGAACAGTCACGGCAGACATGCTCTGCATCTTCACTAGTTTCCAAGCAGACTGGGCAGATCGGACTGTCGTCAAGTTTAAACCGGTGTAGGTACGCCCGAAAGCATCCATGCCCGGTCAGAAACTGCGTGAGCTAGAAGTTAAACTGCCCATGTCTTCTTCCAATCCAGTCTTCTATCCTTGATATAAGGCGATGAGTCCATCGCCCCTTGTCACTAGCTTCCCATCTTGTTTGCCATTCAGCCATTGTCTTCTTTCTTGAAGCATCCCAGATCTCATTCTGGCTTTTGTCATTCGTTCTTCTCCTAGCTTCGAATACGTTCTTCCTTTCCAGTGCTAAAAGTTCAATGGGCGGCATGCCTGCTATAATGCAGACCGCATCGTCCGATACCGTACGGTAAGCGGACGCCACTCTTAGTGCACTTCGCCTGTACACGGTAGTTAACTTTCGTGCATACGATTTCACCCGCACCGCCTCTGCCCAAATTGGGGCTCCATATAGCATGATCGACGTGGTCACACTGGCTAGGAGTAACCTTCGCTTCTGAGTTGACCCTCCTACATTTGGCATCAATCGTGATAGGGCAGCGCCAACTTTTGCTGCTTTATCACGGACTATTTCCAGATGTTGTTTAAAACTTAGTCTTGCATCTATGGTGATGCCCAAGCCTTTGATGGTTGGTTGAGAAGCGATCTCATGTCCATCCACCGTTAGTGTAATTTCCTCTATCTTCTTCCTACTAGTAATAAGAATAACTTCCGTTTTGTGACTGGCTAGTTCCAGACCCGTTTCCGTTAGCGATTTGTGTATTATCACGCCTATCCGTGGCCTAAATAGTCCATTTTTGCACCGTGCAGTTAGCGTCTGAGCGTAGCGACGGCGATCAGCACGGTGCAATAATGGACTATTTATGCCACGGATAGGCGTGACATAGATGCGGATTTAAGCCACACAGTGCTATAAAATATCTTTGCCAAGGTAAAAAGTTATATTTTAAAAATGTTTACAACTTTTACATTTAACATTTTTATGTAAAACGTAAATCCGCAAAGTTTTATGGCAAATAATTGGTTTTTTAGCTGTAAAAAATCGATTTTGGGCTGTAAACTCGAGTTATAAGCCTTTTCATGATTTGATGTTAATGGGAAAAAGTTGTATTTTCGAAAGATCTACAACTTTTCCATTTAACTTTTTTTTTTGTAGAATGCTTAGGATTCGAGTTCGAGCCAAAAAACCGTTTTTAGCGATTTTTGGAGGTGACCGTTTTGGTGAACTTCTTTTTTTTAAGTTGGCAGCGGGCAAAAAAGTCAGTACCGGGCAAAATTTTTTTTTGCCCGCTGCTGAACTTTTTTTGCCCGCTGACAAAATTTTGTTCGCAAATGCAAATTTCGAGTTTCTGAGTCGTATTTTCTAAATATTTATAGGTGTGTAGTGGCCGTGCAAAAAAAGGCTCATTTACTCCCGCTTTATAGCCATGAAAAACGCGAAAATGCGTCATTAAAAATATGGTGTGCACCAAGGACTAAGTGGGTTTTTTGACCTCGTGTGGTTGCAGTACTCGTCTTTGGCTCGTACTGCAAACTCTACACTCGGTCTAAAAATGCTCACTTTACGCCCTTGGTACACAATATACTATTTCGTTTGTGCAAGAGGAGACTTCTCCTAAAATTTCAGCCCGATCCATCGATAATTGCGTAAGATACATTTTTCGCACACAAAACTATAAGGCACTTCCGTGCCGCGGTCGTGCCTAAAAGTAAGCAGCTTTTTCACTAATATTTTTGTTGGAAATCACAGTTTAGCTCAGAAAACATGCTAATAAGCCAAAAAAACTTACTAACAGTAATGATAATTATTTATTTATTTATTTTTTTTTTGTATAATGAAAAATCCGAAGACAAATATAGAAGTAAATATGTCACGGGCGCCGCGGCTTCGTCTGCTTCTCAAACTCGCCTTCGTGGCGCTACCGCGCACGAAAACCATCGCACCCACTTATGCCCAGGTTCAAAAAGCTGTAATGAAAAAAGGTAGATCTTGTCGTTCATTCTTGTTTCAACTTATTCTAAACGAACAAACGTATGAGATCTTGGGGGAAGATATATAGTTGCCGCTGAGGAAGGCTCTAATGCGAGTCGAACGACTAGCTCCAGCCGTGGAGATCGTCTTTGCACTCGATAGGGTCATCGTCGAGCTCAAGCAGTAAGAACTCATAAAGTTAAAAATGAGCTTATACGAAAGGGCCGCTAATCACACTTTCAGTGCCGTGCTTAATATCGCAGTTCAGCATGTCTGTGTGATTTATCGATGTCTAGTGCCTAGTCCATCTTTCGATTTTCATGCAACCTTCACACGTTGAGTCGGTGACGATCCACGCAAGTGCTCACTCATCGCCCTCAACTTCTTCGTTATTCTTTTCATCCTTTGATTCGGTGAGCTCGTTGCCATCGTCGCATTAGATTATCCACGGATCACGCTGCCGATCGCGTTCTCTTGTTGCAGTCAGCATATCTTGAAGCGATTGGCCATCGATGTGAGTTAAGGGTAACGAGACGTTGCCAGCTGATATAGAGCACGCTGCTGTTTTTACTCTCTATACCCAACATTCACACGTCGTATATGATACGCGTGAGTGCTTGCGTCACATCCTGGCTGACTCTCGTCACGTATTAGACAAATTTTGATTTTTTTGAGGCGGTACACCATCAGAAGCACGAGGAATCTTTAGCAAATGCGCAATCACGCACAACATACTGATTAAAAAAAGTTCGTGTACAGCGAGTCTAGATACCCGTACACCGACAAGCTTCGAAACACCACTGTTTTAGGCTATGTTTTATGTTTACACACGTCCCGATGTACTCTGATGTTGCGTGAGTTTATTTTAGCTACACGCACTGTTATCATAAACGGCTACTTCTAACCGAGAAAATTTGATCCTCTTCCCTCACAGATTCTTTAATCTATATTCTAGGTGACTTTAGTCAATAACTTGTTGTTTTTCTATATACTACACAAAACTACACCATACACGAAAAATACTCTTACGCACCATACACACGTACCGACTTAATATAGATGTATTATTATATCCGTTTAGATAGAAACAGCCTAAAAGATGCAGAATTGCAATGAACATGTATTTCAGTTTTGAAAACAGTATGAAAACATGAACCCACTTAACCTACTATTACCGAAATTAAGATGATCTGAACTGAAAAGTAGAGGCTCAAAAACACGAAAATTAAAGAAATTTTGCAAATTAATTTTTAAGGAGGACCTTAGATGATTTTTGACCAAAAAATCAAAAAAAAATTGATTGCGTAAAAGTTAGTATAAGTGTTGTTTAATAACATACCAATGCGATGTATACGTTAGAAAATGCATTTTAAGAGTTACGCTCAATTTTGTCTGTATATTTTTTATTCCTAATTTTTGTTTTTTCATGATTTAAGTATTTTTCAACATTTAATAGTTATACCTTAAAAGTGTTCGTAGTGCATACCTATTTTATGAATCCTTCTCAATTTTTTTCTACCTATTGTTATAACTATACTAAAGAGAAGTAGGGTTTTTTAAAAGGTAATAGAATTAAAAAAGTTGTATTATTAATTATAATTGCTAAAATGTGCTATTTTTATTATTATTTTTAATAAAAGATTTGTTTTATTTTATATAACCATTCAAAATGTTTAACTGCAATATAAAATCCAAATTTCTATTAACGAAGGGTTCAAAAGGCTATCGGAATTTTTTGGTAAGGTTTAATGAAAAAGGTATGCGCAAGGAACTTTTTGTATACGATCAATTTTGCGTAATAAATTACCATGTTTCTGCTTTAACATGGAATTCTTGCAGTGGAAGGGCTCCAATTTGGTGAGTGACTCTTTCTTAATGTTATAAAAGAGTGTTAAAAGTTCGGTTAAAAGTGATTAGAAGTAAGGAAAAAACTTTGTAAAATCACCTAAGGTCCCTCTTAATTATATTACTCATTAAAATCTTTAAAGTACGATGCTCATATATAAGCATCAACATATCAAAAATAAATCAATAGAAATGATAAAACGCAATTCGGTTAAAAGCAAATTCAAAGTATAATAACGAAAATACTAGTTGTCCCAGGGTGGGATTGACATACAAAAAGCCAGCTAGTAAAACAGTTATTAAATTATCATAATGTTTTTGCGTCATCCAAATAATATTATTTTGAGCAGTGAAACGTGCTAATCTTCGCCGCGAAAAGTAAAATGTGCTAGACTTTGCGGTGAAAATTGAAATGTATTAGTCTTTAGCGCAAATAATAAAATATGATATATTTTGTAGGTTCATGTTCATTTGAATTGAGATCCTCTTAAGAAAGAAAGGTAACGTGTTCACCTATAAAAGATTGAGAGGGTTGGAGCATGTGCGCCTAGAGAGATTAAAATAACGCTTCTAATTTCATCTAGAAGAAGAAATTAGTTGCGTTTCGGGTGGAAGGCGTGACGAGATGACGTCTGCAAGCTGGCGCACATGAACAGCGAATTCGTATTGTTTGGCAAGTGCGACAGTAGCCTAGTATAAGGGCGCACAACTTCTAGCTGAGCGGTTTGAATTCATTTCCCGGTGACGTAGCATTCTTTTTCATGTGTCACGCAGCCTTTACCTTGGTACTACGTCCAGCAGTTGTGAGCCATTGCAGCTCACGTCTGTAGGGTGTGATGTGCTCGTCTCTTTTGACACCATAGATGTAACGTATGCCCATGTTGACCAGTCTCTGTAGTTTTGTATTTAGTTTTTGTGTGAAGTCAGAGTATACCAACGAGCAGTAGTCTATGATTGGTAACAATAGTATATTGTGCAACTAGGGGGAAAAATTAAATTTTTATAGCGATGGCAATGTTTTTAGCACGAGTGAAAGTCGAGGGCGCCGTAACAATTAATAAAAAAAAATAGTACAAATAAGTTTTTCTGAATTTGGGTAGGTCCATTAGCTAGAGACTTCACTTGTTTAGCAAATCCATTTTAGCCTCTAATTGTAGAATGTGCTTATTAATTCAACAGAATATTATCTAAAATAATGTTAAATGCTCACCTTTCTGTTATCTTGCGAATCGATATCTGCTCTTGCATGATATAACAAATCCACAACATTTAGATGACCACCATTTGCGGCGAGCCAAAGTGGACTATTTCCTTTTTTATTTTTAACTTCTACTTGAGTTCCCCTACAAAATAACAAATCTTTATTTCTGTAAAAACATTTATATTTTATAATAAAAATAAAAATTATATTTAAACTAGGGGGTTCCTCTCATTTTAGCATTGCTCGCCAACCCCTACTTTCGTTTTGTATCCTATACTCGTATATTGAAATTACATTAGCTTCTATCTCTGACTTGATTTCCTTATACGTTTTTTTATTTTCCCCAAATAAAAAGTAACTTAACTAAAAAGGCTTGTAATTATTGGAGAACATCATAAATCAAAGATTGGCCTCGATATAATCCAGTACAGAAAATATGGTCAAGGTCAGTAAAGACTTTTTCATCATACGTGCACGACAAAGGCCACTTTCCATGCATGTAAAATGAATGGAAAATACAGTTTTTCTTAGCAGCGGGAAAAAATTACTCCCTTGGGAGGAAAACGTCTTTTCCTCCCAAGGGAGTAGTTTTTTCCTCACTCTGCAGACTATCCGATATGGGGTTAATACTATCAAAATTTCAATACAAATTTGTTTTACTTTAAAAAGTCCTCGAATTTCCCATTCCTTCCATATGCGTGATAAGTGGCTATAAAAACTACGGTGTGCAACAAGGGGGAGTGGCTTTTTCAGACGCGGGTGTTGTTTTGAGCACGAGTGGGAGTCGAGGGTGCCGTAGGCGCCCGAGACGGAAAAAAGGTAGATCTAGAAAAATCCGAAGACAAATATAGAAGTAAATATGTCACGGGCGCCGCGGCTTCGTCTGCTTCTCAAACTCGCCTTCGTGGCGCTACCGCGCACGAAAACCATCGCACCCACTTATGCCCAGGTAGATCTTATCGTTCATTCTTGTTTCAGCTTATTCTAAACGAACAAACGTATGAGATCTTGGGGGAAGATATATAGTTGCCGCTGAGGAAGGCTCTAATGCGAGTCGAACGACTAGCTCCAGCCGTGGAGATCGTCTTTGCACTCGATAGGGTCATCGTCGAGCTCAAGCAGTAAGAACTCATAAAGTTAAAAATGAGCTTATATAAAAGGGCCGCTAATCACACTTTCAGTGCCGTGCTTAATATCGCAGTTCAACATGTCTGTGTAATTTATTGATGTTGAAACGGTCACGACTTTTCTTGGTCCTGGGTGCTTCTATTGAAATAAAAGTTATTGATTTTAATTTATAAAAGTCGTGCACATTTACTGCTCTGCGTCGTAATTGTGACGGCAGGCAAAATAAAGTGATTTTATTATGATTTTAAATATCATTAATAATTAAATAAATATAATAATAAGTATATTACAGGTCCGGGATACCAGGTAGTGGAGTGTATTTATCACAATAATAAACTTTAGTTCTTTTTAACAAAAATAAATATATTTAATAAGATATTAAATGCGAAAATATTGCGTGTAATGTTGCATATATTTTCTATCACAAAATTAAATAAATATCTCTCTTTTTGATTTTTACAAACGTATATTATATATCTATATAGACGGCGATAGCTTCTGTGGTAAACAACCTGCCTCCGGTCAAGAGGTTGGGTTCGAGCCCCATCAAGAGCGAGATAAAGTTTATTTCAGATACGATGGAAATCTATTACTCATCGACACCGGTTATGAGAAAGGCGTAGGTGTGATGAGCCTTACCTTGAGAACTTTCGAACCCCGCGCCGGGAACCTGTGGGGTACCCCGGGGTTCGCGAATTGCTTCATGGCTAGAAACAAACACCTGATACGTTGTGAGGGTCATGAACTTCGGAGTTCGAAAGCCCACGCCATGTGTTTGTTTTTTTTTTTTTTATAGCTATAATAATCATATATCTATATCTCTATTTTATAATTGTTTTGCGAGATACTGCCGCCCCGGCACCGAACCGGCCCCCGCGGCCCTCCGCCGCCCAGTCCCGGCCCCCAGGCCCCACAGCGCCCCGCCCGCCGGCAGCCCACCGCACTCTATTAGCACGCTTTTCCTAAAATGTATTTATTTTAGTAAATTTTTTGTTTATTTAAGTTTTTTAAGCAAAATCCAAATTTTACTAACGACAATTGTATAGTACATATCGGATAAAAATCGGATCAATTTATGACACTATCCTTTGAATCATCTTTAACGCGACATTTTTAGTCGTGCACTTCGCGAGACGTAATATTAATTTCGGATTTTTAAATATATTAGGCGTATATTAAGCTAGCACTATATAAGAATGATGTTATAGGTTACTTTCCTCCTACTCTACTAACCGACGACTCGACAATTACAAGACTATTGGCACTAAAGTAATGTCTTTAGCCTCGGAAAGATCCTACATCCTTTTGTAGAGAACTTCCAAGCCCCTCTAACAAGCTCATAGCACAATCAGTATCAAAATTATATATAACAGTAGAGATAAACTATATAAGAGATATATCTTAATTTTATTTTCTATTTTTTCTATAAAGATACTTATGACGGCAACATGCGCATTCATTCAATGAAAAAAAACATATTTGAGAATATGCTCAAAATCATTTTAAGAAAAGCAACTAACAATAGGCCAATACGTTATCATTAAGTAAGAACTCCTAATAATGTTATCATACTTTTATAAATATATTTATTTGATTTATAAATATATTTTATTACTTTTGTAACATTTTGTAATATTTATTTTTCCCACTAACGTGAATAATAACGTAAGAACGGTAATTAATTATAGAAATCGAAATGGGGTTGGCGACGGAGTGAGTGTGTATATATACATTGCGGAAGTTATTGTATGCGTTGAACTTGAGAGTCTGTCGGGTTGCGCGGGCGCAGCGATGTCCATACATACATGTCCATCAGATAAAAAAATTTGAATAATAACTTATGTGTAGCCAAGCTCAGGTATAGTATATTCAATATAATTTACTTTAAATCGTTCAACTTTATTGTTATCATTAATCTATTTCATTCTTAAACTAACAAAACATAATTATCGATCATAGAAATTAATTTGAAAAAAAATTACACAAGACTAAATGGGGGTTGCGCGAGCGAAGGCGAGACGGGGGCGGAGCCCACTAGTATATATATATATATATAAATATATATATTATCGGATAATCGAAGTCTATTTTGACATAGGATAGTTTACGCAGATACGCTTAACTTTGCGTTATCTGTTTATTTCGAAAGTTACAATGTATGATAATAAACGATTTTTATTAGGGTCTAAAGCAGATACGCGTTAAATTGCGTTATCTTGCCTGACTAGATACTTTTTATAAGTATAAGAATATTCGAAAAATTTCTCTAATTCTTTTGAAAGGAACTGAAATTTTTCTAAGTCTAAGACTGATACGCTTAAATTGCGATTATCTTTGCTTGACTAGAAAATTTATAAAGTCCTTCAAAAGTGAGAAAATATTCTAAGTTTATCTTACCAAGGCGTAATAGTTGCTCTTGGTAGGACTAGTCCTCGCTTAAGTTGCGCTGGAGCTAAGTGACGTGCTCTAGGCCACGCGGTTCCTTATATAAAGCTGCGAAGAGAGCGGGATCGCACCGCCGAAAAACGCTTCATAAAAATATCACACTCATCATTCCCACCTATGTACCAAACACAATTCACAAACGTACGGAGCTGCGCGCGCCGCGCCGCTGCTGCGTCGTAGCTCCCACTCTCACACTGGGCCCGCCGCACCGCTCGCTACGCTGTATATATAGATATACGTGCTCGCTGCTGCCGCTGAGTATATCTATATCGTGTTTGCTGCTGCTGCTGCCGCGTCGTAGTTCCAGCTGCCGCCGCTACTGCCTGATGGCGCTGCTGTTGTTGTTGGCTGGCTGCTCAGCTGTGGCCCGTAGCTCTTGCAAGAGTGGGAGAGTACGCTTATTTGTGCGTGCTTTTTCTAAAAAACAAGTCGCGAGACTTTAGTTTTTTGTAGTGTTTTTTTATTGATGACTCTGCGGAGCGGTGTGGGGTGTTACAATGTCTAGTGCCTAGTCCATCTTTCGATTTTCATGCAACCTTCACACGTTGAGTCGGTGACGATCCACGCAAGTGCTCACTCATCGCCCTCAACTTCCTCGTTATTCTTTTCATCCTTTGATTCGGTGAGCTCGTCGCCATCGTCGCATTAGATTATCCACGGATCACGCTGCCGATCGCGTTCTCTTGTTGCAGTCAGCATATCTTGAAGCGATTGGCCATCGATGTGAGTTAAGGGTAACGAGACGTTGCCAGCTGATATAGAGCACGCTGCTGTTTTTACTCTCTATACCCAACATTCACACGTCGTATATGATACGCGTGAGTGCTTGCGTTACATCCTGGCTGACTCTCGTCATTATATAATTTTCAAAATTTTCAAAATTTTTTGAAATTCTTATAATTTTCAAAATTTTCAAAATTTTTTGAAATTCTTAAAATTTTCAAAATTTTCAAAATTTTTTGAAATTCTTAAAATTTTCAAAATTTTCAAAATTTTTTGAAATTCTTAAAATTTTCAAAATTTTCAAAATTTTTTGAAATTCTTAAAATTTTCAAAATTTTCAAAATTTTTTGAAATTCTTAAAATTTTCAAAATTTTCAAAATTTTTTGAAATTCTTAAAATTTTCAAAATTTTCAAAATTTTTTGAAATTCTTAAAATTTTCAAAATTTTCAAAATTTTTTGAAATTCTTAAAATTTTCAAAATTTTCAAAATTTTTTGAAATTCTTAAAATTTTCAAAATTTTCAAAATTTTTTGAAATTCTTAAAATTTTCAAAATTTTCAAAATTTTTTGAAATTCTTAAAATTTTCAAAATTTTCAAAATTTTTTGAAATTCTTAAAATTTTCAAAATTTCAATACAATTTGGTTTTACTTTGAAAAGTCCTCGAATTTCCCATTCCTTCCATATGCTTGATAAGTGGCTATTCGCGCACTTATCATAAAAAGTACGGTGTGCAATAAGGGGGGAGTGGCTTTTTCTAGCGATGTTTTCAGCACGAGACAATTTTCCCCCCTAGTTGCACAATATACTATTCTTCACATATAATTTACTAGGTTTATTACCACGTCTCTGCAGACGTCTAACTAGAATACCAGTAGAAGACCAGTGCGGAAATGAGCAGTTGCGCCAGTCGCGCTCGCTTGCAGCGAGCAGGTTTCTTCCCGCTCTGCGGTCGGTAGAACCACCACCTGACGGTGAGGCACCTCCAGTACTCCCTTCGAAAGAAGAACAAAAAAGTATTTTTTGTTAATTAAGAAAATACAGTAAAATTTACATAATCGTACAAAGTATCACAAAATTACTATTTTGTGATACTTTGTACGATTATGTAAATTTTACTGTATTATGCACACAGGGAATAAAGTAGCGTGTTGTTTGGCTGAATGTAAGATGTCGTCCAAGTAAAGCATAGGCGACATACACGCAGGTTTGGACTGCATACTTTATTCCAAAGTGAAATGTATAATTTTTTAATATATTCACTATAAAGTTCGTACTCTATTACCGCCAAGGAGGGAAAGATATGTGTTTCCTGACCTCACTTTAGTTGGTCGCGGTAAGAACATAGTTAAAATTTATGATGAATTTCGCTCTTATTACATTAATCTGTTCAAGAGTTATGATGGATACAACATTTGGGATGCCGGTAGGAAAGAGACGATGATGAAGTGGCAAAAGAGATGGGACTCTAGCAGTAAAGGGCGGTGGACACATCGCCTAATACCAAATATAGAAGACTGGACTAAAAGAAGACATGGGAAAGTAAACTTCTACTTAACACAGTTTCTGAGTGGACATGGATGCTACCGGGCGTATCTACACCGATTCAATTTGGAAGATTGTCCGGATTACCCAATGTGCTATCTGCAGACTAGAGTAACTCCTGAGTCTATCATGGTAGCTATGATGAATTCAGCCAACGGATGAAGCACAATAAGCAATTTTGCTGCGAACATCCTCCCAAAAGTCCGAAAAGACGAAGAAGGAAGAAAAAGAAGACGTGAGCTGCTGCCGGAAACAGACGACCGGACGATTCGGTAAGAAGTAGACGGCAGACGACAGAGGAGATAAATGACGAAAGACTATCTAAGTGACGCAAACGGAAGATCCACGAGATGACGACCACATCAAAAGACGAGGGCATTAGCCCAAAGTCTCCCCGCGAAACAATACTTAACGGTGTTACCGCGGGAAGGACATACCGGAGAAAGAGCTAGGTCCAACTTACTTAAGGTTGGTAAGGAGGACGGAGAGGATTCTGTTACTCTTAGAAGTTAAAAGCTAACAGTAGCGAAGAGTCTAGTGGGTGAGAGTGCTCCCCACCATGTGCCACATAGAAATTTGACGATATTCATTAGAGAGTGACATTTAGTTAGAATTTTATCCATATGTTTGGTAAATGTCATTTTGTAATTAAAAGTTATGCCTAGGAATCGAGCAGAGTCGCTGGATAAAATTTGATGATCGTCTATCATTATTGAAGTGGAGCCGGGAGTCATTTTCTTTTTATTGAAATAGATAAAAACTGTTTTCTTTGGGGAGAGTTCTAGGCCGAGCTTGAGAAAATTTATTCGGATAGATTAATTTGTTTTCTCTAGGAGGCAGAGGGCATTAGAGTTTGGGGAAGATATCGCAAGGACCCCAATGTCGTCCGCAAAAGAGAGAATAGTGACATGATTCTTGTCCAAACCTTTTGAAATTTCTGCCGTATAAATTATATAAAACCAGGGGCTTAAAATTTCTCTTCAATGTTAGTATGTAAATATCTTTCAAAAGTAAGAAATCGCGTGAATTTAATCATTTTTTCTGAACAATCTTGCTCTGCGAGTCTATCCAGTCGAAGGTCTGGCAAAATATTATTGAAAGCATCTGAAACATCTAGAAAGGTAGCTAGAACTTCGTTATTTTGATGTAGGGCACCGTCTACAAGGAAAGTCAGTTGTGCTAGATTGTCATGGCAGGATCTGTCTTTGCGGAAACCTGATTGAGAGGAAGGAATAAGCTGATTGTGTTCAATCCACTATTCTAATCTGAATTTGATAAGGGCTTCAAAAACTTTACACGAGCAGGGAGTAAGAGCTATTGGTCTAACACCACTTCGATCATGTTTGTCAACCATATGAATAATGGAATGCTTCCATGCTAGAGGGAAATCACTCTCCCGGTACATAACATTGAATATATCGAGAAGTTCAAGTTTATATTTAATAGGCAAATTTTTTAAAGGCTCATAATCAATACCATCAATTCCCGGAGAAGCTGAGCTTCCCCGAGATGATAGAAATCTATTTAGTTCTGCGAAAGAAAATGGGCTGTCAAATATTTCGTTTTCTTGGTACGACAGGAGATAGTCTGGGTTTGTGCATACCCATGAAGGGCTAATTTTTTTTCTTATTGAAGTCCTCATGAGCTGTGTGTAGATCTTGGGAGGAGTTTCCATCGATCGAGTTAGACTGCGTTGAGGTTGAAAGCGGGCGCTTGTTCCTGGATTTCGTAATGTTGGGATTTTTGATAACATTTGTCTCTTCTGTTTCAATTATTTGTTTTGGAGGCAAGTCTTCTTTTCCTTGAGAAGTTGGTTGCTCTCCAGAAGTTGATGACTCTTGATGGTTAATGGCAGCGACGGCGAGATTGGAGGGGCAGAATTTTGCGAGGTGTCTCTTTTCAAAACATTGGAAGCAGATCATCTTTTCAGAGGAGAGATAGATCCAATAATTTACATCTTCGTACGTTATTTTTAGATTGCTGGGAATCTTCTCAAGATCTTCTGGTTTCACAAACATTTGTTTGCTGAGTAGATGGCTTAAATTTGGCTTGTGCATGCCGGCTTTGATTGTAGTGATTGGAGAAACAGGAATTATGCCTATATTTCGTAATTCTTGCAGAATAACGGAGGAGGGAATGCATAGCTGAACATTCGAAATAAGTATTCTCTTGGCTTTGGATAATAGCGGTCTTATTTCTAGAAGTTGATCTTCAATCTTTATCTTAATTTTATTCTCAACTAGATCAAGGGGCGCGGTAGCGCCCCCATGGCGAGTATAAGTTTTATACACTGTACCGTCGGGAGCACCGCGACCCTATTATACTTTGAATTTGCTAGATAACCTATTCGCGTTTTACGAATATTTCTATTATATTGCTTCATCCGATATTAATGCTCATGTATGAGTATTCTATCTTAAAGATTTTAATTAGATCTTTCTAATTACCGTAGGTTTTTGCTGAAAAAATTTCTCCTTCAGCAAATTAATTAAGATTGAAAATTAATTTGTGATTTTTATTTAATTTTTCGCCTCCCCGATTCACTTTTTCTCAGGCTCAGTCGGTTGCAACAATACTGAGATTGTTGGTTATGGAAGGTTAGAATTCATATAATTGTTTACATATAATACAAACTAACTATTTATTTACATCTATACGAAACGTCATTGTATTATTAAATAAAAGACCTCAAGAGAGCTATCCGCTGCAGAGAGCCGAGCGCACGGAGATACAGCGCTGCATATTATATCTAAAAGATCAAGAGAGTGAGAGAGAGGTATCCGCCAAGCGCACAGAGCAAACGGAGCGCTGCTTGTACCTGCTTTATCGAAGTACAGTCTGAAGAATCGGATCGATGTATTACAGCATAGAAAGCCGAGCACACGGAGTCTTAGACGGAGTGCATCTGTGAGTTAGTCAGACCATATGACTATCAAAGGCTCTACGTACCTACGTCCTACACACTCTGCGTAGGTACCCTGTTATAAAATTCTTTGGATATTATCCACGTTCTGGTGCATTTCAAAGCATCGAGGCTGCAGAAGTGATATCAACGGCAGTCGATATAATATACAACGAAGATACTTGTATTACCGCTTATACATCGCTCGTCAGGATTTTTGTGTATAAGCGCCGAGCGTTCGTCAGGACGACTTAAGCACTAGCGTGGATCGCCATCGTGAATGTTGGACACAGCAGTGCTGGATCGAGGATCATCTAGGGACAGTCGGCTCACATCGATGGACTTGAGATGGCACCGACCAATCCCTCTATAGAACATGCTGGCCTGCAACACCAAGTACGAGATCAAAACCACGATCGGCGGCCAATCCAAGCTCGGCTTCAACCTCATCTAGCTCTCGCCGCTTGAGTTCGGCGACGACCTTGTTGGCTGTAATGCCTATGTCGCGATCATCTTTCTGAATAACCTCCGAAATGTGTCGAAGACTGCAAGGTCTAATTTTTCTTAATCTTCCGTTCCAGCAACTTTAATCTTAACTTGAACTCGGTTATCTACCTCTCACATGCCATCGGTGCAGAGGAGTTCGCCGCAGCCGTTTTGAGTCAAAACGGAGCCTAAAGAGGATCAGAAGCCTGCGCTTAAACAACAGCTGTATATAGCGACTCCTGGACGGCGCGTTAGACAACGTGCCCGAGAATGGGAGATGGGACGTGATTGCGGCAACGATTTCATTGAGTTCAAGCACGAAGAGGAAGTAAATGTCAACGAAGAGCCAACGCTTCCCCAGGAGATTGGCAGTACCTGAGCCCGTCCACCCTCATGCTCAGCATTCCGACAACATCCCGCAACAAGTCCAAGGTATAAGCGCTGGGCGCTCGTTAGCTACTCAAGCACTTAATTATATCATAGATAGTTACAAACTCGACGTGTATAAGAGTAAACATAGCAGCGTGCTCGGGACCTCTGGCTCACATCAATGGACTGCAAACTAGGCGCTGGGAAATATAGAAAGCAAGTCGACAGCGTGCGTAATCCATGGATAATCTAAGCTTGATTTCAAGTATGCCTACTTTCTACTATTAGAGTTCGACCAAGATCCTATTGATGGCTGTAATTCTAACCTCAACGACCATTTTGACTAGACACTGGACATCGACAAATTGCACCATCAGAACATTCTGGACTGCGACATCAAGAGCAAGATCGATAGTGATCGGTGGTCACTAGCTAAGCTGGTCTTCAACACCTCACGAGCACTCTTTACTCGTCATTGACGACTCGTCGGTTTTAAGGATGATCTCCGTGGCTGCTCGTTCGAATCGTATGCCAAAGACTCCTCACCGGCAACCAGATACTCTAACTTCAAGACCTCATTATACATTTAGTTAATCCCCGGAGTCGAAAATGAATGACAAGATCTTCCTTTTTTCGTTACAGCTGTTTCAACCTTGGCATAAGAGTGATTGTGGCGCCACTTGAATCATGGTCGACTCATCCAGCTCGAATCTCGAATTAAGGCCACATATTATCAATGCAGTAGAGCTTACCGCATAGCTAACAGGCACCGCAACAACGACCGCCGTATAGATGCTCCACGCTTCAATGAACAATCAGAGCCCAAGAACGAGTTCGAGTTGGAACGCGATCGACTATGGCAACCATCTCGTCAAATTCGAGGATGAGGAGGTGGTAGACGTCAACGAAGCGACCAGCTTTAAGCTTAGCATATTCGTAACACATAGAAGTAAGTAAGTGTACACAGCTTCCTATACCAAGACTAGCATAACTTAGATGTCCAACGAAGACTAATGCAACTTGACATGTTGCCATTTTCCTTATACAAAAGAGGACTTTACTAAAAAAAGAGCAGAAAATTTGAGTTATGCTAGTCTCCGTAAACAGCGACAATATTAAGGCCTCTTGCCAGAGTGTTTGTGTCATAAACGTTTCTTTATAAGTTTATTTAATGAAACTCTTTTAAAGGTTATGAAATCAGTTCAAAAAACACCTTTTACAAGGTAAAATGTTGGCAACTATAAGTTATGTGTTCATCCTGACCAACCTCGATGTAGGTTTTATAACGAATCTATCTTAGTATTATAATTATAATTTTTCCTCTAAAAAATTATGAAATTCTTAAAGAAATTGTCAAATGGTTTTCTCTATTTTTATCAATATACGCTAATGAATGTAGTGAAATCAGTTTTTAAAAATGCCAAGTCTTAAAAATCAGCACACTAGCAAAAAAACATTTCTTACGATCGAAGAAGAATTAATCTCAAAACTAATCCGAATCGTCTTGTGCAAAGAAATGAGCAACATCATAAGTATAAAAAAATCCAGCAAATTCCTCTTAATTATAGAAGAATCATTTAAACACAAAGCGGATTTTGATCTTGAATAACTATAGTGAGATTAATTCTTCTTGGAGTAAGAAATGATTTTTGTCAGTGCAGGTAAGCTAGAATATGCTGACTAGTTTATAAAAAATAAGATAATTGTACTTTTCAAAATTATTCTTATAATGCTTACTTGCCGTCCCGTTGTCTTGTAGTCTACGATGTAAATAGAGTAAATCATATGCATACTAATTACTAAAAACAACTTATCGATTACTTAAAGATAAATCTCCGATAAAATATGAAAATTTATCGCCTTTTCAATCAAGCCAAATCGTAAAGCAAAATTATTAAAGTATAAATAATATTATGATTCCAAAACTTCTTACTATTTTTGCAAATGATTAAATTTTGCATTGAGATTTTTTCTTTGCAACAAACATATATTTGAAGATTTTTACGACAACATGCTGATAGTAAAGCTCCTTAGATTATAATAAAAACATGTTCTTATTTTACAGTTCTTATTTTTGTACACTTATACTTCCTATTTATGCCACATTTTTTTCATAAAATATTTTCTAAGTATTCAAATCAAAATTCCTGTATTTATACCAAAAGTATAAGTGTAAAAAGCATGCTCCTAAAATTTTAGCCCAATCAAACCATGTGGTCACATGGAATCCTACGGAGAGTGCCAAATGCTCAAAACAGTATACGGAGAGTCACCATGGGTAAGTAGGTGCTAATATGGATTTACCATGGTAAAAATACAGATAATATAACCTAATATTAGTATAAAAATTATATAACAATCATAATTTATTTTTGTTATTATTTATAAGAAGTTTATTTTTCAGAGTTTAAAGGTGGTGTGCCGCCTTAAAAGTAATAATTCGAATGTTTCATCGATAGACTACAAAACAACGGGACGGCAAGTAAGCATTCAAATAATAATTTTGAAAAGTATAATTATCTTATTTTTTATAAACTAGTCAGCATATTCTTTTGTCAGCTTTTGCCGCTGCTGGCTTTTTTGGGATTCTGAATTCGGGAGAAAAGTTATTTTTAATTTGGCCAGTTAGTTCTCGTTTTATTGACAGTTTTTGAATTTTTCAAAACTGCTTTTTGCGTTTTTAATTACAAAGCCCGCTCGTCCGCCCGTACTCGATACACTCGTTTTAGTCATCCCACAACTATAACTGATACCCCACCATAGAGGTGCAGCGTGCTTCTTGTTTATGATGAGAAACATGCACTTTAAATTATAATAATTTATTAGAGAAGAATAATATATTACTTGGATAGCAGCAGTTCAACAAATCGGCAATGACCTTTATCAGCAGCAATTGTTAAAGCCGTATCTCTTGAGGAAGGAACTGGTGTAGCGTTAACATCTGCACCTTTATTTAAAAGTACTTTACCAACTTCGACGTATCCACCACTAGCAGCTTCCATTAGCGGGGTAAGTCCAGTCTAAAATTAGAAAAAAAGAATGTAGTTTTTTCGATGTTAAATAATTGTTGCCGATTCAGTGGCACAAATATAACATTTATACAATTTGGCTTGGTAATTTGTATTAAAACGCTTAAAATCATAAAAGATCTAATTTCTAGGTTATTATTAATACTCTTCAATAATTGACGCAATTCTAACTTAATTAAATAAATTAAACTAATGAAAAAATGCTGTTCTGACTTGAACCCGGAACCGACGGGACGAGAGGCGAGACACCTATCTGTTCGACTACAGGACCATCAATGATTTTAGAAATATCCTCTTGGTGGCGCTTTGACTCATCCAAATAGGTAATTATAAAACATTGTGAAAATTTACCTCAAAATTACTGTACCGTTGGGTGAATTTTATCATTTTGGTTAGTAGAAATTATTGATTTCAATAAAATTACTTTACGTTCTGTTAACTGTTGTAAGGCTGTTAGCCTAAGCTGGTGTTAGGCGTAGTCGGTCAGAGCGGACGGGTCGGTGCCTATCACCACTACATAGCTCGTCTTTAGGTTGCGGATAGAGAAACGGCCCCTGAGAAAGAGGTTGGCTGCGAATAAATCAAATTAGCAGCCGCGGACAATCGATGGGCCCAGACTTAGGTGTGATGAGCCCACATTGGTGAACGCATTCATCTTGAAACGGTCACAACTTTTCTCGGTCCTGTAGTTATGTAGATTTATGCAAAAAATATTTAATTTAATGGTTTTTCTAGAGAAAAGCAGTGAATGTTTACTAGTCTGTGTCGTCTTTCTGACAGCAGACTAACTAGAATGATTTTATTTAGTACTTAGATAATTTAGTCAGGTCCGGGATACAAGGTAGTGGAAATTAACACAATAATAAAACTATAATTTTAACAACATAAATATATTCAAATAGAATTGAGAATATTGCCTTGATTATTGCATATATTCAATATCACAAAATGAAATAAAATAGTAAATCCGCTTTTGATTTTTACAAACGAAAACATAAACAGATACGCTGTATTTGCGTTATCTGATGACTCGAAGTTTTACAAATGTTTGGTACTTATAGAAATTTGTTTAAGACTAAGACAGATACGCGTTAAATTGCGATATCGTGCTTGACTAGATAATTTTTATAAATATGAGAGTATTCGAAAATTTCTCTAAGTCTTTTGAAAGGAACTGAAATTTTTCTAAGTCTAAGACTGATACGCTTAAATTGCGATATCTTTGCTTGACTAGAAAATTTTATAAGTCCTTCAAAAGTGAGAAAATATTCTAAGTCTTTTTACTACCAAGGCTTTATGGTTGCTCTTGGTAGGACTAGTGCGCTGATAATTGCGCTGGAGCTAGTGACTGGCCATAGGCCGCGCAGGTCCTTATAAAGGCTACGGAGAGAGCGGGACTCGAGCCGCCGAAAAAACGCTTACATACAAATATATACACACACATTCACACCTATATACAAAAACCATTCATACAAGTATACAGAGACGCGCGCGCCGCGCCGCCGCTACGTCATCTTCCCACTCTCACGTTGTGCACGCCGCACCGCTCGCTGCGCTACATGTATAGATATACGCGCTCGCTGCTGCCGCTGCCGCGTGATGACTCCCGCTGCCGCCGCTACTGCCTGATGGCGCTGCTGTTGTTGCATGCAGCTGGCTGATCAGCTGTGGCCCGGAGCGTCGGTGAGAAAAGTGGGAGAGTACGCTTATTTGCGTGTAATTTTTCTAAAAAGCAAGTCGCGAGACTTTAGTTTTTTATAGTTTTAAATTGAAAACCATGCGGAGCTGGTATGGGGTGTTACAATCTAGAAACACTACGCAAGCACCACATTATCTCTTATCTTACCTGCTCGTTCTACCTCACCATGTCTATAATCTATCTCTTATATCATATATCACAAAAATACTGCTGTCGTGGAGGATGCGGGAGCGATGACAACTGCTACATAAGAGGATGTGTAAAATGATTCGACATCTGATCTTACACGGCAATAAAGAGGGGCGTTAGGAAACAATAATGAAACCTAGTGTGTCTGACGACGAGTTGATATCTCCTCGGCAAAGTCGGAAAA
>CM053172.1:38044398-38075943 GCA_012977825.3 Pteromalus puparum
TGCTGGATGCCATCGAGGAACGCCTAGAAAGCGCCTACGGAGTTGCGTTCACTGCACACAATTTCCACAAGTGCGTGAAAAGGGACCTGAAGCAGGTGCAGTCGACCATGAAACGCTTTACCAGCGCAAGGGAAGGAACGAGAAAAATAATGGAGAGTTTTAGACTGATGCTACAGAGCAAGACGAGCGCCAGGCCGACGCTAACGCTTGCCCAGCCACAGAGCCCGCTCACACCCAGCAGTATGAAGAAGAGAAAGGAGCGGTCACCTGAACAAGAGATTTCCTCTAAAAAGAAGAAAGATGAGGAAAAGAGGTTGCAGTACCGACAGGAGACGACAACTGCCGACACGACACAGCTGCCAGAAATCCCGTCAGGGATAACGACGGCATGGCAAAAGGTGGAAACGAAGAAGACCAGGAAGAAAATAGAAAAAGAAGCCGGAAAGGGAGGCAGCGCAAATGGAGATCCAAAAGGCGGCAAGAAACGCAAGCCACCACGGGCAAGACCAACCCGGCCGGAGGCCCTCGTCATAAAGGCTGAGGACGGAACGTCGTATGCCGACATCTTAAGGAAGATAAAAGCGGAGCCCAAACTGACGGTGCTTGGTGATATNTGAAAGCGGAGCCCAAACTGACGATGCTTGGTGATATTATCAATAGGATACGCAGGACAGCAACCGGAGACTTGCTGCTGGAACTCCAACGCACAGCGGAAGGAAAGACGTTGCAATTTCGACAAGCTGTGAAAGAAGTGCTTGGAGAAATAAAGACCCTGGAAGACTTAGTGGCCTTCGAGATAAAAGACCTGGATGTACTAACCTGCAAGGAGGACGTAGTGGAAGCACTACGCAGAGAGTCACCAGGTGATGATCTATCAATGGTAAATGAGACGGTGGTAAAGTCACTGCGGAAAGCATATGGCGACACGCAGACTGCCGTCATTCAAATGCCAGTAAAGATGGCACGAAAGATGATAGCCAAGCAGAAAATTAAAATCGGCTGGGTTGTCTGCAGAATAAGGGAAGTGGTAAAAAAAGTCCACTTAGATGCTTCAAGTGCCTCGGTTTTGCCCATATCGGCAGAAACTGCACAGTAACTGTAGATAGGAGTGGGTTCTGTTATAAGTGTGAAATAGACGGGCACAAAGCGAAGGAGTGTAAGAATAAACCCAACTGTGTACTCTGCAAAGAAGAAGACACAGGGGGAAATAAAGACCATGCAGCTGGTAGCTACGCATGCCCATCTTACCGTGCTGCAGTAGAAGCCATTGAAAAACGAAGAAAATGAAACTAGTGCAGTTAAACTTAAATCACTGTGAGACAGCGCAAGACCTACTAAATCAGTATGTCCGCGAGACAGAAGTTGACGTAGCAATTGTATGCGAACAATACAGGGACCTAGACGAACCAACGTGGGATATGGACGCTACTGGCAAGGCAGCGATCTGGGCATGCGGTAACGCTGCTTTCCAGAGCAGAATGATGGCCCGCGAAGAAGGATTTGTGCGCGTGAAGGTAGCAGGCGTACATATTTACAGCTGCTACGCTCCTCCCAACGCACCAATCGAGCAGTTTCAACAACTGCTAGACTGGCTTGTACAAGATGCGATAGGAAGAAAACCGGTACTGATCGCAGGCGACTTCAATGCCTGGGCTGTAGAGTGGGGCAGCCTAAGGACAAACCAAAGAGGACGGGTGCTCCTTGAAGCATTCGCTCTCCTGGACTTGGTCCTCGTCAACCAAGGATGCACTCACACCTATAGAAGAGGAGAAACAGGGTCTATTGTAGATCTAACGTTTGTTAGCAGCGGCCTTGCCGGTTCAGTTAGCTCGTGGAGGGTGAGTGAACACTACACACATAGTGACCACCAGGCCATAATAATGGAGGTAGGTAAACCAAAGCAGGGATCCAGTGCGAGTACAACGACCAATAGAGTCGGCTGGAAAACAAAGAATTATGATAAGGAAATGTTCCTGTTATCACTAGAGGAACTGCAACTGTCTGGAACGGCGAACAACAAGGCAGAACAGATGATGGAAAACATTGCCTGAGCCTGCGACGCCGCTATGCCTCGAAGAGTGGCAAATAATAGACGGCCGCCAGTATACTGGTGGAATGATGATATTGCTACGGCCCGTAGTGAATGCCATCAGACTAGGAGACGGGAACAGCGAGCTAGGAAAAAACTCTACAGAACTTGAAGAGGCCAGGAAGTAGTGGACGCTTGCGACCAGGAAGTGAAGGAGGCTAAACGTAAGCTGAAAAAGGCAATACGCGACAGGAAGCTGCGTTGCTTAAAGGAGCTACAGGACGAGGTAGACCAAGATCCCTGGGGTCGACCATATAAAATTGTTATGAGGAAAATTAAGGGAGGTCGTGTACCCCCTCCCAAGTGCCCCGAATTCTTAACTCGGGTCGTGACAACTGTTGTATATTGCATGAAAGGTGTAGGACGGTAATGTAACTATACTATTGATATATTGGAATATATATAAGCTTTATTAGAGTGTTACAATAAGAAGAGATGTTCTCGCTTAGAACGCCTGTGAGCGACTGAGCCTTATGTTTTCATGCTACGTACGACGCGCTTATAGTCTGCCTAAATAGTACGGCAGTTGTACTAGCTATAGTGCATACATCACAATTCCTCCCTCTTTAAGATGACACTTTACATTTGTTTTTCAAACGCTCGGATCGACGTACAGTTTTCTTTCCCGGCGCGACGCTTATTATTTGATCCGTGTGCCTCTTACATATCTTGTCGGGTTTTATTTGGACGTCATACGTAGAAGGAGATAATTGTTTTACTATGGTGCCTTCTATTTTTTTATCACCTTTACCGTAATTATCAATCATGATAGTATCTCCTTCTTCGAGTGATACCCTACGAGAACCCTTGCGCTGCACTATTTGAGCGTGCTGTTTTTCGTAAACAGTGTTTTCTGTGCGAGGTCGCAAAGAGTCGAAGCGCGTGCGCATCTCTCGCTTCGTCATCAAAAACGCAGGACTTTTTCCTGTTGTACTGTGCGGAACGCTACGGTAATCGAATAGGAAAATATTTATAGCATCTTCTAACGTTCTTCCCCCCTTTACAATTTTATTGACTTTGTCCTTAAATATTCCTACAAAGTTCTCGGCTGCTCCATTTGTAGCAGGATGATAGGGTGGAGAAAACGTGTGCTTGATACCGAGTTTTTTTAAGTAAATTTGAAATAATTCGCTAGTAAATTGTGGTCCATTGTCCGTAACAATGTGATTCGCGAGACCATGTCGTGCAAAAATATCGCGAAACTTTGAAATGAGTTTTTCTGCCTTAGTATTATTGTGAAAATCGATTACTTCAGGCCACTTGGAGTGAGCGTCAATAACAACTAAGTACATATGACCCATGAACGGCCCTAGAAAGTCACAATGTATGCGACTCCACGCTTTATTCGGCCACGGCCATGGTGTTAATGGGATGTTTGGTGGCTTTTTTCTCTCCTCCAAGCAGACTTTACAGGAATTAACTAATTGTTCTATGTCGTTATCGATACCGGGCCACCATACATAGGATCGGGCTAACATTTTTATTTTAACGATACCTAAATGTGACAAATGTAGTTCTTTTAATACAAACGGTTGCAATGACATTGGTACCACGACTCGATGGCCCCACAATATACAGTTTTCGTCTACAAAAAATTCCGTTCTTTTCGAATAATATTTTTTTTCGTGGTCTGTAAGTTTATCGTAAGACGGCCAGTCGCTTGTTATGTACATCATTATTTTACTTAAAATCTTACATGATTTGGTTTCTGCGGCTATCGCATTACTATCTAGGATGTCTAGTTCGCCTTTTATGTAATTAATTGCTGTAAAACTGGATTCGAATACGTCCGAATCATCTTCGATCGGCAATCTAGATAGCGCATCACAGTTACCGTTGTCTTTCGATTTAATGTGCTCTATTTTGTATTTAAATCCTGACAATAAATATGCCCATCTTTGCAATCTGCTAGTCGCTGTTAATGGGATTCCCGTCTTAGGCCCAAAAATTCGCTTTAATGGCTCGTGGTCCGTTCGCAAAATAATTTCTTTGCCGAAAATGTAATCGTAAAATTTTTTAAAACCGAATACGATTGCTGCTGCCTCTTTATCTATGATGGCTCGATGCATTTCTTTTTTCGGAATTCTTTTCGACGCGTACGCGATAGGTCGCTCTGATCCGTCCTTATATTTATGCGATAAAATCGCTGATAAGCCGTAGTCGGAGGCATCGCAAGCTAAAACTAATTGTTCATTCGGGTCGTAGTGTGCGAGTACGCGAGGAGAAATTAGTTCTTCTTTAATAACCTTGAATGCGTTATCGCATGCCTCGGACCAGAAAAATTCCTTGCTATTCGCGCAGTCATACAGCGGTTTTAATTTATCTGATCTGTGTTCTAAAAATCTTTCATAAAAATTTATTAATCCTAATATAGATAACAATTGTTTTGCGTTCTCTGGCTTTGGTGCTTCTACTATTGCTTTTACTTTTGAGCTTGACTTATGCAGTCCATCTTTATCAATAGCAAAACCTAACAGTTCAATTTTTTTCTCCATAATTTTACATTTCTCTGGGCGAACTCGCAAACCACTTTCTTGTAAACGTGTACATACTTGCTTTAAATTTTCTAAATGTTCTGCATCAGTTGACCCCGTTACATATATATTATCTAAGTAAGCTATAGTGTTCTTAACACCTCTTATAGTATTCTCAATAAATGTTTGAAAATCACCCGGACAAGTACTTATACCTTCCGGCATTTTAGTATATCGATATAAGCCTAAATGCGTTGCTATCGTCAAATACTGTTGACTACTTTCTTCGACCTCAAATTGCATATACGCGTGCGCTAAATCTAACTCTGTAAATTTTTGTCCACCTTGCATGGCTGCAAACACATCTTCGATACGCGGAAGCGGGTGCTTATTAACAATGATATATTCGTTTACCGATAACTTGAAGTCTCCGCAAATGCGAATTGTGTTGTCGCTTTTTATTACGATTACAATAGGCGTCGCCCATTCACTCGATTCAACTGGTACTAAGTGACCTAAACGTACTAATCGTGATATTTCGTCCTCCACTAGTGGCTTCATCGCATAAGCTACGTGTCTCGCTTTTAGGGCTATTGGTTTAGCATTTTCCTTTAAATGGATTTTTAATTTACCTTTATTGAATAAACCTGGTGTATCTCCGAACAGTAATTTAAATTCGTTTACTAGCTGCTCGCGTATGCTTGATATATCACAATCTTGTATTTTATTCAAGCTTATAGAATTCGTTGAGTTTGCCATCAAAGGCCATAAACCGAATGCTGCTAACCATTGTCTCCCTATCAGCGGTGGACCTTTACCGGGTAGGACGAAACATCCTAGTTTAAGCGTTTTATCATTTAAAGTTACTTGCAAGTTCTCTAGCGAGCCTACAGGTTTTAATACATTTTCTACGTAGTCTTCAAGAGAATGTTTTGTTTGTGAGAGGCTTAAATCGCTAAAAAATTCATTTTTTACTTTTTCGGAAAAAATAGTTGCGTATACGCCCGTGTCGATTTCCATTCGAATACGCTTTGAATTAATCGTTACGTTCAAAAACATCGGTTCCGCGATTACATTACTCGCGTTACAATTTTCTATGCGGTCGACATAATTTACATTCAACGAGTAGAATTCATATCTATTATATAACGCTTCTCCATCGCCGGTTTGATCTGGCGTGGAATATTCCGTTGGTGATTCGAAAAATTTTACCTGTTGTTGTGCTGGATTCTTCTGCCTACAAGCTTGCTCTATGTGTCCCTTCTTCTTACAATATTTACAAGTTTGGAAACGGAATCGGCACACTGCGGCTTTATGATTTGGCTTACCACAACAATAACATACGTAACTGCCTCTCTGCGATGTCGCTTGCTGCTTCTGTTGGCCGCTGCTACGATTCTGCTGTTGGGACGATTGTTTACTGTTGTGATTATTATGTCCATGGCCTTGGTTCGTTTGCCGAAAAGCGAATACTGTACGCTGTTGAGAATCGCGATTTTGCAATGCTTTTTGCGATCCATCCGCATTTTGCACTGCCTTTTCTCTGGCCACTGCTTCTGTGAATGCCGTGTCGAATGTTAAATTCGTTGTCTTAAAAAGTTCGACTCTTGTTTCATGATCCTTCAATCCACAAACCAATTGATCCCTCAATGCTGTTTGAAGTTGATCTTTGAAATTGCAATTCAATGCTAATTTTTTTAATCTCGCTGCGAAATCCGCTATCGATTCCGTTTGTTCTTGTTTTGCTCTATTGAAATTGCAACGCTCCATTACTTCTGATGGGGCCGGGTTAAGTTGCTCTTTCATCGTTTTTGTTAATTTTTCATATGTTAATTCTATTGGTTTTTTTGGTGCACATAGGCTTTTGAGTAGCTTGAAAGCCTCTTCATCGAATTTCGTAAGCGCGGTAGCTACTTTTTTATTGTCTGCAGTACCTTTCGCCAAGAAATATACTTCTAATCGATCTGCGAACGTTTCCCAGTCTCCTTTATCTAGACGGAATTCTAGTTTCGGTGTATCCGACATTTCTGACTCTGTATCGGATTGTGAGCTTTCTGTTTCTGTTTCTTCGCGTACGTTCTCGTAGCTTGGGTTTTCCTCTTTCTGGTCTACTTGCTCGTTTTGTAAATTTCCTTCTGATCTTAGCGTCTGCGCTAATAATTTACGTAACTCCTTTAGATTCAAGTTTTCATCGAAGTCGACGTTACGTTTTTTTAATTCTTCTTCGGCTTGATCTTTACGTAGATTGTATACCCAGCCGACCAATACTTTTGTTTGCTGTCCGTCGCTCATTTACAAACGAATACTTTCACTCTACACGAATACTGCTTGCACTTTCGACTACGTATAGTTCAACGTAAACTTCACGAATACGCATTCCGTGATCGAATACAAGATAAAAATTTTCACGTGATGCGATTTCGCTTTATACCGTCACTTGCACTGTACACGCGTAATCCTTCTATATCTTCGTCGCCAGTGTTGTATATTGCATGAAAGGTGTAGGACGGTAATGTAACTATACTATTGATATATATATGAATATATATAAGCTTAGAGTGTTACAATAAAGTAGATGAGCTTCTCGCTTAAGAACGCCTGTGAGCGACTGAGGCCTATATTTTCATGCTAACGTAGACGCGTTTCATAGTCTGGCCTAATAGTACGGCGTTGCTACAGCTATTAGTGCATACATCACAACTTACACTGTTCCCCGGACAATGGATGAGACATGTGTTACTGAAGCATGGACACACCATGAAGATTATCCCAAGATAACGACGGAGGAGCTCAATATGGCCTGCAGAAAGAGGAAACAACAAGTCCTCCGGGGTTGGATGGCATAACCCAATATTGCACTGAAAGCATGTAACACGCTACACCTGAGACCTTCGTAGACCTTGTACAGACACATGATATCGAGGAAAGGATTTCCCCAACTAACTGGAAGAAACAGCGCCTGTGCTCATTGCCAAAGGGAAAGAAGGCACCTGACGACGCTACGTCATACAGACCACTCTGCATGCTGGACACCCCGGGCAAGATCCTGGAACGTACAATCTTCGTCAGAATGGATCAAGCTATAGAAATATCAGAAGGACTTTCAGAACACCAGTACGGATTACGGCGGCAACGCTCTACACTGGACGCAGTTAGCCTAGAGATTCACACTGCCCGAAAAGCGGTGGAGGGAACAAGATGGAAAGGAGGCAAAAAGGAGTACTGCGCTATTGCTACACTGGACGTAAAAAATGCGTTCAACTCGGCTAAATGGAGCAAAATACATGAGGCACTCCAAAAGAAAGATGTACCTTTGTACATAAGGAGGATGATGTCCGACTACCTAAAGGACAGAATCTTGCTGTATGATACTGAGAACGGCACTAAGTCCTATAAAGTCACAGGAGGCGTCCCCCAAGGTTCGGTACTTGGTCCACCGCTTTGGAACATCATGTACGATGGAGTACTACGCCTACCACTACCCCAAGGGGCAATGGTCATAGGATTCGCGGACGACATAGCAGTAGTAGTTGTAGCGAAACACATCGAAGATGTGAAAGAAATAGCGGACGAGGCAATTCGTATAATACACGAATGGCTAATAGAAACAGGCCTAGAGCTAGCCAGCCACAAGACCGAAGCTATCCTTATCACCTCTAGGAAAAAACTAGAGTCAATAACATTGACAGTAGATGGGCATGAGATTGTCTCCCAACCAACGATCAAATATCTAGGCATAACCATCGATGCGAGACTTACCTTCAAGCAGCATTTGGAAGCAGTGAGCGATAAGGCAGCAAATGTTGGCGCTGCTTTATCGCGATTGATGCCAAACGTAGGAGGGCCAACTCAAAAACGAAGGTTGCTTCTAGCCAGTGTGACCACGTCAATTATGTTGTACGGAGCCCCAATATGGGCAGACGCCATGAAGGTGAAAAGCTACGCGCAGAGCATATCGGCAGTGTACCGGAGAAGTGCACTAAGGGTTGCGTCTGCTTACCGTACGGTATCGGATGAGGCGGTGTGCATTATAGCAGGCATGCATCCCATTGACCTCCTAGTGGTGGAAAGGAAGGAGACCTATGAGGTAAAGCAAAGAAGAAATGACGCCACACGGCCAGAAAACTGGAACAACGCGCGGAAACGGACAATGGATGAGTGGCAACAAAGATGGGATGCTAGCAGGAAAGGGCGATGGACACATCGCCTTATACCAAAAATAGGGGATTGGATTGAAAGGAGATACGGGGAAGTAGACTTTTACCTCACAAAGTTTCTTAGCGGGCATGGATGCTTCCGAGCGTACCTGCACCGATTTAAAATAGACGACCGTCCAAACTGCCCAGTATGTTTGGATGCGAACGAAGACGCGGAGCATGTCTTCTGCGACTGCTCGCGCTATCAACAAGAGCGAGAAGAACTCGAGTGCTACCTCCAGACAAGAGTGACGCCGGAGTCAATGATGGCAGCTATGCTGACGTCGGAGGCCGGATGGTACGCAATAAAGACATACGTGAAGACCATCCTCAAAAAAGTCAGGAAGGATGAAGAGAAAAGAAGGGAAATACAAGGCGAGACAATCGAGTAAAAAGTTGCCAGTCGAAGGCCACTAAGACTCGTTTTATTGACGATTTTCTCTTGAAAATTTTACTCCTCATACAGACAATATAACTNTTTTTTTTTTTTTTTTTTTATTTTTTTTTTTTTTTTTTTTTTTTTTTTTTTTTTTTTTTTTTTTTTTTTTTTTTTTTAAATGATTAATTAAGCGTACAACATTTAAGGTATATTAAGTATTAAATAGTAAATACGAAACGCTCCTCCGACTGATGCAGAGGAACATAGGTCACAGAGTTGAGCTATCACTCCCCTGCCCGATGCAGGGGAACGTAGGAGCGAGGGTTGAGTGCCTATAAGTGCTCCTCAGACCGATGCTGAGGAACGTAGGTAACTGAGTTGGAGCCCAGACTCCCTCACCCGATGCAGAGGAACGTAGGTGTCGGGGTTGAGTCTGTCCAGAGGATGACCGGACGATGCTGCACGAAGTAGACGACCGGACGATGCAGCTGGAAGAAGACGGTTGGATGAGGCAGAAAGAAAAAGACGAGATAAAAGACTACATCAACAGAAGTGGGCAGTAGCCACGCGCCCCCCGCGAAGCAATACTCAACGGTGTTACCGCGGGGAGGCCATATCGGAGAAAGAGCCAGGTCTAACTTACCTAGAGTCGGTAAGGAGGACGGAGAGGATTCGTTGCTGTTAGAAGTTAAAAACTAACAGTGGCGAAGGGTTTAGTGGGTGAGAGTCTGAGAGTCCCACACAGGTGGTACCAGTCGGTGCCATATCGTCCATAATAGATTTGCCTTTAACCTCTCTCTCTATAAAGAAAAGAAAAAAAAACACACACACACAGCCATCCGCACGGACATTTTCTAAAAACGTATGATTCGTACTCCAAACACCTCCAAATGCGTTTCTACGAAGTATTAGCGAAACTGAAAATTTTACTATTACAAAGCTTCCTCTTAGGAGGAAGCAATTAGTTGGTGTTCAAAAAAATATTGTTTGAGATAAGCAACTCATAAAACGAAATAGAACAAAAATTGAATAAAAAAATCGGATGATTCTGAGATGGTTTTGAATTCTATATACAGCTGATGCACAGTGAGTAAGAATGAAAAATTGTTATTTAAAACTGTAGTAGGTAAATATTTGTAAAAGGCATTGGTACTTTAGAAGTATAGCAGCAACTCGTAAGAAAAACAAGATTTAAACGACACACTTTTGCCATTAATTATTAAAATAAATTGTTAAAACAAATTTATATCGCGATTCTGACTCAATTTCGTGATCTATAACCCAAACATTTTTAGAAGGGTTAGTGTTTAAGGGAAAATTGACAAAAAATATGTATGAATTATAAACTATTGCTTTTTGCAATTTAATTTAATTGTTATACAAATAAATGACCCTTATTTAAAAATCTACCTCTACACTTTTATTTTGCATTTTATATGTACAATTGCATTTGATAAGTTTCAAAAAATAATTATTGTGATTTACTTAACAGTTTATAACGTGTCGCCTTTAGTGCACTCGTTATTTCTCTCTCCCCTACATTCTATTGTTATGCTTACATTCTTATAATAAACATTTATATAACTTGTAAAGACATTGCTTTCAGCAGCAAGGTAAGTGTGAAAGTAGAGCCCATCGAACGCACAGAGAGAGAGAGAGAGAGAGAGAGAGAGAGAGAGAGAGAGAGAGAGAGAGAGAGAGAGAGAGAGATTAGATTAGATTAGATAGGTCTTTATTCACTTTACAGTAAAAAATAAATACATACGAGAGTCACAGCAACTATGTTGCAATAATACTACATATAGTCATAATAAATAAAATAGGAGGTAGATAAATAAAAGATATATACATTAGTGCTCTAGGCAGGTAGTGGTGGTTAACGCCCACACATATCACAGTTCATTTACATTGTTTTGGTTTGGTCATAGACCTATCTAAAGCATTGCACTAGCTAAATCACAGATTAGTTATCACGGGAGTATAACAAACACATAGAGAGTGAGAGAGAGAGAGAGCCGATCGGGTGTGTGTGCGTGTAACTACAGGACGAGTGAGAGTGAGAGAAAGTGGGAGAAAGCTCGCGCTGACCATGCGATCGCGCGCCGCGCCGCGATACTTGGTAGTAGAGCACGGAGCCAAATAGTCGCGCCGACGAGCTCGCTTTGTTCTCACACCGATTAACTCGCTTCGTGCAATTCCGCAAACTCTAGCTACAGCGACCAAACGTGTCCCGGAGGATTGTTGCCGCATCCGTGACATGCTGGAGTGTTTCGCCGGGTGTGCATCGTGCTATTGAATACAGCGTGCTACTCGATACAGCGTGCCGGACACGAGCTGAGCAGTTACTTTGCCGCTCGACTTCCCGCTGCACACAGTCACACACGAGGCCATGAGGCGTCCTTCCTGCCGTCCAGCGAAGGGCCCCCGTCATCCGTTCTGCGCCACTCCGGTCAAGCCACGAGGCATCTGCGAGACTGCACGAGCCGCATCTGTAAGTACTGGCTAGATTGTAATACTCTCTCTCTCTCTCTTTCGATTTCAGTAAAGCCTTTGACACTGTATGCCACGTCAAGCTTCTCCGAAAGCTAACACACTTCTGTTTCTCTAAGCAAGTTATCCGCTGGGTCGCCTCATATATCACAGGCAGAAAACAGGCAGTCTTTGGTGATGACGGCGAGCTTTCCACCTTTCGCCCTCTCAACATGGGAGTACCGCAGGGATCTGTCCTGGGTCCTCTGCTATTCTCCCTGTACATCAACGACATCAGTTTCTGCCTGGACCCCGATGTATCACATCTCATCTACGCGGATGACTTGCAAATCTACAGCCAATGCCACCTTGAGGAGCTCGACTCTTGTTCCACGAAGATGTCAACTAACGCCGAGAGGATTGCGGGTTGGGCTGCACAAAATCATCTAAAGCTAAACGTTCGTAAAACACAGGCGATCGTCCTGGGCTCCCCCCACTACATAAACGCTTTACCAAATGTCGCTAACACCTCTATCAATATAGGGGGGGCCCAGGTCGAATACCAATCGTCTGTGCGAAGTCTTGGAGTGGTGCTCGATTCTAAATTGAACTGGAAAGAGCACGTCACACAACTGTGTAAACGTGCTCATTCACTAATGTATAGGCTATACTTCTTCAGAAAGAGCACCAACCAAGAGCTGCGCAAACATCTCGTGCAAGCACTGCTGTTCCCCATCATAGACTACTGTTCTCTAGTATACTGTGACCTTACTCAAGAACTTGACACTAAACTACAGAGACTGGTGAACACAGGAATACGTTACATCTTTGGTGTAAGGAGGGACGAGCACATCACCCCCTACAGACGTGAATTGCAATGGCTCACCACCGCCGGGCGTAGGAAGTACTTTGCGGCCTGTTTTCTCAGAAAACTTTTCAACACTGCCACACCATCGTACATCTTGGCCTTCTTTGACTTCCACGTCGCACTCCGTCCTGTGAGGGGTGAGGTGACTGCCCTGGATATCCCCCCCTTCGGCACGGAGACACTGAGGAACTCATTCCATATCAGTGCCTCATACCTCTGGAACTCCTTACCATCCCATCTTCGTGACAATAGATCCATCACTCAGTTCAAAACGCAAGCTAAGCGCTACTTCCTCGCACAAGAGAGTACATAGATCACCAAATAGCATTCGTCACCCATCTCGCCTTCATTACTTTTCACACTCATTCACCGCCCTAGCATTAACGAACAGCTATAGAACTTACTACTAGCATTAATAATTTTGTACAACATAATGTACATAAATAAAATATTTAAAATCTAAAAATAAAAATCTAACTCTCTCTCTCTCTCTCTCTCTCTCTCCTCTCTCTCTCTCTCTCTCTCTGCTTCGCATCTCGCTTACCCCGCGCTGCATCTGTATTAGAATCAGAATCGTTACATAAACGAAACCGTTACCACTACTCGGCTTGTGTGATTTTGCTCCTGACTCTATCCTTTCCCGTGTGTTTCCCTTAGATTTAATTCGCGAATACGCTACGTAGCATCAACACTCACGAAGCCTTCGCGGGCTCACGCGCAAGAGGACGTGCACGTTCAGCATATACTGCGCTACGGGCCAGGCTTCGAATAGCCTACAAGAAGCCTGCAACGAGCGGCTGCATTTATTCCTCTCGCATTACGACAGATCATTTGATGTGCCACTGACCGTTTATAACGGTAAAAGGAACCCCGTTATAAGTTTTTCATATATAGTCAAGATATAGTGTCGTTCAGGCTTTTAATTCGTGCCGACGCGGTCGCGAAAAAATTAAAACTTATCAAGAGGACGAAGAAGAGTCAAAAAAAATATGTATCTCTCTCTCTCTCTCTCTCTCTCTCTCTCTCTCTCTCTCTCTCTCTCTCTCTCTCTCTCTCTCTCTCTCTTACTGGTAAGTGCCGCACGCTACCGCCGACGCACAGTGGGCCAGAAATGTAAAAACGTGATGTAACGGTTCGACATTCCCCGTATGTTGAGTAGTCGGCCGGACGCCAGGATTTGGTTAGGGGAAAGGTTAATTGAAGAGACTGTTTATGTAAATTAATAACAAAATAGATATATTCTAGTAAATAAGATAACAAGTTGTTCGTTCAATTATTAGTCTCCATCTGTAACAGAAATCGAGATCGCGGTTTGTTTAGAATATTTCGCCTTTACAATCGGTCTGGTTTAAACTAGTGCGGTTAACGGTACATCAACGCGATGTTGTCGGAGTTACGTAGTTTCGGTGCGTTCGTCGGTTTTGCGGACGCGGTATCGGAGTTTCGGACGGTGACGTGGGTTCGGGAGATTGTCGGGTTTTCGGAGGTTAGGAATCCCTCGGGTCCATAGAGTCGTGAGCGCACGGCTCTACAGTTCGAGGTAGCTCGTCTCGTTCTTCTCCTTGTCCTGTGTGCTCACAGTGGCCAGGCGAATCTCGTGATGTCGGCGTGAGATCGATTTCGCACGGGCAGGAGTCGGTCGCTGCTTCACCAGGACGTGAGCGCACGACCTGGGGAATCGTCGGCGGGGCTTTAGTTATTTCCTCAGTAAGTCCCTTGGGACAGGGGTTAGAAGCAGGTGGCGACGTCGGGTAACAGCTACGTGTGCTCACGTAGACGAGACTCGGCACGGGTCGGTTGTTCCTGGTTGTCTCGTGTGCTCACGACGACAAACCGGAGTTCCGGGTTCGCTAAATCTGTCGTCACGTGTGCTCACGAGGCGACGTCGTCGGCGTCGGTCTATCTCTGGCCGTTCCTTGCGGTAACGTGTGCTCACGATGCCGCCCGGAGTTAAGCTCGAGTAGAACTGCCCGCTACGCTGCGCGGCCCGCTTTATATAGGTGTGTCCGCGGTGCGCCGTTCGCGCCGCCTGGCGCGTTACCGCTGAGTTGCACGCTCCGCGGTCGTGCGGACTGGCCTTTCGGTTGGTGCGAGCGCGCGCTCACTTCGCGTCGCGCGGACTCGCCTTTGTTTGCTGCGCGCGCGCGCTCGCTGGCGTCAGCTGATTGACTCGTAGCCACGTTTGCTTGTTTTATGTGCGAGACTTGCGTCTCGTCACAGTGATCACGGGTTATCTTCACTCGAAAAAATCACTAAAAACCAAAATCAAAGGTAGCGAAATCTTCGTAAGAATGTCTAGCTTCCAAGACCGTTTCCCCCGAAATCCGCAACCGTCAATATATTTTTGTGGCAGCTCAAAAGCTAACCTTATTTTTAGAATGTCTTTTTCAGATTTTACCGATACTAAGTGAAGCCGTTTTACATAGTTAACATTTTTAACTATAATAAATGAGATATAGCCACCGTATTTAATAGCGCGCACTGATATTGTATATAATAGGGGGGTTCCCCCCCTGCTCGCTTCGCTCGCCAACCCCACGTTCGTCGTAGTAAAAACTTTAATATTAGTTAGCTCGCAATGTGCGTGAAAGAGTATATGCGTGGACTACAATAGGCTGTGTACGCGCTGATAACAATACTTCAAAAAATAAAACCAAAATTTTAGAAGTGCGAATTGTGTAAAATCAATTCTTATCCTCTCTTTCCTCGCTTATTCACGCCTTCATTATATATCATAGCTCGTAGCTACTGCCAAAAATTAACCGCGCGTGCGCATGTGTTTTGGATTTTCCTTTTTGAAGAGGCTAACCGCTTTTTAACATTGAACGCTTTTCAACGCGTTTTAGATTTTATATTGCAGCCGCCACCGCCGATTACACATTGATAATTTTGCTCGATACGCTCGATGCGCAACGCCAGCCCGAGCAGTTTTTTTCGCTCTACTCGCGCGCATAATCATTTGCAAATTGACGGTATTAAGGTCGTTGGAAAACGCACCCATTGCTGTGTATGCATCAGCTTTTTATAACGAATCATAGGCGCCAGCTATTTGCTGTAGCTGAGCTAACGCGCTAAACGTATACGGGATTGTATATCGCATTTGTTGAACTTACCGGTACAAGAAAAGAAAAATTATTATTCTATATTGATTACGAGCTACTGCTGAATTTAGTGTAATCTAAACGCTTGTATAATGTCGAGATTTTTAGGGTTGATATATGATTGTTTCGGCGCATGTGTTTTGGATTTTCCTTTCCAAGGAGTTAAAATGATAGGGCACGCGTAAACAATACATTTCTTTCTTTCTGTGTTTGTGGAGAAAAAATTTTACCTACAAGAGCTCAAATACGTCTTAATTGTTCAGTATTGATTTGTCGCAATAAATCGGTCGTTGCAAAAGTTACGCTGTTTCGAATTTTACAACAACCTGCGGGCACGCGCCTATTGTCGTATAGATTACGAGTCTACCGATAGGTAATGTAAGAGACAGAACTGTTATCCACGTTAAAAACTTTAAAACTACTTAAAAAACATCTTAAGGGAATATTTCGAGATCAAACCAATGCATCTCTTAATTAATTTAAATACATTATAGATCTTAGCAACGTGTAGACGAATCTTAGCAACTCTTTGAACGACGTCATCGATCGTGACCATATTCCTCTCATGTCGTGATCAAATCTAATCCGCAACCACATGTCATACAGCGGGTAAAGAAGCTTGTATGTTTTGATCCTAAACTCTTCGATAATTTTAGGATAACTTACGTCAGAAGTCATTACGTCTATCCGCTTGTTTAATAGATTGTAATACGAAATACCTTCGATCTCATGAATTGGCACAGCCCTTTCATAATAATCCTAAATCGGTTCTTCCCTTTGTATTAATGAGATCGCTTTCTTGTCGAAAGGAGTTTTATTACAACACGCAAATCCCTTGACTTCTTCTTATAAAAGGTATTCAGTATAGTCCCAATCTTGCTAACCCTTGTCAAACCACTTAGAAGTAAATTCCATTTCCTTGAACATCTTGAGTTTCACGATCTTAAAAATCGTCTGCCTGTCTGCGAGAACAAGCTGATGAAAAAATATAGATAAGGAAAGACTTTTGTGATATTTTATCGTCGGGTATTGAATTGACCGTTAATGCGCAAAACAGCGTCTGCTCATTGAATATCAACTTATTTGTCTTTGCTACATACACGGCTAATAGCTGTATTATAAACAATGAATTTTTTGCCTACCCTCTGGTCATACTGATTTGTAATAACATTTTAAATATTTTGTTTGATCTAGCTACGACGAAGAAAAACTATTCTTATTTTTGCTTAAATTGTGAACTGTATCTTTATATACTTATTCTTATCTGCAGCTTGAATTTCACGTGCTCGTGACTATTCTGGGACGTGGTTTTGTTTATTTTCAATATTGCTTTTAAAAGCATTTTCAAGCATTTGGGAGGTTATGTGATCGGAAAAACAATAAATTATTTATGTGACTTCAGTAAATACGCTTAAAAAAATTGCCTTATGTCCTTTAGTTTTATAATTATAGACTTTTAGGTTAAAATTTTGCAAGCACAGGACATATTTTGTCGAGAGTTCATCATCTTCAAGCACAACTGACATCTATCTTTACATCGAACGCCACGAAGCGCGTTACCGAGATTTTGTTTTTTTCTCTGCCAGATACCTGGACATCGTCTACCGGAGTTCCAGGTGACAGGCTTATAATCTTCAAGCACAACTTACATCTGTGTATCAAAAGCTGGAATGAAAGTAAATAACAGAGTGCTCCTCTTCTTTAAGACCTTGATAGGCTATCCATAAGCCAAGGCTTCCATTCATTGCGTGACGATTTTGTATCCAAGCGTTTGTAAATCATTGACCAACATTGTCCAATTGGCTTTCTAATGGTAAATGGTTGGCTTACGTTTCTACCAATGTTGTTCTGTATAAATATGAATGTGAATTGTATCTTTGAAATTTAAAGGGATTATTATATTATGTTTCATGTATTTGTATGAAATCTTAGAATAGAAATGGATGTTCATTATTGTGTAAGAAGGAAATAAACTGATTACCCCATGCAAAAGTACACATACCGTTAATTGAAATTTTTAATTCGGGAAACTCTAGGTTCGTCTTGTAGAATATCGAAAAATAATCGACACGTATTTTTTCTTTTTTTAATCAAACGATTATTGACAAAGGTACAGCGGGTTGAAATATCGTGTGACGTCACTGAATCGGACGATATAGATATACAGTCCGAATCAGTGACGTCATACATTTCAACTCTCTACATCATTGTTAATAATCGTTTAATTGAAAAAAGAAAAAATATGTGTCGATTATTTTTCGATATTCTACCTGATGTACCTGATGAATTTTTTCATGCAAGTTCCCCATTGGGGATATCCAGAGCCGACAAGCATGCGCTGGACGCGAGAGGCCGCGTTTTGATATAGAGCGCATGCGCGTCGGCCCCAGTTAACACTGGCAAAAATTTCCGGAATTCAAAGTTTGAATTAACCGTGTGTGTAATATTAGAACTTATTACAGAATAAGTATTAACAGTTGTTTAGAGGTAATAGCTGAACGGCAATATTGGAGGGTAATTAAGGAGCAAGAATTAAGGGGCAGTAATTGAGAGGCAGTAATTGAGGGGCACTAATTAAGGAGCACAATTCTTGAATCGGCAGCGGCAAAACTTTTTTGATAATATAGAGACTACAGAATCTATAGTAAAGAATTCTAAAATCTACATTTGAGACGATACGCATTGAGAGGGAAAATTGAGGTGGAAAATTGAGGGGGAAAATTTAGGGGGAAAATTGAGGGGGAGAATTGAGGGTGAAAATTGAGGGAGAAACTTTTTTTATAATATAGAGAGATACATAGTACGGTGCCTATACATCTCAATTATCTCTCTATATTATAAAAAAAGTTCCGCCGACGCCGGTTCAGATTTTTTCCCCCTCAATTTTCCCCCTCAATTTTCCCTCAAAATGCATATCGTCTCAAATGTAGATTTTAGAATTCTTTACTATAGATTCTGTAGTCTCTGTATATTATCAAAAAAGTTTCGCCGCTGCCGATTCAAAAATTGTGCTCCTTATTTAGTGCCCCTCAATTACTGCCCCTATAATTCTTGCTCCTTAATCACCCTCCAATATTGCCATTCAGCTATTACCTCTAAACCACTGTTAATACTTATTCTGTAATAAGTTCTAAATTAAATTTTTGCCAGTGCCGGCCGCTTGTTAACTGGGGCCGACGCGCATGCGCTCTATATCAAAACGCGGCCACTTGCGTCCAGCGCATGCTTGTCGGCTCTGGATATCCCCAATGGGGAAAAAAATTATGTATGAAAAAGTTGATTAGGTCCGTCAGGTAGAATATCGAAAAATAATCGACACGCATTTTTTCTTTTGCTTCCTCCTAGAGGAAGCTTTGTAATAGTGAAATTTTTGACTATCCCAAAAATAGGTTAGAAATCCATTTTTAGGTTTGTACAGTTCGAATCACGTGTTATTACAAAATGTCCATATAGATGTGTGTGTGTGTGTGTGTGTGTGTGTGTGTGTGTGTGTGTGTGTGTGTGTGTGTGTGTGTGTGTGTGTGTGTATACCGCAAATTTTCAAATTTTCGAATCGAGGCTACGAATGTCTACAAAATTTGGCATGTATATCCATTTTCGAATTCTGAATTCGGGAAAAGAAGTTATTTTTAATTTTGCTAGACAGTTTTTGTTGTATGTTCGTTTTCTCAATTTTTAAAAATTATTTTAGGCGTTTTTTGTAACATTTTATCGTTACAAACGATAAAAATATTGGAGCATTCGAAAGATAATTGAATTACCTTTCTTGTCTCGTTTGATCCTATAGATCGATTGCACCGTTCGGCAGCAGCAGTGAAAAAGGTGATTTTTGCGAAATAAGGCATATCTCCGAAATGAAATATCAGAACCTCGCAAAAAAAATTATGATGATAGGTTCTAAGTCAGACTATATACCACAAAAATTTCAATTCATTTGACTACGTAGTTATTGAATAACAAATGAAAAACTGAAAAAAATGAGTTTTCTATGTCCAACGTTTACGAGTTTGGAGTGCACGAGGCAGTGATCGGCGAGGAGAATGTGCAGAACTGCGGAATGTCTGTTGATCTTTGTTTTTTATTTATTCTTGGAATCTTACAAAAGTATGTCGTGGATCCTGGGACCGTCCGACTCGTGTCGTGTCTCCAGATGAACTGAGGTCCCGAAAATGTCGTCGTGCCCCTGAACGGTTTCGACGCTGCCCCTCTCCGCCGTTCGGAGGGAGAGGGCACGTGCGCACTTCGAATGCCAAGCGTGCCCTTAGGTACGTTGCCAGCGGCTGCTTGGCGGTACGTTTCGATCGTCGTAAACCGAGCTGTGTACCGATGTTCAAGACCGAGCGTTTATCGCTTTATTGTACCGTACGCGTCGTGGGCTAATCCGGGAAATTGCGGGCGTCGATTGCTCTAAAAAATATGAATTCGGCGATTATAACCGAGGCCCGGGTTAGGACGAAATACGCGGCTGTTAATCCGAAGGAAGACGTTCGGGGCACGTTCGTATACTTAATTGTTATTACTAACCTACGCTATATAATTTATAATATTAAGAAGGAAGTGTGGAACAGTGAGTGTGTATTTGTGTGTGTGTGAGTGAGTCCTGTGTGGCCACCACACGAGAGTAAAAAGACTTGAATTTATCCACAATTCCGGGAAATGGTAGATTTTTTATGTGTCTCGGCTAAGTTCTTTGCGCAGCTCTCACAACCTTATAGTTCTTGAGATATCAATGATACAATTTTTTATTGAAATTTTTTTGATCTCTTATAACTTCAAAACTAAGCAGTAAAACGCTTCGAAAAAAAAGTCTGCGATTTATGACAGCAATAACAAAGTGCTGTAAAAATTTCAAATCATTTTGTTGATTGGTTCCTGAATTATGAACCAATCAGTTTTTTGCTTCAGCCGTTGTTGGATATATTGCTGACGCTATCATTTTTGGTATGTTCGTTAATTCTACTTTCATTAATTATATTTAAATTATTAGTAGATAAACCAACAAAGATTAGTTTGTGATCCGAGAAATAAGTTTCATATACTCCTGCTTCAAAATTTTGATTGCTATTATTTATAAAAACAATATCTATTTGTGTATTAAAATTTGTCGTTGAAATTTTCGTTTGCAGAGCTCTTTTCAAATTATTAAGATAATTTTCAATAAAGCTTTTTTCTAAATAAGCATCATAATTATAATCTCCAATAACAATAACGTTACTGCCAATGTACTTATTTATTTCAAATAAATCAAAATGTTTGAAAAAGTTTGTTTATCAACTGAAGGTGATTTATAACCTGCTAAAATATATGTCTTATCAATATTTATCATTACCATATCGATATGATGTAGCATGCTACCTTTACATGAATTCACAAATACATTTTTCCATCTTCTCGTGAATTTCTTTAGTTAAATTTCCAAATTTCCTATCATAAAAATGTATAATTTTGTATATCACGGTAGATTTTTATGGAAAGCTATGCCAATTATATTTGATCTGATAAATATAAATCTGATATTAAAAAAACACATCCAACCACACCAACTGCCAGTCATAGATTTATTACAATTATTAAAAACAATAACATCATTATATTCTATACATTACCTATTCATTTATTACAAGAAGTGCTACATTATGCTAGCTGTTGCTAAATTTTATATATTTATGGATTATGGAAATTGAATTGAGAGAGTAATAAAAATAATAATAAAACAAAATTACGAAAAACTAGGAAATCACACTACCATATATTCGTTATGTGCATTTCAAAATATATATAATATTTCCTTAAAATTAGTAAATAATTTAGTACGCAGGAATAACGTTTTTACGTGCTGGAAAGAATACCTCGTATCGTATAATATTAACCCGATTGCAAATTCTCATCTGTAATTTTGTCACGAAAGTTGCTGGATCCTCTTATTTAATGAAAAACGAGTTTTTAATATTCAGAATCGCCTATAAAAAGTAGATTGCTCCCACTTGAGCAAAGCAATAAGTAAAATACTATTACGTAATTGAACATTTTTGTAAGAAGAAGAATGCGAATATTTAAATCAGTAAAAGACGAAGTGTTTGTCCCATGTAATTATCATCCATTAGCAGAATAGGAGGAAGCTAAGTGCCAATGACTTGGCAGCAGTTTTTCAATTAAACGATTATTAACAAAGATGTAGAGAGTTGAAATGTATGACGTCACTGATTCGGACTGTGTATAGTATATCTATATCGTCCGATTCAGTGACGTCACACGATATTTCAACCCGCTGTACTTTTGTCAAGAATCGTTTGATTAAAAAAAGAAAAAATACGTGTCGATTATTTTTCGATATTCTACAAGACGAACCTAGAGTTTCCCGAATTTAAAATTTCAATTAACGGTATGTGTACTTTTGCATGGGGTAATCAGTTTATTTCCTTCTTACACAATAATGAACATTCATTTCTATTCTAAGATTTCATACAAATACATAAAACAGAATATAATAATCCCTTTAAATTTTAAAGATACAATTCATATTCATATTTATATAGAACAACATTGGTAGAAACGTAAGCCAACCATTTATCATTAGAAAGCCAATTGGACAATGTTGGTCAATGATTTACAAACGCTTGGATACAAAATCGTCACGAAATGAATGGAAGCCTAGGCTTATGGATAGCTTATCAAGGTCTTAAAAAAGAGGGGCACTCTGTTATTTACTACCATTCCAGCTTTTAATACACAGATGTAAGTTGTGTTTGAAGATTATAAGCCTGTCACCTAGGACTCCGGTAGACGATGTCCAAGTATATGGCAGAGAAAAAAACAAAATCTCGGTAACGCGCTTCGTGGCGTTCGATGTAAAGATAGATGTAAGTTGTGCTTGAAGATGATGAACTCTCGACAAAATATGCCCTGTGCTTGCAAAATTTTAACCTAAAAGTCTATAATTATAAAACTAAAGGACATAAGGCAAATTTTTAAAGCGTATTTACTGAAGCCACATAAATAATTTATTGTTTTTCCGATCACATAACCTCCCAAATGCTTGAAAATGCGTTTAAAAGCAATTTTGAAAATAAACAAAACCACGTCCCAGAATAGTCACGAGCACATGAAATTCAAGTAAAATAAAACTGCAGATAAGAATAAGTATACAAAGATACAGTTCACAGTTTAAGCAAAAATAAGAATAGTTTTTCTTCGTCGTAGCTAGATCAAACGAAATATTTAAAAGATTATTACACATACGTATGACCAGAGAGTAGGCAAAAAGTCGTTGTTTATAATACAGCTATTAGCCGTGTATGTAGCAAAGACAAATAAGTTGATATTCAATGAGCAGAAGCTGTTATGTGCATTAACGGTCAATTCAATACCCGACGATAAAATATCACAAAAGTCTTTCCTTAGCTATATCTTTTCATCAGCTTCTTCTCGCAGACAGGAAGATGATTTCTAAGATCGTGAAACTCAAGATGTTCAAGGAAATATAACGGTTCAACGAACGATAACTGGAGTAAAAAGGTAATAATCAATTTAAAATTTTGGATTTAGTTAGTATTATATAGGATCTTGATCCATTTCTTCGAGTTATTTATGATACCAGTTAGTTTCAAAGATATTAAGCTTCGAAATATAATTCATTAAATAATATACGTTTATCAATAATTGAAAAATAATTTTAAATAAAAGTATAAATAAAGTGGATAAGGCTACTCGCATAACATTGTGCATAATATTGCTTCCTTTATCCTGTTGCAACAAAAACATGTCATTAATATAAATCAGGTGGAAAGTATAACTTTTCCACTTCATTCGTAATTAGTTTAGAAAATATTATGCGATTGGGGATACTACTTTAAACAAAGTTTTATATCATCCATTTTAGCACTTCTATATGTAACTTTCATTAAATAGTGAGATTTTAAACATTGTTTTGAGAAAATGTAAAAGAAAATTTAAAAATATTTCAGCTTAGTTTATAGACAAATATTGAGATATAAAAACTATTACATTTACTTACAAAAAAAAGGCGCCGAGATATCTACCGCTTGGTGACGAGGGAACGATATCATTTAAATTTAATTAATACAAAAATTACGTTAAATAAAATTATTTTAAAGTGTTAGTAAATTAGATGTTAGGTAAAAAAGGGAGGGTGATGTCACTTGGAAATCAGTTTAACAATTAGCTCTGCAAGCTATACGAAATAAAGATAGGGGGAGAAAGGGAGAGAGAGCGAGAGAGAGAGAGAGAGAGAGAGAGAGAGAGAGAGAGGGTAATGTAATTATATATATATATATATATATATATATTGGGATTTGACACACTTGCCCCGACCTCTCGTGGCGAGTAGTGGAAGTAAACGTGGCCAGGCGAGAGCATTGCTTAGCATAGGAATTTAAGATAAAATTGTCATTTTTATAAATAATATAAGTGCAGTGGACGTCAGAAAGTTTACACAATGTAGAAAAAGTTCTAATAATTACTGTTAACAATTTTTGTGCAGTGGGAAATTGTGGGAGCCCAGAGAAAACAAGAATTGAAATCTTAGTTTGTATGTAAACAAGCAGAAGTTTCGGCAATACAAAAAAAAAGATCTGTTTAATGCATAAAAAATTGCTTTAAACATTACCAACGGAGTGTAATTAAAGAAAGATCGTTGGATTTCGTAAAAAATTGTGATTTTTTTGCAAGCAAGGTATTTTTTACGAAAAAGTGAGGTTATCCTCTGGCGTTTAAGTACATATTTAGACCTTTTTCGCCGGGGCCCGCTTTACGCGCGATGAATACAACGTAAAATATTGCCATTTGTCGATACCTTACTGTTATTCGCAAATACTTGGCATAGAAATAATTTTTTTGTCAGAAAACGAACTCTGCTCCATTTGACTCTGTGTTAATCTCTGGCCAGGCGGCCCCATGTTGGTGTAATATACCGCGAAATTTTCCAATTTTCACTTATAGAAATTTCACACAACACCTGTACAATTTAATCACTAGCCCTTAATTAAGCCGCGCACATCGATCCCTGAAAATAATGATTCCGCATGTAAATGACATTGACACGTGCGACGATTTCCGTAATACGTTGTACGTGAGTCACCGGGCTAGATTCAATTTTCGGCCGACGATCTATGATCTCTTAATAGTTTAGGATAAGGAGTTGCGCTATAGATCGCTTCTTTGTACGCTGCGGCGCTATCACTTTTACGACCTGTCGCTGTAGCTTGATCTCCAAACATCTTTCTCAGTACGCCAAAATTTATCTAGTTTATTACTCGGTATCCCAAATAAGGAAAAACAAAGTTAATAAAAGCGGATCGATGGCTAGTGAGCGCGCTCAGTCTTTAAGTGGAATCTTATAGTTGCGGTCCGGCTGCCGAGAGCAGCTGTCATATATTTTACTACGTTAGAAATATTATATTAGCTTGGTGCCGCTACTAAAGCGCACTCTTAGATATTAACCAGTGTTTATTCCAATTCAATTTAGTAGTACTACCGTGAAAGTACATGTATTAGAGAAATAAGTGAATTAAATAAATATTTCAATTATACTACATTATCCAGTTATATAATTTAATTATAAAGACAACTCCTGCATACCAATTCGTAAACTACATTGGCCGCCACGAGTACTCAACCGACTACAAGGTAAGTTCCTTTTATTAAATATAATACTATCATTTATTCTCATACACCTGTATAGGTGTCCGATCAAGACTCCACTTGCTCTCCCTCCTTGCCACGCTCAAGTCGCTATACAGTGCAAGCCGCTCGGCATTACGCGACGAAACACAGAAGCTGCGATAAGACGCGCATGATACGTCGAAGTACCGATAGTACGTCACATTGGTTATCTATAGCTATAGTCTCCACCCCGGTGTCAAATCCCAATATCGAAATAATGTTATCCATCAAACAACAAAAATACTTGATAGAATTATATATGAAGCAAAAACAATTATGATATTAAGCAATACATATAATGTTGAAGGAAGCTACGTGCCAAAGAATTGGCAGCGGTTTTTTTATTAGATTAATAAATTTCAATATTGGAGGAAGCTACGTGCCAATAAATTGGCAGCGGTTTTTTTATTGTACTTTGAATAACTTTGTGTGAAAATTTAGTAATGTCATATGATTCAAGGACATGTTTGAATAAAATAACATTANGTTTAAGGCGCGTTGATTTTTTTTATTATACTTTGAATAACTTTATGTGAAAATTTAGTAATGTCATATGATTCAAGGACATGTTTGAATAAAATAACATTACATAATTTTTGCATAATGCAATTCAAAATATAACCGTGGTTTCATCATCGCCATTAGCCCTATCACGGGAGTCGCCTCCATATTCCTCCATCGACTCCACCTACTTCCTTCCTCCACCAAGTGGTACACTCGATCGAAGTAAATATCCGTTTAATTTTCTTTTAGTTGCAAAATTTATCTATATACGTTGCATATCTTCCGTTAGAAAGACGTTTACTTATTCAGATAAATTCATCATCTAAATTCATTAAAATAATCTTCAATTTTAATTCAACGAGTGTATAATAAATAATCATAATAATGCCTTGATTCTATTAAGTATTATCACACCATTTCATGCAATAAGACAAATTAATAAGTCTCGCTGATTATATTATGATTCTTTTTGCCGAGGTTTTTGCCTATATAATGCAGTTTTTTCTCTATATAATACATAAATTATTAATATTATTAAAAGTTTATGATTTATTTTTCGTTAGGCTTGAAGCTTAGCTGCACATTTGACATTATAAATTGATTTTTATTTTCTTTTGCTAATACATATAATTGTTAAGATAATAAATAAATTTGCAGGCAAGTATCATTTATCGTTTTTATGAAATTATTACTGTTATATGCTGAGTACAATTATAGTGGGAAAAAATTGTATTCTCAACAACGTTGTGCTGAACAGTTTTCAATAATTCAATAATTCGGAAATAATATTTCCGATATATTCGATAGCGAATTCGCGGAATAGGATCGACTGCAGCGAGTTCGCGCGCGAGATGTAGTCGCGGAAATAAAGTACAAAAAACGGCCTAACCATCGATTTTTTGAGCAGTAAGACGGCTGGCTCTCAATGCAGTTTTGCTTCCTCCTCAAGAGGAAGCTTTGTAATAGTAAAATTTTCAGTTTCGCTAATACTTCGTGGAAACGCATTTGGAGGTGTTTGGAGTACGAATCATACGTTTTTAGAAAATGTCCGTGCGGATGGCTGTGCGTGTGTGTGTGTATGTACGTATACCGCCATAATTTTGGAACCATGCGACGGATCGTAATAAATTTTGACATGCATATATTTTTTCTAATTCTGAATTTAGGTCATTTTGCTTCCTCCTCAAGAGGAAGCATTGTAATAGTAAAATTTTCAGTTTTGGCATTAGATACTCGTGAAACGCATTTGGAGGGTTTGGCAGTACGAATCATACTTAGAAAAGTCCGATGCGGATGGCTGTGCGTGTGTGGTGTAATGTTGACGTATTATTTTTACCCGCCATAATTGGAACCATCAGCGAACGGATCCGTAGATAAATTTGAACATGCCAGTATTTTCTTAGTTCTGAATTAGGTCCATTTTGCTTCTCCTCAAGAGGAAGCATTGCCTAATAGAAATATTTCAAGTTTTGCTAATATTGTGAATGCGCATTTGGAGGTGTGGAGTACGAATCATAGTTTAGAAAAATGTCCGTCGCGGATGGCTGGTGGGGTGGGTTGTTGTGTGTGTGTGATGTGAACGGATAATACCGCCTAAGTTTTAACATCGAGCGACGGGATGTAATAAATATTTGACATGCATATTATTTTTCTAATTCTGAATTTAGGTTTTTTTGTTTTATGATCTAGACCATTTTATTGGCGATAATTAGCTGTTTGCATCACATTTTTCGCACAAAAATATTCTGCTTATTCTTCATACCATGACATGATTAAACCCAATCCTGTCAAAAAATCTACAAAGAACATAGAATGCATGATCTAAACTTTCCGCAACGATATTATCATAGATTGGACGATCGTTCATTGATATTATGAATAAGCGTTAATTTTCATAAACGCGCGATAATATAACTAAAAAAATAAATAGTGAAATGTGAAAAATATGGACAATAGAAAACAACGATATCTAACTTAAGTTCTAAAAGTTAAGCAATTTAGCGACTAGTTTTGGATAAAAATCAAACTAAAAAAATGTTTTTAGTCGTACGATTACGGAGTACAAAGGTAATGATTGAAATTTTAGGAAAAGAGTGATCTTTTGACACTTCGCTAGTTCTTTGTAAACGATGAAACCGTTAGTTTAAAAGAGTTAAGATCAAATCTTCAACCCACCCTTTCGTTGCTGACATAGTACTTTGTTAAACGCATATAATGGATTATTAAACTTAGTATAAATTTTGAGAGTTCCCATGGTTTTCAAGAGTCCGACCTCTAACTCCTTTTGTATATCCACCTAACCCCGTCCCCTGAACCTCCCTCCCCTACAAGTGTCTTCCTAACCTATCCTTTTAGTATCGAATAGTAGCGAATATTTAAATCAAAGAATGAGTTGATTGTCCCATGTAATTATCTTCCACTAGCAGAATAGGAGGAAGCTAAGTGCCAATGACTTGGCAGCGGTTTTTTACATTTGATTCGTGAGATCGCCTAGAAATTTTGTGAACTAATGTGATCAATTACTTTTTTGAAAATGCATTATTGCATAAACAATATCCATTTGAAAAGTGCATTTCGAAGATACATTAAATAAAAAATTTACAACTCGGTAAATAATCATGGAAATTACTCCAGTTTTGCCACTCGGGGGTTTTAGAGGTCGCTGAACACGAATATCGTGATGGCAAAGGCCTCCGAGGTACCTGGTGACCAGGGTAGACAGTACGAACGTCATTTTCGAGAGTTTTACGGGAAATTGTAACTAGTGAGTCGAAACTCGTTACTCGCGGGGTTTTCGAGGTCGCTGATCACGAATATCGCGACGGCAACGGCCTCCGAGGTGCCTGGTGCCCAAGGTAGACAGTATGAACGTCATCTCCTGGAATTAGAATCAGCATTACACCATTTTTACCTAAATTTAAATATATTATTCTGCATTTTTTATTCATATATTATAACAAAGATTCAGATTCTGGTGACCATGACTAGAAAAACAAAAACTTGCATATGATCATCGGCCCCGCTTGGGGGTTTAGGGATTGTTATAATAGAGTTTGGAGTTGTTCGTGATAATAGGGTTATTAAATAATTGTTTTTATTAAATTTCTTGTTATGCGTTTGCTTTAACGCTCGCTCCACCGGGACATGCGTACTACCCCCTCTCCTCCGCTACCGCTAGATCAAAACGTACAAGCTTCTTTACCCGCTGTATCACAAGTGGTTGCGGATCAGATTTGATCACGACATGATAGAAAAATGGTCACGATCAATGACGTCGTTCAAAGAGTTGCTAAGATTCGTCTACACTGAAAGATCTATAATGTATTTAAATTTATTAAGAGACGCATTGGTTTGATCTCGAAATATTCACTTAAGATCTTTTTAAAGTAGTTTAAAGTTTTAGTTTTTAACGTGGGTAACAGTTCTGCCTCTTACATTACCTATCGGTAGACATCGGTAGACTCACAAACTATACGACAATAGGTGCGTGCACGCAGGTTGTTGTAAAATTCGAAACAGCGTAACTTTTGCAACGACCGATTTATTGCGACAAATCAATACTGAACAATTAAGACGTATTTGAGCTCTTGTAGGTAAAATTTTTTCTCCACAAACACAGAAAGAAAGAAATGTATTGTTTACGCATGTCCTATCATTTTAACTCCTTGGAAAGGAAAATCCAAAACACATGCGCCGAAACAATCATATATCAACCCTAAAAATCTCGACATTATACAAGCGTTTGATTACACTAAATTCTGCAGTAGCTCGTAATCAATATAGAATAATAATTTTTCTTTTCTTGTACCGGTATGTTCAACAAATGCGATATACAATCCCGTATACGTTTAGCGCGTTATCTCAGCTACAGCAAATAGCTGGCGCTTATGATTCGTTATAAAAAGCTGATGCATACACAGCAATGGGTGCGTTTTCCAACTACCTTAATACCGTCAATTTGCTAATGATTATGCGCGCTAGTAGAGCGAAAAAAAAACTGCTCAGGCTGGCGTTGCGTATCCAGCGTATCGAGCAAAATTATCAATGTGTACTCGGCGGTGGCGGCTGCAATATAAAATCTAAAACGCGTTGAAAAGCGTTCAATGTCAAAAAGCGGTTATCTTCTTTAAAAAGGAAAATCCAAAACACATGCGCACGCTCAGTTAATTTTTACCAGTAGCTTCAAGCTATGATATATAATTCAGGCGTAAATAAGCGAGGAAAGAGAGGATATGAAGTGATTTTACACAATTAGCACTTCGAAAATTTTATTTTTATTTTTTGAAGGATTGTTATCAGTGCGTGCACAGCCTATTGTAGTCCACGCATATACGCTTTTACGTATATTACGAGCTAACTAAAATTAAAATTTTTACTACGACGAACGTGGGGTTGGCGAGCGAAGCGAGCAGGGGGGGAACCCCCCTAGTTATAGTTAAAAATGTAAAAACTGTGAATTATTATCGTTAAAATTGAAAAAGGACATTTTAAAAATAAGGCTAGCATTTGAGGTGCTACAAAAAATATTGACGGCCGCGGGTTTCGGGGGAAACGGACTCAGAAACTAGACATTCTTACAAAGATTTCCCTACCTTTGATTTTTGTTTTCAGTAATTTTTTCGCGTGGAAATAACCCGCGATAACATTTTTAAATTTCTGGCCCACTGTGCGACGCTCCGTCTTGGAACTCAATCCCTGAAGGGTTTTTCATTTGGTGCGAGAAGTTCTGACATGCAGGCGAAGTAGAGTCTCTTGGCGTCAATTGGATTTAATTTTCAGGGCATGTCATTTTGTCGCTGAGCCAAGGTTCTACTTTCTACCTGCGTACAACGTTTGAGGTTAGAATAACTTTTTCGCTGCTCCTCTGCCTACCGCCGCACAGTGAGCGGAAATGAAAAAAAAATGATCAAAATTCTTGATTCACTCAAGTTTACGGTCAAATTCACTCTTTAAGGGCTCATTTTGTTTGTTATAATATTGGCAACCAAAAAAAGTGTATTGCCGAAATATCTGACTATATATATATATATATATATATACACATATATATATATACTTAGAGTTTTGTTTTACTTTAGATTTTTGTTTTCAAAATTTATTTTTATGATTAGTTAAGTCAATTATATATATATATATATATATATATATACATATATATGATCATCAAATGGCTGTTGAACAGAGATTAAATGCATATAATAATAACAATTTAATCCAATCATATATTGAGACTTTGACTAGACTTAAAAAAAAACGCTGCCAAGTCATTGGCACTTAGCTTCCTCCTATTCTGCTAGTGGAATATAATTACATGGGACAATCGATCGATCGATCACGTAGTTATAACAGTATACGTACGCACGCATGCACGCACACAGACAAAACCATCTGCACGGACATTTTATAAAACCATGAAAACTCTCAAAATATACTAAGCTTTAATTATCAAATTATATGGTTTAACAAAAATAATAATGTTCAGTCACACAGAGTATACAGGGTGAGAGTTGAAGAATTTGAATCTTAATATCTTTTAAACTAAAAGGTTTCATTTGCTACAAAAAGAACCTAGCCGAAGTGATCAAAAAATCAATCTTTTCCTAAAATTTCAACTCAATTTAAACCTTTTTACTCCCGTATTCGTACGACATAAAAAAACCTTTTTTTTTAGTTTTTGATTTTTATCCAAAAACTAGTCGCCAAAATTGCTTAACATTTTTACAACTAGTAGATATCATTGTTTTTTATTGTCATGTAATTTTTTCAAAACATTTAACTATTTAT
>CM053172.1:38076737-38251990 GCA_012977825.3 Pteromalus puparum
TATATCCTAAAGAATTACCAGAAAATCATTCACAAGATACATATTTAAATAAATTATCGCAATTTGTTGATCCGATGGTTTTCCCATTACTGTTTCCACTAGGTGATTTAGGATGGAGTACTAATTATTTTCAAAATTATCAGCCGAAGGAGAAAAAAAGCTCACTCTTTTGCAATATTATTCATACAGACTTGCATATCGACCGAATCAAACAAATTTTAGTCCTTTATTGTATGCGGGAAGATTAACTCAACAATTTTTTATACATTCTTACGTGATGATAGAAAATAACCGCTTGAATTATTTGAGAAGTAATAAAAAAACATTAAGGATAGAATGTTATCAAGGCTTATTATATGTAATAGTTAATAGTGCTTCAAATATTTCTAATAATTTTGAAACAAAAGAAAAAATAGGGAATCTTTTTATTATACTACCATTAACATATATTAGAAGTCTTAAATATATGCAACAACATTACGACGCCTGAGTGGAATATGGGCGTATCTCGGAACCTGCTCCGAGAAGGGCGCATTTTGGAAACCGATCCGAGAAGGGCGTATCTCGGAACCCGCTTCGAGAAGGGGGCATCTTGGAAACCGATCCGAGAAGGGCGCATCTCGGAAACCGCTCCGAGAAGGGCGCATCTCAGTACCCGGTCCGAGAAGGGCGTATCTCGGGATCCGCTTCGAGACGGGCGTATTTCGGGAGCGGTTGTCTTTCCTCAAATTTTGTAGTGGCAGCCCTGCAAATATTTATAATGCGTTGCAGTTAAAAATTCCAAAAAAATTTGGAGTCGACTCCAAGCTGTCACGCGTCGTATATATTGAGTAACTATAATAAATGTCAAACAATACTCAATAGACCGACAGTTATTTTATATATTATTTAAAACGATATTTTTATAATATAAAACTCACCTGCACCTGTTTGGGCGATGGCTCTCCCTAATGAAAAAATTCAAACAATACTCAATAATACATAAGTATAAAATAATAATACTTAATATTAATACTTAATAATAATATAATAAAGTCAATAATTGCCTGACAGTACTTCGTGGTAGGTAGTGGCCTTGCAACTTTTTCCTCTCCTTTTAGCGAAGGATTCGATTTTAATTGTGACGAATAAATGCATCGGAAAGTTATATCCTTTGACACAAGTAAGCAAAAGTAAAATCTCACTCGACAAGGAGAAAAGAAATGATTTGCGAAAAATGTGCTACGTTGACAAAGTGATTCCTCAAGAATTTCATTCATTGTATGAATTAGTAATGAAATAAGTTCATTTTGTTGCCATCCCTGAATTTTTATAAATATTTTTTTAATTATAATAATTAAATTGAAAAAAATTGTATTATTTTGTTTTCTTCTCATGTTATAAATATTATTATTTGTTTGTGCATAAAATTATTCAATATAAAACACACATATATATATATATATTTTTTCTTCTTTCTATATTTGTCTTGTACAATATTTTTTTATGAAATTATCCAAAATGATACCCTTAAACCTAATGTATCTACTAATGTATCGTGAGCTGGTAGCCCTACTGAAAAAAATCGCTCGATTTTCGCGCAATTTTTTCAGTAGGGAGAGCCATCGCCCAAACAGGAGCAGGTGAGTTTTATATTACAAAAATATCGTTTTATATAATATATAAAATAACTGTCGGTCTATTGAGTATTGTTTGACATTTATTATAGTTACTTATGGAGTCGACTCCAAATTTTTTCGGAATTTTTAACTGCGTTTATTTTGCAGAAAACGTATTATAAATATTTGCAGGGCTGCCACTAAAAAATTTGAGGAAAGAAAACCGCTCCCGAAATACGCCCGTCTCGAAGCGGATTCCGAGATGCGCCCTTCTCGGAGCGGTTTCCGAGATGCGCCCTTCTCGGATCGGTTTCCAAGATGCGCCCTTCTCGAAGCGGGTTCCGAGATACGCCCTTCTCGGACCGGTTTCCAAGATGCGCCCTTCTCGGAGCGGGTTCAGAGATGCGCCCATATTCCACTCAGGCGTCGATTATCAAGATGCAACGGCTATTATAAGAATATGCGGTAGACCAGATTTATTCTTAACTGTAACATGTAATCCGAAATGGAAAGAATTAAAATTAATTTTAAAACGATTTCCAAAAAATACAACTCCAAATGATATACCTCACATCACCGTTAGATTATTTCACACAAAATTACAATCAATATTGAATGATATAATACATGAAAAATATTTTTGATAAAGTATTATCTTATGTATATACAGTTGAGTTCAAAAACAAGGTTTACCACATGCACACATTTTAATAACATTGCATCCTGATAACAAAATAATTACATCTGAACATATTGATAAATATCTATCTACTGAAATAATTTCAAATAATGACAAACTTAAGAAATTCATTATTAAACATATGTTGCACGGACCTCAAAATAATAAAAGTCTATGTTTGTCTATGATGTAACTACAATACAAAAAAATGGTTATCCACAATATAAAAGAATAAATAATACTTCTGATAATCATGTTTATAAAACTCGATTCAATGAGAAAATTCCAGTCAATAATGAAATGGTTGTACCATACAATAAGTTTTTATTAATGAAATATAAATGTCCTATAAATGTTGAATATTGTGATTCTATACAAAGCATAAAATACATCTTTAAATATATCGATAAAGGTAGTGATAGAGCATTCGTTAAAATTCAAAAAGATGATGATTGTAACAATAATGATAAAATTGATGAAATTAAAAATTACGTTGATGGTAGATATTTAAGTTTAATCAAAGTGTCAGCAATACAAAAGCAAACGTCAATGCTAAGTATAAACACATTAAAGTGTTAACAATACAAAAGCAAAGAAAAAACGTTATATGAATTATTGTTTTCTTCCAACCCTGGTAGAAAATAACCCAACCCAAATGGCCTGTGAATTAACAATTAGCCAAAAATGTTGGCCAACGCTTATCACGAATATTTGCCCACATTTAACCAACGGTTCGGGAAAATTTAAAATGTAGTAATTAAAGGTTATGAAACTTTAATACTATTATAGTTATTTATAATTTCGGTTTGTGATATACCTACAATAAATGTATAGAATATGCTAAGCTCCCCTAACAGCACACAACGTTTTTAAAACGTTAAATTGCTACCGAGGGATAACTTCACGCTGAGGACCACTTCCTCCGCAAATACAATTTAAAGTTTTTAAAACGTTTTTAAAACGTTTTTTTCACAAACTTTGTAACGTTATTTTCTAAGTTTTAATAACGTTTTAAAAACGTTTTAAAAACGTGAAAAATGTCCGAAAATATGAGAAAAAATTTTTGTAGAAAATATTGAAAACTAATGATAAATATGAAAAATAATCATTTAAATGTGAAATAGTTGCCAAAATTGGAAGTACCATCCAGATGGTACTCCCAATTTTGGTAACCACTCCCTATTTCAATGTTATTTAAACATTTGTTTATAATTGTTTATATAATTTTTATTTAAAACTATAGTAACGTCGTTTTATGAACGTTATTTTTTAAGTTTTAAAAACGTTATAAAAACATTATATAAACGTTTTCAATATTTTCTACAAAATTTTTTCTTAAAAAATTTCGGACATTTTTCACGTTTTTAAAACGTTTTTAAAACGTTATTAAAACTTAAAAAATAACGTTACAAAGTTTGTGAAAAAACGTTTTAAAAACGTTGTGTGCTGTTAGGGTCTTGATGTCTACGTGAATGTTCAACGTGAGTAAATGTTCAGGTCACCAGGAACTATCAAAAATGTTGTCCAGGTGTTTATCAGAGGAAAAAATGTTAAGCTTACAAGGGCGCTTCGTGCCTTTCGGTATAGATGTGTAAGTTCTGCTCGAAGATGATGGACACGTTACCCGCGAGTCTCGTAGACGATGTCCAGGTGTTGGAAGAGGTGTTTCTGTCCGGCAGAAAAAAAAATAAAATCTAGGTACCGCGCTTAGTAGTTTTCTATGTGTAGGTGTAACTTCTGCTTGAAGATGATGAGCATGTCTCCCGAGACTATATAAAATTTTCCAAAATTTTCCAAAAATTATCCAAAATTTTTCTAAAATTTCCCAATATTTTCGAACATTTTTTGAAGTTTTGTATAGTATTTAAGTATTTTCACAGAGGGCGCTACCTATATTTTATTATTAAGGATCCTTGAGTATCCCAAGGATCCTTATTTATTATTTTTCTTTCGTCGAAGACCTAGACATCGTCTACGAGCAGAACTTACATTTATACATCAAAAGTCTCAGAGCGTGCTACTCAGGTCTCATTTTTTCCTCCTTTGAGCATTCGGATATCGTCTACGAGAGTCCCAGGTGACGTGCTCGTCATCTTCGAGCAGAACTTACATCTACGTATCAAAAGCCACGGAGCGCGCAAACTAGATTTCATTTTTTTCCTCCGCTGGACACCTAGATATCGTCAACGAGAGTTCCAGGTACCGTGCTCATCATCTTCAAGAAGAAGTTAAATCTACACATCGAAAGCCACGGAGCGCGCTACCTAGATTTCATTTTTACGAAGATATAATTTCAATCGAATCTAACCTTAAACGAGTATTTCAAATTTAACCATCCGCTTACCAACCAAACCACTTGTAATGTGACGAAATAAGCAGTATTTAAGAGTAACTGTTGGTTAAAGCGTTGGCCAAGTCGTTCGGATTTGGCCAACCGATGGCGAATTAGATCTTTACGTTTCTACCAGGGAATGAAAAAAATTAAACAATAAATATAAAAAAAAACGCACCTGTATATTTACCTCCTGGGTGGTGTGGAAAAAAATATAAATTTATCAAATAACAAATACAAATTTATATTTACAAAAAAAGTCACTGGGGGCTGCGGGGGGGCTCTGCGGGGGGAGGATGCGGGGGGTTGCGCGGGGGCTTCCAAATTATTCAATTACTGGAAAACGAAAGAATTTTACCTTATTTTGCGGGGGGGAAGTGACATTGTGGGGGAGGGGGGTGCGGGGTGGAGTATACACAAAATAATTATATAATATAGGAAGATATTGTTTTTCAAGATATATACATTGTTTTACATATATTGTATATAAAGACGCTGAATAAACTATACTAGAAAATAATCCTACACCATCACAAAACAATAATATATTAGTACATAAACTTGTAGTAAATATTTGAATAGAAACTTTGTTTTTAAATAAAGTTCAGGTTATGACAGTTGGGGGAAACTTGTTTAAAATTCCAGTATTTCCTATTCTAGGGTTAAAGAGTGCACACTTCAAAATTTAATATTATTTCTCGATTCTTTATGGTATATCCCACAGGAAAATAAAGCTCTTAATAATAGTACATTATGCAACAACGGACTTAAGTCGTGGATTATTGTGAGTTTACTACCTAAGAAAAGCGAGAGCAGTAATCACCCAAGGGAATGATTGACTTTAGTCCCGACTTACATATAGAACATTATTCACGACTTAAATGTAGCCTCTTTGTTGTTTTGAAAAGTAAGACCTACACATCCATTGTTAGTACAGACTGAATTAAAAAATATTTTAAGACTTTCAATTTTTTCAATTTGTAATTTTTTTTTTTAATTTTTCTAAATTTAAAAATTTATAAAATTATAAAAAATTTTGATTTGCAGGAAAAAAGTAACTTTATGCCCTTTATTATTTATTATTGTTAATACTATAAATAAACAGGAAGATTTTCAATTAATGAGTAAGCAATACCGTATTTTTAAAAGAATCTTCAATAATAATTAATCATATATTTTAAATTTATATCATTATGTATCTACATTTTTTGGTTTTATTAACTTATTAATTTCGATAGTATTTATCTTTACATTTAAAATTTATAAATTGAACTATTAAAATGTTATATTAAATTCTCCTTTTTAACCTTTCCAATAATTATATACAATTATTTACATTCTTTGTATTTTTAATTAATTTTCTTGCTTGTATATATTTATATTTCTATAACGTTGTTTACTCATTATTGAATGTTTTCAGACATGTCGATAATCACATTTCCGTCATTATCCGTTTTTGATGTAGTATCTTACGCCACACTGATATCTTAGATCGTGAGTTGCATGTATTAGTAACACCTACCTTATATGTAATAGATACACGACACAAGGTGTAGCGTATGACTCTGACTCAAGGAAATTCCCTCTTATGATTAATCAAATTATGTGACTCTTTTAAATTATTGGTGTGCATTTATTTTAATTTTCACGACTGTATATTTGTTATAATTGTTGTAATTATATTTATAAATTTTAGTTAATAAAGATCTGAAGAGGTTGGAAACCAAACCAACGAAACGTCGTCACACAATTATTGGAGTTATTTATTTTTCCACGTGGGTTGTCTCTCTCCCTTTTGTTGCTAATTTAATTATTGTTCAAAAATTACTATTACAAGGCTTTTTACTATTACAAGGAAGAAAGCGATAATATGATCTTCCTTTTTAAAATTATTATTTCAATACATACTTGCAATCCCGTCGTCTTATACTTCATCGATGAAACTCTCGAATCATTAGTTTTAAGGTTTAAATCAATTAGATGATATAAATTAATATTTACCTCTATCTCTATTTCTATATCTATCTCTATCTCTATCTCTATCCCAATCACCAATCCTATCTCTATCTCTATCCTCTATCTCTATCTCTATCTCTATCTCTATCTTTATCCCTATCTCCAATCCTATCTCTATCTCTATCTCTATCTTTATCTTCAATCCTATCTCTATCTCTATCTCCATTCCTATCTCTCTCTTTCCCTATCTCTATCTCTATATTTTAATTTGTTTGTATTGAGGTACCACCTATTGTTGAGAAAGTGCCTGTAACTGCTCAGTCCAACACTATCCCATCTATCATGGCCTTGCCCAGCAACTCGTCAGCGCTCTCACTAGATGCTAAGCTTGGGGAGCTTTTTAGACAGGTCGCAATGGGTACTAACGCGACCCAGGAGTTAGTTGAAAAAATTGACACACTGACAGCAATAGTAGAAAACCACAACAATCGGATTGAGCAACTGGAGCAGGAGAATAGTATTAAGGATGCCGGAATCGCGAGACTTAAGGAACGTTTTGATAAAGACTATAAATATGCTGAAATTAAGTGAGCGGAGTTCCCCGTGCTTGTCAAGTCCCATTAAAAACATTGCGACAGCTCTGTTCAATGTACTCAAGGTCCCTAAAGATTTGGCGGATGTACATAGTGTTTTTGAGCTGAAGGGGCGCTCGCCTAACGCTACTGAATCTAATACGCAGGGTGTGTCTTCATTATTTTTTTGCATCAGATTTAAGAGTGTATGCGTTCGAGATAATGTACTTAGAGCCAAACGTGCGTTGGGACAGCTAACACTGGGCCAGCTTATCTCTGGTGGCGGTGATTATGTTATTGAGATGCATGAGATGTTATCGCCGTATGTATATAAACTGCGTTTGGTTTAAAGCTCGTGCGAAAGCTATCAGCTATAAATATGTTTGGACTCGCGGTGATGAGGTTCTAGCTTGTAAAAGCGATGGTTCAGAGGTTATTCCTATTATTACTAGAACCGATCTTGAGCGTATGCAATGACAACCAAGCGAGCCCAACCTCGACATAACATGTAACTCGGTAAATTTGAGCAATAACCATATAGCACGCACTACGAATCGACAGCATCCGTTACGCGTTGCACAACTGAATGTTAGTTCCTTGAAACGCCAGCTTACCGAAATTGAAGCTTTGTTGGTGAATAAAAACATTGATATTCTATTAATCTCTGAGTCTTGGCTTACCCCATTGCATGATTCTTCTGCATTTAGTATTATAGGTTACGACTTAGTTCGTAATGACAGGAGCCTGGCATCAAAAAGGAAATGTGGCAGTAACGACGATACACAGGAGCGTGTATTTATTCAAGGCGGTGGAGTTGCGTTCTATATTCGTGCAGATTTACGATATTCAACTGTAATGGCATCCACTATCACTCAACTGAATCAAACTGAATTCATGTTAATCAATGTCGAGTGTTGCGGCAAGCTCCTTGTCGGTGGCATTTATAACTTTTGTATAAAATTACAGGAAATTTCTCACCTATATGATCATATCATAATTGCAGGTGATTTAAACTCCGACTTACTGTCAGATAACTATTACGGAAAACATCTGGGCAACTTAGTTAAGGAGAATAACCTTTACTTAGTTCCTACAGGGGCAACCCACCATTGTGCCGAATCAGATACTTGGATCGACGTTATATTAATTGATTCACAAGACAAAATTTTGTTATTTGAAAAGTTGGAGGTTCCGTACATTAACGGTGTTTTTCTCCTGCTACGTTCTTAGAGAATCTTCTGCCTAAATTAAGAGAGCTTGACTCTACGCAATCGGTTAATCATGAGCTCGAAAGGTTTCAACAATTGGCATGCAATTTGCATGATGTCCACGCTCCAATCTCAACACTCGAGTTTAAGCGAAGACCTTTTCCGTGATTTACTGCTGCTCTGCGTCGCAAATGTAAAGATCGGGACAAGCTCTATAAACGTGTTAGACAATCTGGGAGTCAAAGCCTTTACGAATTTTACAGAAACGTCAGGCGTGAAGTAAAAAAGGCAATTCGCAAAGCTCGAGATTACTTTTTAATTAAAGGGTGTAATGCACAGCCAAATGCTTGGAAGTTTCTTCGCAAATTTGATCTGATTCGCAGCAAATCTAACTCGCCTCTCAACTTTTTCAGTAAATATGAGTTAATGAGTCATTACTCGTCTGTAACGTGCACCCACCCACCATGCTCATCTGAAGTCCTAAACAATATACTCGATAGTCAGCACGTGACAAATAATGTTCCGACTAAATTTAAATTTAGACTTCTCGACAGAATTGAGGTCCAGCAAATGATGCTAGCCTGCCTGCCTAAAGCAAAAGGCCGTAGCTATGATGGTCTGTCTCTGTCGTACTTTCAGGATATGTTTAGCCAAATCGCTCCTTTTTTCACTGACTTATTCAACCTGTCAATTACGAGCTGTAGCTACCTCTCACTAGGGAAGCAAACAATTATTCCGCATAGCAAGAGGCCCACCCCTGACTCTCCGTTTGATACTCGACCAGTGGCAAATATACCTTATTTTGCGAAAGTATTTGACACGCTTCTTGTTAGCCAAGCCGTGGACTATCTTGAAAAGGAGTCACTCATTCCACCGAGACAATCTGGATTACGCCTGTTTAGTATACCAGGATTTACCTGACTACCTCGCTGTTAAACTCCAGCGTTTATGTATCTCGGCAGTTCGGTATATTTTTCATCTGCGGAAAGATTCGGCGCTGAAACCGTACTACGAGAAACTAGGTTGGCTCTTACTCGAACAACGACAAAATTACTACTTAAGTACGGTTCTATACAAATTTTTGTATGAACGACCTCAATATTTGTTTGAGATGTTCCCTAAGCCGGGTGACGAAATTAGACGTTTTGGCCAGAAATAATTGTACCTCGTCGTTTATGATTTCTACCGCTACGACAGAAATGTATCGTAACTTGTTCTCGATACGCTCTATGTAGTTTTGGAACTCAGTACCGGTTAAAATCCGGCTTAGCAGTTCCCTGAGCATATTTGAAAGCCGTTTACACGAATACCTGTTAACCCTACCCCAAAACTATGTAACCTAACTGCAAGTTCGGCGTTCATGTACGCGCATTATTTAACAAATAATTATTTTGTTCCTCTACTTAGTCTTATGCGATTATAAGTTAACATTGTTATGCTAGTAGTTTGTACCGAGAGATGGAACAACTTTTGTTCAATGTCTAATTAATGTTCTAAACCTGTTACGATGTATGCCTGCTAAATGTCGGCTGCAAGTCCCTTTCCTATTCACACAAAAAAAAAACGTAAGAAAATGTCAGTGTTTCCTGACCAGCCGTTACCACAATCATTGGCCAATGTAAGCAAAATGGGCCAAGCAATTGTGAAATATTGGTGAACATTTTTACCAGGGTGGGTCTCCTCTATGTGTTCCACGCACGACTTTTTCTTTTATAATTAAGTTTGACTTAGCAAGCACTAGCGATCCTGCTGTAAGCACTAAACGTGAATTTAGTAATTTTAACTATTGCGATATATTCTCTGGTGAATAAAAAACTGGAGTCAGTGCCTACGAAATGTTAACTGTTACTATTTACCAACTGCAAACTTTAGCAAAGGAAAGAGGAAAGAGCTGCTCGCCATAATTAGAATTACGTAGACACATAGTGGGAACTTTTCGTACGAAAAACTGATAGGTCAGCCAGAATTTCTATTTTACGGATTACGGACGGATCACAACAAAATTGTATAGTAAAACTATAGACGCTATTATTCACATACTTATCTGCTGAATTTTTGGGTTATTATATTGGGCTAATTATATCACAAGCTATACTCCTCAGGATACCAAGTCTACCTTGTCTTACTTTTTTGCTGAAATCGCAATTTTTTAAGTTTAATTTGCGAAAAAAGTGTACTTTTAGGTTATTTGACTTGTTTGCAATATCTTTATAATTATACTATCTAGATTTTATCTTGTGCATGACGAATAATATTGTACCTATAACTACCGAACAAATTATCTTGATTATATTATTTTTCATTCACAATTGCATTTCTATTCCACAAAATTATTATTACTATTTTTTTTAAATTGTTTTCTCTGTTATAAAAATGTCATCTATTTGCGATTTATGTACTGATCATTGCTAATTTTTGTTATTGAACCCTACTTAATTCGTTATTATGTATTGATAGGATTATTATTGTATTATTTTGTAATATTTTATGCACCTTGGTATACAGTCTTGTAAGGCCTCGTCAAAAATAAGTAATCACGCGAACTATTCACGCGGAGCGGTCAAGACGCTGATCCGTCAATCGGCTGTCACTAGACTCTTCTTGAAAGTCGGTGCGAGTAGGCTGTCGGCTTTCACGGATGAAGACCGCCACGCTGCCACAAAGGGAGATTTTTTGGTATATTTATGGACAAAATTCTTGTTACAAAAGAATTTCCACCCAATCGTAGCAATTTCTTTAAAATACTCGTTATTACTTGTACTTTAAGCAGAAACTGCGGAAATTCCGATAGTCCAAACACCTTAATGATGGCAAGTCTCAAGATATTTACATTGCGCAACTCTATTTAAAGCTTCACTCTCAAAATATACTTCAAATTTAGTTGGGGCAAGTCATCAGTAATACTAACTAAAGTGCCACTAACATAAAATAATATTGTATTAAATAATGTGGTACGTTTCTTAATACCTCACTAGTAAAAAACGCTCGCTTCGCGCGCGTATAACATACATTGTTTTTTGTATTTCATTGTGGAGCATGTTTTGAAGATGTAAGGGGTCAAACCTGGGTTAAACCCTGCAAAAAAAGCAAAAAAATATTCTTCCTACTAAAATTTTTGTTTTCAACGTTATTAAAAAAATGTTTTTCTATTGAAAATATATACAATATTTTACCCGTTCAAAATTGATCATTTTTGTCAATTTTGTACGAAAAATGCGGGCAATGCGACAATTCTCCGCTCGCCCGTTCTTATTTCTTAGTCGGAACGGGTAAGGGCTCGTTTAGAAGATAATTTGTACTACTGTTTACTGAAAAATGCAAGAGAATGCGGGATATAATATGTTTGAAACGCCGAACGATAGATTATATTCATTTTGTAACCATCAATGGTACTGTATTTATATTGTTTTTGTTTTATTTTCTACGAATCAGTTTGTTCCATTCATCAAAGAGCTTTCTTACTTTGATGGTTACGTGCCCAATATAAATTAAATTAGATGTAACTAATGAAGAACCTGATAATATAGTTATTGTGAATTATTGTATCGCATAATAAATTACCTTAAAGATATATTAAATGTTGTCCAAAGATTTATCAAACTTTTTGCTACAATAATAGAGCTGTTCTTAATTGTATTTTTTTTTTTTTTATAATTGATAATATAAAAAATTGCTTAAAACATCTCTAGTTGTTGGTATAGTATATTCTGTACCAAGGGCGTAAAGTGGGCATTTGTGCATTTTGTCAGCGGGCAAAAAAGTGCCCGCTACTGACTTTTTTTACCGGCTGCTTACTTTTTTTGTCCGCTGCCAACTTTTTTTGCTCGTCGGTAAAAAAAATGGTACTTTACGCCCACTTAATACGTACGAAAAAACGCGAAAATCGTGCATGTTTTACAAAAAATAATTATAATCAATGTTTGACTGTTCATTTCTTACAATATCAGTCTTGTTTTGTTGAGAGATGGAAAAAGTATTAGGAACTACCTATTAGTATAAAAAAGTAGGTTCGTAAATCGTGATAACGCTTAGTGCATAAATAATAAGTTATTAACTTACAATAATATTGAAATAAACTAAGGAATAAATTGCAGTAGTTGATTGACTAATGCAACGAAGTATTTATTCCCGTAAAAACAGACAGTTTTATAACGACTAGTATACTCGAATATTTAAAAAATAACGAACTGTGACTCTTTTTTTATGTCCCATAATGCATTAGTATGGCCCGAAATTCAAATGACTAAGAAACGCTTATTTTGGAAAAAACTTTCTAGGGTTCAATTATTTGTCGAAAAAAAAAGAAATATTTGTTTGGATAGAGTGTTGAGGTATAAAAAGACAAAGATTAATGCAAATTAATTCGTCCTTGTTATTTTAACGAAGCTGAGGTGGCCTCTAGCATCGATACTATTGGGTACGTGACTGATGGGTAAACCAAAATGAATATAATCAATCGTTCAGCGTTTCAAACATATTGTAAGGGAATCCTCGAGGTCCCTTTGGACAGGACCAAACAGCGAAACGTGACCATCCAAAGGAATCACAGACAGCAGGGCCGACCGCATCCACAACCAAAGGGCCTCAGCCGTCAATAAGACACTAACTCAGCGAGGCACACACACCAAACGGCCAAAGCCTCAATGGTCGGGCCGCTCGGTTGGTAAACGTCCATACGGAACACGCACGACTCAGTATATAAGCGCACGGGGAATTTAAACCAGTCAGTATTAATGTAACCGCTCTAGAGAACGGAACTCAACCCAGCTACTTATTATAAAGCTAAATCGCGCTCCTTGTGCGCAGAGCAACTTGTACTCCGCTTCTTAAAAACGCGAAAGTACTAACTATATAATAAATAATCCAATTGTTTATCATTAATTAATCACAAAGTGTTTTCGTTAATTACCCCGCTCCTGTATTCCTACTCAGAAATATCCAGTCGCAGCCGTAATTACACGAAGTTCACTTGGGTACTTTATTGTGTAAACGTGTTTTCGCTTTTGTACATAACAAGGGGTGGCGACCGTAACTAAGGGTACAAAAGACCTGAAGTAGGCAAAATTAACTTCGCTACTCACATGGGAGTATCGTGCCGATCCCATTGCCTGCTTACAATATTATATCCCGCATTCTCTTGCATTTTTTCAGTAAATAGTAGTACAAATTCACTTCTAAACGAGCCCTTACCTGTTCTGACTAAGAAATAAGAATGGGCGAGTGGAGAATTGTCGCATTGCCCGCATTTTTCGTCCAAAATTGACAAAAATGATCAATTCTAAACGGGTAAAATTTTGTCTTGGGTTAGCTGTGGGTCGGAACTTATATAATAGGTTATAGTGTAACGAAAATAGTATATTGTGTGCCAAGGGCGCAAAGTGGGCTTTTTTAGGCCGAGTGCGGCTCGTCTGCGGCTCGTAGACGCCCTCGCCTTCGGCTCGGGCTAACTCGCCTTGACTCGTACTGCAACCACACGAGGCCAAAAAGCCCACTTAGCCCTTGGTGCACACCATATTTTTTGTAACGCAAGTACAGATATTTGCATTTTTTTTAGATATTGAGTGCGACTGATGCAACTTTTTTCAGAATCGGCGACCACACTCTTAGTAGACTAATTTTTAAATTTATATATATGTATATATATATATATATGTGTGTGTGTGTGTGTGTGTGTGTGTGTGTGTGTGTGTGTGTATACATATACATATAGAAAATTTCCCGAAAAATGTTAGCGGGCGTTTTTCAGTTTTTTTTGCCCGGCGGGCGTTTTTCATTTTGTTTTGCCCGCATATGCGGGGCAATCTATAAAACAAAGATGGCTGACGCCAGGGATGATTTTGACTAGCGCCACTACTCCCGCGGTGGTAGTTTTAGTTGTCTATATTATAAAAGTTTTATATTGTTGTGACCGAGCTCGAACGAACGTTGCGCAATACTGCGCCATCAAATCAGTTCAAAAAACACCTTTTACAAGGTAAAATGTTAATAGCCATAAGTTATGAATCCACCATAACTAATCTGTTTCTTTAGTATTATCCAACGCGCGCTTCACGCGCTCAATTTTCTTAGGTTAAAAGTTTAAAATGGTGACTATATTCAGACCGGATATTTGTTTCTCAACCACTCAAATCGCTTCATTAACAGCTTAAAAACATCCAGTTATAACTTTTTTAAAGAGAGATAATTATAATTTCTCTTATAAAAAAGTTATGAAATCCTTAAAGAAATTGTCAAAATTGTCAAATGTTTACAACTTACAAAAGTTTTTCTGTACTTTTATCAATATTTGCTAATGCATGTAGTAGTCTAGGGGCAGAAAGGGTTTTCGTCGGACTTGAATGGCCATTGCAAGACCTGGTGCTCGGAAGGTTCTCTTTCACCGGACAGTCTCCGCGCATACACTATCTCCTTGTCACAGGCCACTGGGAATTCGCGCACGATCCTCTCGTTCCTTGCCGTCCTACTGCGTTCGGGACGTCAAGGGATCGCCCCTCGGCGTGGTGGATGGTGCATGATGCAACTCGGTGGTCACTCGCGACAAGAGAGAGCGAAAGGCAAACGGAGATAAGGAACACGTTTGCTCTGCCTTTTCAACGGCCCGGCGCTCGGTGTCGAGCTAAACGCTGCGACTCCGGCGCCCTGGCGCGACCTTTCGCTTACCGTGGTTCTCGCGAACCTCCCCGGTCCGTGATGTGAACCGATGAGCTCCGCAAGTCCGTCTCGAGTCTGGAAGCGGACGGCTCTTAAGCGTCGCATAGCTTTAGGGATTTCGCCGGGCGCTCCTAGAATCAGCAGCACAATCGCTCATGGCATGCCAAGTCGCAGTTTCGTTCGCTAACACATGGTCCTTGTCACATGTCACTCGTCCGTGAGTAGGAAAATTAGAACTATCCCCATCAGACATCTACATACAATTGCCCTGGAGAGCAAGCAACTTATCGCTTCCAATGGCCGAAATCCTAATCAGAATAACTCACTCAGCATACCATTCACCACACGTCTGACCTTTACCGCCTTACGCACTAGGATTTGCCGTAACGAGCCGACCAGTGATTGGCTCCGGCACCGAAGGACCTCATGCAGACCTTCGACGTGCTACCGTCTCTCAGCTCAGCATGCGTTTGCGCATGGTGCTGTTTCACACGCGTCGATGTCACGACGCTTAAGAACGGAATTGCCAGCAACATCACCATTTATAAACCGTGCAAGCGACTATCAAAACTCTCTTTCTTTCTTCATATGAGCACCCTTTCACTCTCTGGCGAGCTCTCTTAACAGCAAGCGTCTGCCGTGATTCGTCCCCGGGCGCTTTTCTTTACAGATTCCTACACTTGCATCTCACCGCAGAACGCCACGTCTTTGCATCTCCACCATATCGCAGACTGCTACGTCTTCGCATCACCATTACACCACAGACGCGGACTGCTACGTCTCCGCATTTCCATCACACCACAGACTGTCACACAGGCGAACTCCAAATATTCACAGCAGAGAGCCATCCGCGGGAAGACTTCGCATAGAACATCCAAGGGACTGCATTGGGCATCATCTATCACCGACTGGTCAAGAGGCCTGACCGACAGTAGCCGGCAGACGCTTGAAGCCTACTGGAGTTCCTTTCATGAGATCCACGTCAATCTTCACGTCAAAATTCGTAAGTGTAAGTGTGCAATTTCAGTTATTATTATGAGTGCATTTTGCTGTTATTTGTATAATGAATCAACTATTATTTCAGGTCAGAAAATAGTGCAATATGCAACGAATTTTTCTAAGTTTGCATATAAAAAGCATTTTTAAAAAGCATTAACATACTACTATATATTGAAACAATATTTTATTTATTGAAACTATAAATTAAGTTGGAGGAAGCTACGTACCAATGAATGGGCGCTAACCGGCTTTGCAACGGCTCCGACCCCCTCGACTCCATGGCAGCAGGAGCTCCATGGGCAGCCGCCTGAGTGATTTGCCAAAGCGCCAACTGGCTTTGCAATTGTCCGCAGCGCTCTACATGGATGGCGTAAAGACACCTTTGGCTCCATGGCAGCAGGTTCAGCGTAAAGCTGCTCCTGCTCCAATGGCAGCCGTCTGAGCTGTTGCTAAAGCGCCTGGTCGCTTTGCAAAGTTCTGAAGTGCTCGATACGTGTAGCGTGAAGGCGCCCTTGGCACCATAGTAGCAGGCCCAGTGTGAAGTCGCTCCTGCGGTATGGGCTGCCGGATCCCGAAGCAGATTGACGTGGACCTCATGAAAGGAACTCCGGTAGGCTTCAAGCGTCGTCTGTCGGCTACTGTCGGTCAGGCCTCTTGACCAGTCGGTGATAGATGATGCCCAATGCAGTCCCTTGGATGTTCTATGCGAAGTCTTCCCGCGGATGGCTCTCTGCTGAGAATATTTGGAGTTCGCCTGTGTGACAGTCTGTGGTGTGATGGAGATGCGGAGACGTAGCAGTTCGCGTCTGTGGTGTAATGGAGATGCGAAGACGTAGCAGTCTGCGATATGGTGGAGATGCAAAGACGTGGCGTTCTGCGGTGAGATGCAAGTGTAGGAATCTGTAAAGAAAAGCGCCCGGGGACGAATCACGGCAGACGCTTGCTGTTAAGAGAGCTCGCCAGAGAGTGAAAGGGTGCTCATATGAAGAAAGAAAGAGAGTTTTGATAGTCGCCTGCACGGTTTATAAATGGTGATGTTGCTGGCAATTCCATTCTTAAGCGTCGTGACATCGACGCGTGTGGAGCAGCGCCATGCGCGAACGCATGCAGAGCTGAAAGACGGTAGCACGTCGAAGGTCTGCATGAGGTTCTTCGGTGCCGGAGCCAATCACTGGTCGGCTCGTTACGGCAAACCCTAGTGCGTAAGGCGGTGGAGGTCATACGTGTGGTGAATGGTATGCTGAGTAAGACAAATCAACTCTCAAGCTCTTAAAGTACCATGCTAAGGGCGGGACTGAATACGTGAGCTGCTTAGTCGAAGTTTATGACTGAGTTATTCTGATTCGGATTTCGGCCGTTGGAAGTGATAAGTTGCTTGCTCTCGAGGGCAATTGTATGTAGATGTCTGATGGGGATAGTTCTAATTTTCCTACTTACGGACGAGTGACATGCGACGAGTGCTATGCGACGCTTAAGAGCCGTCCGCTTCCAGACTCGAGACGGACTTGCGGAGCTCATCGGTTCACGTCACGGACCGGGAAGGTTCGCGCGAACCACGGTAAGCGAAAGGTCGCGCCAGGGCGCCGGAGTCGCAGCGTGCAGCTCGACACCGAGCGCCGGGCCGTTGAAAAGACAGAGCAAACGTGTTCCTGATCTCCGTTTGCCCGGTGTTGTTTAAACGATTCTTCTATAAGCAAGAGGAATTTACTTGATTTTTATATATTTATGATTTTGTTTATTGTTTTGCACAAGATTACTCGGATTAGTATATTTCAAAACTTTTTAGAAGAGAAGTCATATTTATCAATACGCGCTAATGAATGTTGTGAAATCAGTTTTAAAATGTCAAGTATTAAAAATCACCACACTAACAAAAATCATTTCTTACTCGACGAAGAATTAATCTGAAAACTAATCCGAATCATCTTGTGCAAAGAAATGAGCAAAAGCATAAATATACAAAAATCAAGCAAATCCATTATTAATTATAGATGAATCATTTAAACACATAGCGAATTTGTATCTTAAAACTATAATGGGATTGATTCTTCTTGGAGTAAGAAATGATTTTTGTCAGTGCAGGTAAGCTAGAATCTGCTAACTAGTTTATAAAAAATAAGATGGTTCCTTTTCAAAATTATTCTTTTAATGCTTACTTGCCGTCCAGCCGCGGTAAACTCTGCTACAACGATGATATGTGTGACCTTATCGAGTTCGAGGAGTCGACCATTATTGAGGTGGCGTTATACATTCACTATCATGTCGAGGTGGCTGTAACGAAAGAAGGAAGATCTTGTCGTTCATTTTGGACTCCGGAGGAATAATTAAACATATGAGGTCTTGGAGTTAGAGTAGCTGGTTGCCATTGAGCTAGGAGAGCCTATGGTATAAAAGCCACGAAAGTCGTCCTTGCAACCGACGGGTTCGTCATCACGGACAAGCGGAGAGAGCTCCTAAGATGTAGAAGTTGAAGACGAGTAGAGAGTGACCGCTGAACACATTATCGGTCTCGATCTTGATGTGGCAGTCCAGCATGTTCTGATGATGCAACTCGTCAATGTCCAGTATCTACTTCATCGTTGTGAGCCGGGAGTCCTGTGCCGGTCTCTAATCCAGCGCGCTCGCTCCATCTTTATACGAAATACATACGTAGTGTCTGTGACGTTCTACGCAAGTTCTCGCTCATCGTCCCCGACGACCCCGTAATTTTCATCGTCCTCGGACTCGGTGAGATCGTTACCTATAAGTCGCATTTCCCAAACTGGTTCTCGGCCTGTGGAAGAAGAAGAAAGCCTCGCAGTCTTCTCCTAATTTCAGGGAAACAAGTGCTATAAGCCTGTGGAAGACGAGAACAGTCGAGATCTTACTTATTATATCAATTAGTGTTGCCTTTGAGTATGGTTCTGGTAATTTCGTACAAGCCAAAAAGGTAGTTGAGGTTGGAATTATAGCCAACGGGATCTTTCGTCGAACTTCAGTTAGCGAAAACTTGGCGAAGTTACAGTCGATGAGCTTCAATTATCTGTGAATCACGCACGCTGTCGAATCGATCTCTATGTCGCAATCCAGCAAGTCGCCGGACGATTTGCCGATGCTTATAAGTTTGCAGTCCATCGATGTGGTTTTTATACATTATACCTCCATTATACCTCCAGCCAGGGAGTCCGGAGACTCCGGAGCACGTTGCTGTGTTTACTCACTGTACCCAGCATTCACGCACACGTCGTGTCTGTGACGATCTGCTTGGACTTAGTGCGGGATGTGGGTATGCTGAGATTAAGGCTGGACTACTTATCTCTGCCTGGGGGCATATACCTCTTTCTCCATGTACTCAAACTCGATGAGATAGTTGCCGCAGTCGCATCCCGCCTCGAACTTATTTACGGGTTTGTTGTCTAATGCGCCGCCCAGGAACCGTTATATAGCTGTTGAGGTATATACGACCAAGTTTAGGTTGACTATCATCAAGGCGGCGCCGCGCCGCTAAAGGTCAAGATTAAAGTTGTTGCTGTAACGGAAGATAAAGGAATTAGACACAGTCTTTTTGCAGTCTTCGACATGTTCGTTCATTTGCAGTCTTCGACACGTTACGGAAGTTTAAGCGAAAATAAGGTCATGGAGAAGAGGACCGAGATATAGGTATTGCAGACAACGGGATCGTCGCCGAGCTCAAGCGAAGAGAGCGCTCGATGAAGTTGAAGCCGAGCTTGGAAAGACTACCGATTACGCCGTCGATCTAGCTCTTGATCTCTGGCGATCCACGCTATAGCTTGAGTTGTCCTGACCAGCGCTCGACGCTTTTACACAAAAATCTTGACGAGCGATGCACTAGCGGTAGCACGAGTATCTTCTTTGTATACTATCTCGACTGCCGTTGATACTTAAAATTTGAAAACACCAATTATGCACCATTCGCAAAATTGTATATAAAAATCAAAACAACTTGTTGATTCCAAGTGGCACAGCAGCAGAAAGCAAAATATCCGACTCGAACTTGTCCGAGTCCAAGTGCGTATTTATTCGGGATTTCCAATCTATGAAGAATGCGAGGTGGACTCCAAAACTAAACGATGCTCTGGAATTTATTCATTCACGGCGTAGTCGTAATAAAAAAAGAGAATATCAACTTACAGATATTATAACCTTATAATCTATTTATTTTTAGACATATTCTTGCATTCTTGTACTTAAAAAGAAGAGAATCGCATGGCCAAAAATTTTAAGAAATTATCGCAAATTAATTTTCGATCATAATTATTTTGATAAAAGAGAAATTTTTGAAGCCAAATATTATGATCATTAGAAAGATCTCATTAAAATCTTTAAGGTACATTACTCAAACATAAGCTTCAAATACATATCAAACGAGAAATCATTGGCGATAATAAAACGCATTTAGGTTAAAAAGCAAATTCAAAGTATAATAGGGTCGCGGGGCTCCCCGACGGCACAGTGTATAAAAACTTATACATGCCATCGGGGCGCTACCGCGCCCCTTGATTTTTTCATTTCTTGACAATTTAAGGTAGTTAGGTCCCCGTAATATAAGAAAGTAATAGAATGAGCCAGCACCTTGAATCTTAAAAGCGCAATGTCTCTTATTTTCATGCTAGAGGTCATTTTCTGGTTATTTTGAAAAGGGCAACAAGCTACGGTAGCTGCTACATGCAATAGGCTTCATATGCTTATCCCTCCTGATTCCCCATATGTACCTCACACATGAATAACTATAATATACCAATAATCATTATTCACTGTCTAGTCAAATATAACTATACATTATGTTTACTAGCCTTCTTAAAGCCGGACAAATACTTAATCGGTCAGTGCAATTTGTATGTGGGCATATAGGATTTGTAATAAACTAGAATCTAAAAAATATTTGAAAAATTTCAAACTGAAATAAAATTGAGTAGATGTATTGCTTAGCTTAAATTTTCTAAATATGTGATAATGGATCACCATAATTAATTTGTAATAATAACGTTGAATTTTTTTAAAATTTAGAAGACATAAATAATTAAAATATTGATTATCTTTTTAAGTAAAAGACACAAAAAAAAAACAAGAATAAAACTTATGGATTACCTTTGCTCGATGTTCAACATTTGCTTTACGATCAAGTAACAGACTAACAACTTCATGTCGTCCTTGAAAACACGCTAGCGTTAAAGCAGTATTCCTGTTAGTTTCAATTTGAGCATTTATATCACTTCCCATATCTAGTAATAATTTGACTGCAGCTAAGATAAAAAAATATTAAATGTTATGAAACTAAGAAAGAGAAAACTTAAACAGTAACCTCAAGAGTAAATTTCGTTCAAATAAAGGACATGACGCAATAAAAATAAAGCCTGTGATGTATTATTACCATAATTGTATCAATTATTTTACAAGGCGTCGATGATTTTTAGGTAACGGATTCGACTGACACTAGAAACTAATTTTTGGTAACTATAAATCGACTGAGTAACACTTAATTAAAACATCTTGTTGCCAAAAAAATATATTTTTATTTATAATTTTGTGACAACTTTGATTATAATATTTCTTTCCAAAAAAGAGAAAAAAGACCAAAAATCTTTAATTCGACAACTTTTCAAACTAAAATTTTTTTATTTATTCTAAATTTGCAGATAACTAAAAGAGAGAATAAAGTAAGCGCAAAAGTGCCTGAACTTACACTGCAAAGCAGCGTGCTCCCCCAGGTGGGCCAGCACCCTACCATAATGGGGCTTTTTATGGCCCATTGCGATCGGGAAACACTGAATATTGATGAGTGTTTAATAGAGGGCTACGTCTTGTTCTCTCCTACAAGAAAAAAAATGATAGGGCTATTTACTTATATAGCCCTTTCTGTTTAAGACGGTGAGAGACTTAGGAACGTGTCAGACCCCTAGTGAAGAGTCCACTCTGACATCCTATGAACACCTCTCATATTTTTGAGTAGCCTGGTCTGCAAACAAAAAAAAATTTAACGCACGCATAAGTTCTGCGTTGTTTGACGCAGAAAGCAAAATTAAAAAGACCCTTTTAGACCGGTGCACCGTGTCAGGAATAACTTAATTTACGCGACAGCTGGTTTCGCAAGGAATACCATTAAAAAGATTTATTGAAAAAGATTACTTTATTAGCGAAATATTGCAGGTTGAAATTTAGCTCAGTAATGTTCTTTTCGTTGGGACGGTCTTCCTGTCCCGAGATTTTTCAGCCTTCCAGTCACGTGGTTTCCGGTCATTGAAGGCGCGAAAATTTGAATAGCCGAGGAAATAAAGCAATAAACCATCAATGTTTTGAGTGCCTAATGTTAATTGGATTATTATATTTGCGCTCGATTTGTGAGAGCATCTATAAACATTGTGAACTAAGTTTATCAATTACTTTGAAAAATATGTATTTTTGCATAAAAAATATGCATTTTAGAAGTGCATTTCGAAAAGACAATAAATAAAAAATTTACAACTCGGTAAGTATTGATGGAAATGAGTTCAGTATTGCCAGTCGGGGGTTATTGAGGTCGCTGAACACAAATATCGCGGCGGCAACGGTCTCTGAGGTACCTGATGCCTAGGGTGGACGGTTTCAACATAGTCTCCAGAAATTATATCTTGAGTATTACTTCACGGACACAAGGGCAGATGCCATATTGACCCAAAGTCGTGTCAATATGGCAGGCGCGTCGCTTCCAACGATGCCAACGGACCCGATGGCGATCTTTCGTCCGCATCAGCGATGATTGGTCGCTACAGGCAACCTCGGCTCCGCTATCAATCATGCCGTTCGCCGTAATGCCCTTTTTTCGCTGCCAGCAGCGGAAATCGCCAGGCTTACCGCACGTGGTTAGCATAGGCTGGTGTGCAGGAGTGAGCGAGATAGTAGGCTCCTCCCTTCCAAGGCGGAGACTCTCTCTCTCTCTCTCTCTCTCTCTCTCTCTCTCTCTCCCTCTTGCGCTCATTGGCCTAGCGGTGTGTGCGCGACGTCTTGGTGCTCCTCTCTCTCGCACTTGTGCGAGCAGTGATAGCTCTCTGATCTCTCTCTCTCTCTCTCTCTCTCTCTCTCTCTCTCTCTCTCTCTCGCACTGCTGGGCTGTGCGGCGAGTTCTCTCTCTCTCGCTCTCATGCGGGCAGCTTGACGCGTCGTCTGCTCCATTCTTCTGGCAGGTGAAGAGTCGCCTGATATGATCTCCTCGTACAACATAATACCCCCCCCCACCCCGCGATTAGTGCTAATTATTAGCGATTGTGCATGTCAGTCTCGGTAGTATAGCTCGTTCCGGGACTTGTCATCTGCCCTCTAAAGTGCCTTCTGACGCGAGTATTCGCGTCACAAACTATGGATTGAAAGTATATGATTTAATATGCTTTTGGAAATAACAAGGAAGATAAATAATTTGAAATTTCATTTATGAATCCAAACTATTGTATTAACTAAGAATCGAAGTATAAAATATTTTATTTTCTAATAGTACATTACGATACAAGTGTCCTATGAGGCATTTTCTGGCACGGTGAGGTTAAGCGCCCTGTTCAAAAGGGTAAAATGGTCAGCAAAAAGTCGATTAAGGATTTTTATGTGGTTTCAAGGTCAAAATGCCTTTGTAGCATTTTCACATGTGTAAAGCTATTGATGGAACACTTTCACTATATCAAGAGCCATCATTCGAAATCCAATATCGACTCTGCCAAAGCTAAGCAATGGGCTTGTTTTGCTTAAATTCTTGCTGACGTCGTGGCACTCTCTAGCTGCTCTTTTTTCAGCATCTTGCAAAAGCATTAAAAATAGTACATTATGTAACAAGGGGCGAAAGTAGCAGATTTTTTCCGCGGGTGGGTCTACTAGTTATAACTCAAAGCCAAGTGAAGGAATCGGGCTGAAATTTTTGGGAGTCAGGTATAACTTGTAGAACATATATGTACAGTTTGGGCCAAATCGACATTTTTCATCTTCGATTTCACAGAGAACCACCCATATACCATATATATACTGTATATATATATATATATATATATATATACTAGTGGGGCTCCGCTCCCCTGCTCGCTTCACTCGCCAACCCCCCATTTTAATTTTTGTAGAATTTTTATTTTAAAAATATTATCATTATATTTTATTTTTTCCGTGTTAAATTCGCCCCCCTGCTCGCTTCGCTCGCCAACCCCCCAATTTTAGTTTCAGTGTTAATTTAAGAAAAATATGTTCAACTCATAAATCTGTTATAAATTTGTTGACATAAATAAACTTTATAATTAAAATTTATATTACCTATCATCTTTATTACCTATCAGCTAATGCGCATAAATAGGGAATTGATTCCCTTAGTCTATATCAAAATCCGCCACAAGGTATTTCGTAATTTAAATGCCAAAAAAAATACATTAGAAAAAAAAGCTTGTTCATAACCTCAAAAGAAAATATATAATTCCCCTCATTTATATAAATATCAAAAATCATTATAATTTCTCATCGGCCTGGACATGTCGCCTACTCCCGTGCAACCCGCCCGCCGACTCTCAAATTCAACACATACGCAGTACTGCAACGCATGCAGTATACTGCCAATAGCCAGATACAGCCGTAAAGTGCAATGATACTACTGCAATGTATATATACTTTGTTATTTATTATAAGTAGTTCAGCAGTAGTAGTTATTAAATAAATATTATGACTATCAGCTGCTTTCTAATGCGCCTGAATGGGGAATTGATTCCCTTAGTCTCTTACAAGCGATCATTTACACGCGGCTAAAGCTTCGCAATCCCGCCACGAGATATTTCGTATTTCAAATATTGAATAAAATATGAATATAAATGAAGCACAAACACAAAATTTTAGAAAAAAGCGTTGTTTATTATTAGTATACAATATTAGTTGTGAATCTTTCTGTGTCTATTAAAGTTGCTCTTACATACAAATGAGCTATTACAGACATCACATACATATTTTTTATCGTTAGCATGAATTCTCTTATGTACAACTAAATAAGATTTGTTTTTAAAACATTTCTTGCAGATCGAGCATTCATTTTCAGCAACATTTGAATGAACCGACATATGTGATATAATATGACTTTTTCGATTGAAGCTTTTATCACATATATCACATGTAAATTGCTAATAATTTTGAAAGAAAAAGAAAAAATTGGAAATCTTTATATACTACCGTCAACATACATCGGAGGTCCTAGATATATGCAACAACATTATCAGGATGCAATGGCTATAATGAGAAAATGTGGTAGACCAGATTTATTCATAACCGTAACGTGCAATCCGAAATGGAAAGAATTGAAATTAATTTTGAGAAAATTTCCAAAAAGAACAACTCCAAATGATATACCGAATATCACTGTTAGACTATTTCACACAAAATTACAATCAATTATGAATGATATAACGAAAAAAAAAAAATTTTTGGTAAAGTATTAGCTTATGTTTATACAATTGAATTTCAAAAAAGAGGTTTACCACATGCACATATTTTAATAACATTACATCCTGACAACAAATTAATAACCTCAGAACAAATTGATAAATTTATATCCGCTGAAATAGTTTCAAATAATGTAAAACTTAAGAAATTAGTTATTAAACATATGCTTCATGGACCTCACAATGAAACAAGTCCGTGTCTTAAGAATCCCAAGCATGAATGCCATAAACGATTTCCAAAACCTTTTGCTAATGTAACAATAATAAAACAAGATGGTTATCCTCAATATAAAAGAACAGACAATAGTTTTGAGAATCATGTTTATAGAATTAAAAATAAAGAAGAAATTCCAGTTAATAATTCAATGGTTGTACCATACAATAAGTTTTTGTTAATGAAATACAAATGCCACATAAATGTTGAATTTTGTGCATCTATTCAGAGTATAAAATATATCTATAAGTATATTTGTAACGTCACGCGTATTTTCACCAACCGATAACTTGACTCTTGGTTTGTAGAATAGAGACCATTATTATCTCGCATCTTTTCCCGGCCGACTTTCTCCGAAAAGAACAGCACCTGCGCCTTAGTTTTTTTTTCCTACATGTACGCCCGTAAACTCGCAGACCGGACGCACCCCTGGTGGTCGTCTGGAAAATGTCCCAAAAAAAACCACTCTCGACTTCCCGGCTCCGAACCGCCGCGCACGTGCATCTCCGTTCGTAGAAAAGTCGTAAAATTTCGACCGATACAACTTTTACTCTCAAGCGACACTTTTTCCCTCTGGAATGCTAAAAACATTTTTTTTTCTCTATTGCCTATATTAATAGACGTAATTTAGCGTATACACTATTTTTAATTATTATTACATCAATAGATTTTAAGTAATTCAACAAGTATAAATAACACTGTAATATTCCGATGACATTTAAATCATTTATTCATTTCTAAATCTTCGTTGATGCACTGTCAAATATATATAAATTTAAATACATATTACTTGAATTTTAATAATATTATACGACCATGTACACAAATTTAATACAATAGTAAATTAAATTTGAGTTACAGAAATTTAAAATTAATATATTGTCGATTAAATTAAATCAAAGTTTAGCATAAATTTCGCTTTTGATGCTCAACATTAAAATTTATGCAAAACAGTGTATACTAACCAAATATATGTAACAGTTGCATTGCTATTTTTCTCAAAAATAATTATGACATTAATAATTATTTAGTTATACACTGACAGAAAATAATCCAAGTGTCATCTGAATATTATCGTATTATCTCCCAGTTTAAATATTATATACATTATTATATAGAAATATATACATTATTGTCTACGCACATTATTAGTTAAGTTAGTTTAAATCATGCGATAATATGCACTAATATTTATGCATATACATTTTATATATACACATATATAAAAGACTGATTACACCTATATAAATTAGTTAATAATATAATGTAATAATATAGTTTAATAATAATTGAATGATAAAAGGTACAAGTCGTGCCATCTGTGCGATTTGCGGCGTAGTTAGTATGTAAATTAGGTTAACGACGCTTTAGCGAAAGCCAATAGAATTTAAGATTCGGGAAAACTGTTAACGCCCAACTTCGGGGATGGACCTGAAGAAAATCCAATCAGGAAAATCTTAGCCTCGAGCGAAATTTCCCATTCGTCCATCCCTCTCCTCAGGCCCTCCGCAGCCCCCAAAGTCCCGAGCGGTCCGGCTCTCTCCCCGAGACGCTCTCTCCAAAAAAACACTCTCACTCTGCATCCCGAACAGGAAGGTCGGGTCCTCTCTCCAAGTACGATATATACACCTACTCACACCCTCTCACTCTGCATCCCGGACTGAAAGGTCGGGTCCCTCTCCAACACAGACACTCTGCATCCCGTCTAGAAAATTCGGGTCCTTGATTCACTCAAACACATCTCATCCCACATACGAAGTTGGGTCATTTGTACACATCGAATAACTAGTAAGTTTTAAAATAAATTTTAATAATCAAACCATACTCTCTCTCTCATCTTTTTCTTTATCTTTTTTCTATATCAATTATCCTCCGAAAAGTAAATTGACCTGTGAGAGGTTGATTTCTTTTTCCCTTCCTTATTCCTAGAATTAATCAGACCCTATAGGGGTTAGATGAATTCTTGTTCCTATTTTCCTTACGCATTATACCCATTCTTTCCCATTTACATTAATGAAAAGATAAGCACGGGAAATAACTTGTCTCATCCCAGCACAGTGCAAAAAAAGAGACAAAATCTGCAGTAACGGCAGAATTAATATCTGGACGTTACATCATTCCATCCATAACAACAATATTTAATTATATTACGTTTATTCAGGCTCGTATTTTTCAAATTAATAGTTGTACTACGATTTTCTGCGGTTTAATGCCGTCGTTACAAAATCCGTTTGTAACTAAATGTATAGTTGTTCGTAATCATTATTCTCGTTATATCTTTATTCCACAATTATTCTTCAATTGATTTTCTTGACCAATAAATAAAGTGATTAAAGGCTTCATGCCACCAATTTATATACAACCTAATTATGATGTGTTTTCTCTTTATTTAGCCTTATCCTGCTACGACCACTCAGTACGTTATTAGTCCCAATTATATTCTATAAATTATTCATTATAAAATTCACAAATATTAGCTTAATTAACAATTACTCAATTCTCTGATTAAGAAAAGTTTGCTCAACGGTAGCTCGCGAATATTCAATAACTAATCTATTATTAGCATATTTAGCTCTCTGTGCAATACTATTTAAATATCTTTAAATATTTTATCCAACTTATACGGCAAACTTTTCCACAAATCTTCCAATAATGATAATGTAATTAAAAATGTAACTTATCTAAAACCATTCCAACTTGCTGATGTTGAGCAATTATCTCATCATTTACGTAAAATAAGTCTACTTTTTACAATTTTGCACAAAAATAAAAAAAACAATCGCGTAAATATACTTTTTTGTAGTTATTTATTGCTAACAGTTTACAAGGCATGCCGATACTTACAGTATTTTTAATGATTTTTTCAAATATTATTTGTTTACTCGGTATTGAACGTTTGAATAATATTTAACTATTGGTGTTATAAGAAGAATCATACATATGTATTATCTTCTTACAGTATAAACGCCCCCCTGGGGCAAAATATCGTATTTTCGTACACTGTGCGGTATGGGGCCACAAATGTGAGATGAAAACTCAAACTGGGGCACTGGACAGGGTACAAAGATTCGTTATGAGAAAAACTACGGGATCCATGCGGATGATACCAACGGCTGCTATGAAAACCCTGTTGGAACTCGCTCCATTAGGCAAGGTACTGAGGGCAAACGCGGGCAGGACGTTCTGTAGAATAGCGGAATCAACCAACTGTTTAGACTTGAAGGACGCTGCAATTTTGGAACAAGTAATGCCGCTAATGAAAGAAAGAGGTTCTGACAGAATGGCAGAAAGAATTTATTTCTCCAAACCGTTCTTGATCGTGATACCAGAAAGGGAAAAATGTAAGATGAGATCACACGAGCTCCTCAAAAACAGTAAAGTGTCGTTCGCTAATGGCTCAAAAAATGAGAACGGCGTAGGCACAGGTGCTTGGGAAAAGGGAGACACAGAAGAGTTAGTGAGATCGCTCGACCAGCATGCTACGGTTTTTTTCAGGTGAAAATCAGGGCTATTCCAGAGGCAGCCAAATGGCTGTTGGAGGGAAGTACAGGGCGATGAACTGTACTAAGGAAATGTACTAAGGTGCAGACAGGCACTGGAATCACTGGCGGAACACAACGTGGTGAGACTAGTGTGGGTACCAGGGCACCCCGGCGTAGTGTGTGCCCTGGTGCGTAATTAAAAAGCAGACAGGCTAGCAGGTAGAGACGCAGATGGCATTCGAGCAAGGAGGTGCGCAATAGCCGCTCCTACCTGTGAGGTAAACAGGGTAATCAAAGACTGGCTCAGCTCGCAACTGAGCAAAAAATGGACTAACGTCACCTGTGGAACCTAGGACTAAGGGACTCTGTGGGCTGCAGGTAGTGCGAGTACGAGATCGAGACCACCTCCCACCTACTGTGTGAATGTCTGGCTTTCACGGGGGCAAGGCAGAGGGTGTGAGGTGTTTCTATGATGGGGTCAGAAGAGCTGAGGTTAAACAGCTTGGCATCAATTTGTCAAGTTGCCAATGCTATCAACAAGGGATTATAAGGTAATATCAGAAGGTACGGGAGATATAGCACAATGGGTTTCGTCTAAGTGCTTGACCGACATTTCCCCGTGCAGGGGCCGCCGTAGTTTACCTCCGCCTAACCGTCTATGACTATGACTAAGTGGCTGTTATAGTTGTTTATCCATCTTCGGCTGTTGTAGTCGTTGCTGCTTGGCTTCCTCTATCAGTTCTTGTTTCCGATTCAAAAAATTTGGTAGTTGTTGTGATGACTATTTCATTGCGTTTGGTGTAGATGGGTTTGTATCTCTATTGTAGATACCTGTTCATGGTAAATTGATAGAACTGCCAGTAAGGTAGGTCTCACATGATAATCAGAACTCTCTATGTACATACTTATTTTCTTTTTAAAAATGCTGCATTGGTTAGGATTGCTAGGTTTATGTCCAATGTCAAGTTTTTTCTTGTATTTATTAATAGATTATAGCTTTCGCTATTCTCTAATTTAACAGTTTGATATCTATTGTCAAGGTAACTTGAAAGTAGATCTAAAGCCTGTCTCCTTATTTCTACACAATAGAGTTTTTTAAGTAAAAACTTATGGTTGACAGTATTGAAAGCTTTGGCCTTTAACTCGGATTTTCGTGCAGTTACGTAAAGTCTATATTTCCTTTACCGGGGCTTCTAAATAACGCAATGGCGCCAGACGTCTTCTGTGAACGTCAGAGTCTCGCGACTCTATTTCCCGGTACAAGGATTTTACGGGTGGTCATGCTCGGCTAGCTACAGCCCCGAGAACGGTAAGGAGAGACGGTTTTGTTTTTGGGAGAGTCATAACATGGGGTATAGGTTAAATAATTGTTTATTTTAGTATCAAACTCAAATCACTATAGTAAGACATACACGGTTTTCAACGAGATACCCGTTAACAAAGGTAGCCGTGACGAACAAAGACAAGATATCCCGTGTGACTCGCGCACGTCTCAAGGCTTGGGTGACAACTAGTTTAGTCACACTTTCCACACTCACTCACTCGTTCGTTAAACGCGCTTTCAGACAACGCCGAAACGACTTATTGTTCTAATAATGCCCGGCCATCTTCCGCCACGTGCGTCCAAGTGCCGGCGCCAGATATGATACTGCGATCCTAATTAAATCCTAATTTATTCGATTAGATAACCCGTGATTTACACGATAACGAGGTAGCTCTTTCTACGAATCTGAAATGCAAAGATATAGACAAAGACAACGATTCTAGGTGTTCTACGCGCACACGAGATAATCCAGAACGTTTGCGTAATCAAAGCAAGGAACTGGTTCACCCGCAGGACGGATTTGACCGGAGAAGGGAACGATTCACTAACCTTTTACAAATCCTTCAAAGAGAAAAGCTGCCAGAGATCGTCGTCGAGCGAAATAGAAAACACAATCGAAAACACGTCCGCCCAGGACCATTCGGGGCAAGTAAGTGCTAGCTCGCAGCCACCGCTCTGCACTCCCTAGCCGCCAAGCTACGGGCGTACTTATTAATCAACGCATCGCGGCCCGACAGCCCGCTTGCTCGCCGCGATATAGGCTCGTGCGCTATCGCAGCACGCAGCTGCGTATGCGTATAGATATCCCGCGAACACACTGTCAGAGAAGTGTCACACAGTACACATAACTCAGTTGTATTTGTTTGATTCGGGTAGCATTTAAAGGAAATTTCAGGAGGAATCGTTTCAGGTGGCAATCGCAAGTCTGCCATATTGGAATGATGTTTTCTCGAAGTGAAAGCTTTATAACATATTTATGCAAATTTCCGCAAAATCAAATCGTTAGTATATTCTTATCGACATTATTCTATATTCTTTCAAAGATCTTTGCAATATTGGATATAAGTGAAATTGGCCTGTAGTTGTTGATGTTATGTTTTTCACCTGCTTTTTATACTGGGATGATTTAAGCCTTCTTTAGTGCATCCGGCAAATCGTTCTCTCAATGCATAAATTTGAAATATGTGTTAGTGGTGCCTAGATATAATTACTAATAAACTTTAAGGTCATACTATTTATTTTATCCACTGCACTGCTTTTGAGCTTGATATTGTTTATCATATTTGTTACCTCTCTCAAATTTTAGGCTTAAAAAATATTGGATTTGTAATTAAATTTCGAAAATATTTTTAGCATTTTTAGGTTCTACAATACCATTACACAATTTACGGCCAAAATCACAAATGAATTCATTCATATTTTTCGTTATCTCTAATTCGTCAGTAATTTCATTGTTATTAACCCTCATATAACGTATGGAATTTCTGGTTTTCTGTTTACCCATTTTGTTATTATAATTACCCAAAATTTAAGTTGTCAGCATTACTTTAACTAGGTATTACAAACCTTCGTATGGTATTTCATCTTTAATAACCGTTTCTAATATTTTAGCATAATTTTTGTATTCCAGTCATTATTATCCATCTGCCATAAGTTATATAACTATATAGAAATTCTTTAGTTTCATATGGTTTGATTATAGCATCAGTGATCCAATTTTTTCTACTATGGTGATTGTTTTCCCTTTTGTACGATTTAAACTGTTTCGCGCATTGCTTCATATGACTATCTAACTCATCAGTAGCTAGGTATGGATCTTGCATTAACAATATTTCATTCTAGTTTTTGTAGCAGCAATGATTTAATTTTTTATAGTTTAAGAAAATTAAATTTGATTGTTTGATTTGCTCTAATTTCATCTTATTGACAGCAATACAGTGATCTGTTATGGATGCTTTGATTTTATATGTAATTATGTTTAACTTATTAGTTTTTATTCTTGGCTTGAATTATCACATTCTTACAAGTGTATATTAAAATAACCTATTGCTAGATGATTATATATATATATATATATATATATACTAGTGGGGCTTCGCCCCCTGCTCGCTCGGCTCGCCAACCCCCCATTTTAGATTTTTGTTTTCAAAATTTATTTTTATGATTTGTTTTTACTTTATAAACATATACACCAACACATATAATACAAATGTATTACACATTAACATGTTGTTACAACATTAACAACTCATGCTTAAATTAAACATGTATTTTATTATGTCAATTATATTATTACTTTTATCCGTAAACCCTTTGATACAAATTAAACTTTTGTACTCTTTATCAGTACTATGCGCTCGCGAGTCGTCAAATATTGTTTATATTTATATTTTATTGAGTTGATTTCACGTTTATAAAATCATTATTTATATGTCAACTAAAACACTTTTTTATGCCACTCAGTGCTATAAAAAGAATTATATATAAACTATATATTTTCTTCCTATATATTATGGATGTAAAGAAGAGTATATAGTGGACTGCGCATGCGCCAACCCTTGAGTAAAGCAAAAATTTACCGCGTAAGTTTGAATAATATAATTTTCTTTTAGAAAAAATTAATTAATATATATTTGTTACATCGAATAATTATTTATAAATTATTGTTGCTGAGCGAGTTAACGCGAATGATTCGGATGATATGAACAAATTATTTTGTAATTGTAAAATTTTTCATTATAATTTTTTTAGTTTATAAATAATTATTTGGTAGTCAAAAATTGTATTATTAGATAGTAAAAAATGTATTGATAATTTTTTTTAACGGCAATTACACCATTTAAATTTACGCGGCAAGTTTTGGCTTGCCGCGTAAGACCGTCAAAAACGGTCAGGACATAAGTAAATCTAGTTATGTGTACATTCACATTTATTTTTTTATTCACTAAAAATAATCTTGATTTCATTGAGATATTACGATTGCATTGCATATTGCAAGTTAAAAATTTGCTTGTTTTATTTCTTTTCGTCACAGTTTCTTTTCCCGATATTTTGTCACATGACCGGTCCGGTAAGATGTATTATACGCCAGTGGTACAGCAGTTAATCTATTTTACCGACATCTTCTGCTACTCGGTAATACATGTATGTTTGTCTCTTGTTATGTTTGATATAATAACAGTTACTTCTTAACGCAGAGAGCATTCTGAGAGCATTATGTATATAGAAAATTTTACACTTTAAACATTAACACATTCTAAACTTTATACATTTTGAGTAAGTTAATAATAGCAATAATTTGGTGGGGGGTGGTGGGGGGCTTAGGATATTTTCAAAATCACATAAAAACGAAACAATTTTACGTTATTTGGTGGTGGGGGGGGGGGGTGGTGGGGGGGAGTCTTGCCAAAATGAACATATAATATAGGAAGATATATATATATATATAGGTTATAAACCTGGTTTTTCTGGAATTACTAGGCCACCAACGGGCTCAGCTAAAGGATCTTGCATTGATAACATTTTCATAAGAACAAATAATAATTTATACTCACTAACATATAAACTCAAAGTATCAATAACTAATACCCTAAATAATAATACCCTATTTTTATTGCTGTTAACACGATGAAATCTGAACCAAACAAACCTCTAACAACTATAAACTGCAAAAAATAAGAACATATTGCTGCTACAAAAAATTGGAGTGAAATATTATCAATGCGATCCTATGCGATCCTAATCTAGCTACTGATATGTTAATTAGTGATATTGTCAACCAATACATTAAGAATAATTTACTATGCTTTTTTTACAGCATAATATGCTATGGAAACATTGCATGGGGTAGGGCGCATAAAAGTAATCGAGATCTGGTGTAGTAAGTACGAATTCAAATCATAAAAATAATAAACAAAAATAATTTTGTAGAAGGAAACCCTCTTAATCTAGAGCGGCTTTTTACTTTTGAAGCACTAAGACTCCATTATGCAGATCTCAAAACAGAATTTCTAGCCTCGACCAGTGTTACTAGAAAAAAAAATATAATTATACCTAAGAATAAAAAACGAATAAGTAATAAAAATAGTTTTAATGAAGCTATTCTCACTTATAACGAACTACCTAATAATCTAAAGATACTAGATTTAAGTAAATATTCAGGAATCAAGACAATTAAAAACTGGATAGAGATTAATTGTTAAAGTGCTGGACACTTATAAGCTTGTTTATACGATCAATCACACACACACACACACACACACACNCACACACACACACACACACGCACGCACGCACGCACGCACGCACGCACGCACGCACGCACGCACGCACGCACGCACGCACCCACCCACACACACACACACACACACACACACAGTCCAGGGAGGGAGTTCGCTATCTAGGGGGGTTGGCGTCCCCGGACTGCTCGAGCAAGCAGGGCAGTACAAAGGTCGCTTCGTGTGCGACTGGAGGACTGTCTCTGCGACCTTAGGGGGAGTGCCGTGGACTTCCACAGGAATTGCGATCCTGAGATGCCCAAGCTACGGTGCGCCGTGCGACCGGGCGGTCTGACTGCCGTCTCTCTTGGCCGCTTGCGCCTTGCGCAGTCTCCCGGGCTTGGCTCTTGAGCCTGAGCACGGAGGGTACAGCTCGAAAACTGGGTTGCCGGCACTCCCAGGCTGCCGGATAGTACAGGGGCCAGGGTCCGTCTAGCCAACAGGACCTGGCTGCCAATTAANGCTGCCCTATCAACCGGCGAAAATCTTCTTGGCCGTAGTAGTGCCGGATGGCGTCCGGAACAGGGCCCTGCTGCGGTCAGGGGGGGGGGGGGGGGCTTGCCGAGGCCACCGTGACTGACGAAGGATGCCCAAGATGGGATGCGAAGCAGGGGACAACGCAGGTTGCCGAGGAGCGGCGGAACGGCTTAAACGGCGCACGTGCGTAGGGGAGGCAAGGAGAAAAAGGAAATGAAAGCGAATAATACGCAGGACCTACCAAAAGCGCCAGAACCAACGACATCGGGATTCCCAACCCCCAAACCAGGACAACAAGATGACCACTTAGCGGCCCTGAAGGATATAATCAGGACAACAATCGAGTACGCCGAGGATAGAACCAACGTGCACGGGCCAATTAAAACGGGCCTCACGAAGGCGTTGGAAGAGCTAGAAAAGATAGACGAAAAATTTAAGTCTTTCTTAAAGGTGCCGGAGCTTCGCCTGGGAGGAGAATCTCTGGGATCAATAACGACCAGTATGGAGAATTTAACGAGCATTGCCAGTGCTAGGAGCATGGACAGCACCTCGTCAATGGCACAAATAGCAGATAATAGCCGACTAATAGCCCTGAAAAAAAGAGCGAGGAAAATCAAGTCAGGAAGAGACAACGACAGGAGAAAGCGGTGATGCAACGTAAGCCTCTCGCCCCGAGAACCCCTCACAATGCATCAAAACCACTGGCGAAAGCCAGGCCCAACAAAAACAAGCGTTCAGAAAGACTACTAGTTAAAGTGGGGCAAAATAAGACGTATGCGGAAGTCCTAGTGAAAACCAAAAGAAAGTAAACCTGGACACGACTGGAACGATAGTGCTGGGAGTCAAACAAACAAGAAGTGGAGATTTCCTCCTTAAGTTAGGGAAAGGGTCTGACAGGACAGCGTTTACTGCGGAAGTAGAAAACACAATGCTGGGCCTTGGGCAGGTAACAAAGGAAGAAAAGAAGACCACCCTAGAAATAAGGGACATGGACTCGGAAGCAACGGAAGAAGAGGTGAGAGCAGTAATCCTCAGAAAGCCGCATACCAGCAGGAGAGTGATTCTATTAAATCCCAAAACGAGTGGCCTTAAAATGGCCATAGCGATACTCAGCGAGAGGGAGGCCGAGGAGTTCCTAGAAATAGGACACATCCGCGTGGGCCTTGTAAGTTGCAGGATTAGAAAACGAGTAAAGGTAGTGCGGTGTCACAAGTGCTTAGGATTTGGACATTGGAAGGATGAGTGTAATGGAGTAGATAGATCGACTCTCTGCTATAAGTGTGGAGGAGCCGACCATCGCATGGCGCAATGCCAGTTGGAAGCGAGCTGCTTTCTCTGCAAAACAGATGGACAAAAGGAAGAAGGCTGCAATCATGTAGCTGGCTCCGGCGGCTGCAACGTATTCAGGCGCGCCCTGTACACGGCGAAGAAAAAGGAACGAAGAACAGGTGAAAGGATGACGACCACATCGAATAGAAGAGGGCTAAATCCATTGCCCCCCTCCCCGCGAAGCAATACTTAAAAACGGTCTTACCGCGGGGATCTGGGGCACAGAAGATGGAGCTAGATGCACCTTTACTAAGGGTCGGTAAAGGCAAAGGAGGGCGTTTCCTCTTACGGATGGGTGTTTTTTCACCTGGCCGTGAGAGGGATGGGTTTAGTCGGTGCGAATCCGACACACGACTGGCAGAGGGGATTGGGTCGTTCCGACGACTCTATCAACGAAGCCAGCCATGGTCTTTCTAAGATTTTCCCTAATACCTCTTTCTCCAAAAGAAAAAAAAACACGCACACACACATACACACACACGTACGCACACACATACACGCACGCCGCGCGGGGAGCCTGTGACCCCGTAGGCGGCGCGTCCCCCAAGTGGCGGATGGGGGAGTGCTCGCCGGGGCGCCAATCCTGGAGGGTAGAGCAGAAATAAAATATGCTTCCTAAACCAACAGGCCGCTGTGTTTGCCGTGCGGTGCAACCCGTGAGCTGCCAAAGGGAGATCCTGGAGCGGGAGGCGATCCGAGGCTGCGCGCTAAAGTAATCTGAACCATCTTTGGCTTCTGCTAACGGCAAGACGGGAGGCCGGTTACCTAGCTAGTACCGGTCAAACGGCTCGAGCGAGTGTGTGTTGTCGTGTGACGTCCACCAGAAACTCTCCAGAGAGCCAATCACTTTCGTTCGGGGTGGAAGGCTCGAGAGAGCAGAGCTAAGTTATTGCAACAGCGCATACTATATCCTAGTATGATGTACCCAGTCTGGCACCGCCTTCAGTCATGTGTTGGGACCATGTCAGCTGCCACCATAGACGGGGGGATCCGGGTGGTCGGACACATGCCGGGATGAAGAAAATATTTACAACATGGAGAAACTAAACGAACCTGAAGGAAAAATACAGAAGGATCCGGAAATGTACGCACTGGGTGCTAGGATAGCGAGGTGGTTTATACGCAATCCAAACTCACTCAGATGCCGCTGGCCCCATGGCTTATAGGGGAAGCTAAACTCACAAGAGATTAGCTGGGTTACTTACCAAGAAACCAGACAATAACAACAGTCTGGAAAAACTTGGCGACGAAGACAGGAGAATGCTCGATACCTGGGAGAGAATCCAGGCAGCAGTGAGTACCGAGCAAAAACTGCTGGATGCCATCGAAGAACATCTAGAAAGAGCATACGGAGTTGCACACGTTGCACACGATTTCCACAAGTGCGTGAAAAAAGACCACAGGCAGGTGCAGTCGACCATGAAACGCTTTACCAGCGCAAGGGAAGGGACAAGGAAAATAATGGAGAGTTTTAGACTGATAATGCAGAGCAAGACGAGCTCCAGGCCGATGCTGATGAGTGTCCAGACGCAGAGCCCTCGGACACCCAGCAGTGTGAAGAAGAGAAAGGAGCGGTCACCTGAACAAGAGATTTCCTCTAAAAAGAAGAAGTATGATGAAAAGAGGTTGCAGTACCGACAGGAGACAACAACTTCCGACACGATACAGCTACCAGTACCCCCGTTAGGGAATACGACGGCCTGGCAAAAGATGGAAACGGGGAGAATCAGGAAGAAAACAGAAAAAGAAGCCGGAAAGAGCGGCAACGCAAATGAAGATTCAAAAGGCGGCAAATAACGCGAGCTACCACGGGCGAGACCAACCAGACCGGAGGCTCTCATCATAAAAGCTGAGGATGGAACGTCGTATGCCGACATCTAAACGAAGATAAAAGCGGAGCCCAACCTGGCGATGCTTGGCGATAGTATCAATAGATTACGCAGGACAGCAACAGGAGACTTACTGCTGGAACTCCAACGCACAGCGGAAGGAAAGATGTTGCAACTCCGACAAGCTGTGAAAGAAACGCTTGGAGAGGATACAAAAATAAGTGCCCTGCAAGACTTAGCGACCTTTGCGATAAAGGTCTTTTATGTACTAACCTGTAAGGAGGACGTAGTGGAAGCACTACGCAGAGAGTCACCAAATGATGATCCATCAATGGTGGATAAGACGGTGGTAAAGACACTGCGGAAAGCATATGGCGACACGCAGACTGCCGTCATTCAAATGCCAGTAAAGACGGCATGAGAGATGATAGCCAAGCAGAAAATTAAAATAGGCTGGGTTGTCTGAAGAATAAGGGAAGCGATAAAAAACGCAAGCTCACTTAGATGCTTCAAGTGCCTCGGTTTTGGCCATATCGGCAGATACTGCACAGTAACTGAAGATAGGAGTGGGCTTTGCTTTAAGTGTAGAAAGAAAGGGCACACAGCGAAGGAGTGTAAGAACCAACCCAACTGTGTACTCTGCAAAGAAGGAGATACAGGTGGAAATAACGACCACGCAGCTGGTAGCTACTCATGCCCAGCTTACCGTGCAGCAGTAGAAGCTATTGAAAAACGAAGAAAATTAAACTAGTGCAGTTGAACTTAAATCACTGCCAGACAGCACAAGACCTACTAAATCAGTATGTCTGCGAGACAGAAGTTGACGTAGCAATTGTATGCGAACAATATAGGAATCTAGACAAACCAACTTGGGATATGGACACTACTGGGCAGCGATCTGAGCGTATGGTAACGCTGCTTTCCTGGAAAGAACGATGACCCGCGAAGAGGGATTTGTGCGCTTAAAGGTAGCAGGCGTACATAATTACAGCTGCTATGCCTCACCCAACGCACCAATCGAGCAGTTCCAACAACTGCTAGACCGTCTCGTACAAAATGCAGTAGAAAGAAAACCGGTGCTGATCGCAGGCGACTTCATTGCTTTGGCTGTAGAGTGGGACAGCCTAAGGACTAACCAAAGAGGACGGGTGCTCCTGAAAGCATTCGCTCTCCTGGACTTGGTTCTAGTCAACCAAGGATGCACTCACACCTATAGAAGAGGAGAAACAGGGTCTATTGTAGATCTAACGTTTGTTAGCAGCGGCCTTGCCGGTTCAGTTAGCTCGTGGAGGGTAAGTGAACACTACACACATAGTGACCACCAGGCCATAATAATGGAGGTAGGTAAACCAAAGCAGGGATCCAGTGCGAGTACAAGGATCAATAGAGTCGGTTGGAAAACAAAAGATTATGATAAGGAGATGTTTCTGTTATCACTAGAAGAACTGTAACTGCCTGAAACGGCGAACGACAAGGCAGAACAGATGATGGAAAGCATTGTCCGAGCCTGCGACGCCGCTATCCCTCGAAGAGTGGCAAACAATAGACGACTGCCAGTATACTGGTGGAACAATGATATTGCTATAGCCCGTAGCGAATGCCATCAGACTGGGAGACAGGAACAGCGAGCAAGGACAAATTTTTACAGAACTGGAAGAGGCCAGAAAGTAGTGGACGCTCGCGTTTAGGAAATGAAGGATGCTAAACGAAAGCTAAAAAAGGCAATACGCCACAATAAGCGGCGCTACTTGAAGGAGCTACAGGACAGAGGTAGACCAAGATCCCTGGGGTCGACCCTATAAAATTGTTATGAAGAAAATTAAGAGGGGTTATGTACCTCCTTCCAAGTGCCCGGAACTACTAAACCGCGTCGTGACTACACTGTTCCCCAGACAATGGGATGAGACAGGAGTTACTGAAGCAGGGATAAATGAGGAAGATATCCTCAAGATAACGACGAAGGAGCTGCAAATGGCCTGCACAAGAGTGTGAAACAACAAGGCTCCGGGACTGGATGGTATACCCAATATTGCATTGAAACATGCTATTCACGCACACCCGGAGGCCTTCGTAGACTTGTACAACACATGTCTCGAGGAAGGGATATTTCCCACTAACTGGAAGAAACAGCGCCTAGTGCTATTGCCAAAGGGAAAGAAGGCACCTGACGACTCTACGTCATACAGACCACTCTGCATGCTGGGCACCTCGGAAAGATCTTAGAACGTATAATCTGCTTCAGAATGGATCAAGTCATAGAAACATTAAAAGGACTTTCAGAACACCAGTACGAATTCCGGAGGCAACGCTCTACACTGGACGCAGTTAGCCTAGCGATTGACACTGCCCAAAAAGCGGTAGAGGGAACAAGATGGAAAGGAGGGAAGAAGGAGTACTGCGTTATCGCTACACTGGGTGTAAAAAATGCATTCACCTCAGCTAAATGGAGCAAACTACACGAGGCACTTCGAAAGAAAGATGTACCTCTGTACATAAGAAGGATGATGTCTAACTACCTGAAGGATAGAATCTTGTTTTATGATACTGAGAACAGCACCAAGTCCTATAAACTCACAGGAGGCATTTCCCAAGGTTCGGTACTTAGCCCACCGCTTTGGAACATCATGTACGATGGAGTACTAAGCCTACCACTACCCCAAGTGGCAACGGTTATAGGATTCGCGGACGATATAGCAGTAGTAGTTGTAGCGAAACACATAGAAGATGTTAAAGTAATAGCGGACGAGGCAATTCGTATAATACACGAATGTCTAACAGAAACAAGCCTGGCGGCACAAGACCGAAGCTATCCTTATTTCCTTTAGGAAGAAGCTAGAGTCGATAACACTGACAGTGATTTATCACGATTGATGTCACATATAGGAGGGCCAACCCAAAAACAAAGGTTGCTTCTAGTCAGTGTGACCACGTCAATTATGTTGTACGGAGCCCCAATATGGGCAGACGCCATGAAGGTGAAAGGCCTACGAGGCAAAGAAAAGAAGTACTGACGCTAAACAGTCAGAAATCTGGAACACCACGCGAAAACGGACAATGAATGAGTGGCAACAAAGATGGGATGCTAGCAGGGAGGGCGATGAACACATTGCCTTATACTAAAAATATGGGACTGGATTGAAAGGAAACACGGGCAAGTAGACTACTACCTCACACCAGTTTCTTACCGGGCATGGATGATTTCGAGCGTACCTGCACCGATTTAAAATAGACGACCTTCCAAATTGCCTAGTATGTTTGGATGCGAACGAAGATGCGGAGCATGTCTTTTGCGACTGCTCACGCTATCAACAAGAGGGAGAGGAACTCGAGTGTTACCTCCAGACAAGAGTGATGCCGGAGTCAATGATGACGGCTATGCTGACATCGGAGGATGAATGGTGCGCAGTAAAGAACTACGTTAACACCATTCTCAAAAAGTCAAAAAGGACGAAGAAAATAGAAGGGAAAGACAAGGCGAAACAGCAGAGTAAAATATGCTGTATGAAGGCCACTGAGTCGTAAAGACGAAACGCTCCTTGGAGTGATGCAGAGTAGGTCACAAATTTAAGGTTTTACTCCCTAGCCCGATTCTCAAAGAAGAAGCCAACAGGCTAATTAACAAGCTCCACGGAAATATTGTTTAACAATGGTGCCGTAGGGTTCCGNGCACTTGTGCCGAGCTTGCTCTGCCCACGCCACATAAAAAAAAAACACAAATTCGGCACAGAAATCAGCAGCTGACCAAACTGTCGACACGCTTGTACGTTTTTTTAATCATCAGTTTGCTTTTGGCTCATTATACAGATTGCTGGATCGACAGAAATTGCCAAACGTGTTTGTACAGCTCATTAGAATACGATTCAAACTCAGCGTTATACACAGAAGTCACTTATATTAACATATTATACGCACAACGCGGTACTTTGTTTTACGCAGTACGATCTTGCAATTCTAGTCGTAAATAATTTTTAGGCACAACCGCGACACGGAAGTGCCTTATAGTTTCGTGCGCGAAAAATGTGTGAGATGCGATATCTCACGCAATTTTCGACCGATCGGGCTGAAATTTTAGGAGAAGTCTCCTTTCGCAAAAGATATAAAAGTATTTTTTTTATCCTGATCTTCTGCGTCGTTTTGAAATACGGGCACAATTTGTTCGATTTTTAAGCGTTTTTTTAATAAAAATTTTCCTGTGATGCGATTATCTCGGAAAGACTTTAATCAATTGGGCTAAAACTTTGTGTGCAAACTTCCCTCGTTATACTATGCTGACAGATTTATTTTGGACTTGATCCTGCACGTATACGCAGAATGCGGTCACCTCCAAAAATCGCTAAAAAGGGTTTTTTGGCTCTAAGTCGAATTCTAAGCATTCTACAAAAAAAGTTGTAGATCTTTGAAAAATACAACTTTTTTCTATGAACATCAAATTATGAAAATGCTTATAACTCGAGTTTACGGCCCAAAATCAAATAATTGATTTTTTACACCTAAAAACCAATTATTTGCCATAAAACTTTGCGGATTTACGTTTTACATGAAAATGTTAAATATAAAAGTTGTAGATATTTTCAAAATACAACTTTATGCCGCGCAAAACATTTTTCTTAAACACTTTTTAACAGACAACAACTTTAGACGCGATTTTTTGATACATAAATTCAATAACATCGGTGCAACATGCCCTAAACAAACGCTATACTCCGAAAAATTAATTTTCTAAATTAACCGTACTACTGAATCCAATCTTGACTGCACTAATTAATCAAAATCTTCCGTTTCATTTAAAAACTTCAAAAGTAATAATATCCTCTTGAAAATATTATTCTTTGATGCAACTGTTGGCTATTATATTTCATCTTTTTACCTAAGAAAAGAATAACACTAAAATCATGAAAAAAACCTCCGTGTAAATAATATTTTACGTAAAACCATTGATGTAGTGAATACATGGATATACATACGTATAACCTGCATCTTATGAGCACTGTATCTGCCAAAATAAAAATTAGATAAATTACATGAAAATAAATTACATTGTATCTCAAAGTTACACACTAATGAAGATCCAGTGTTATCGATGATCAGGCATAAGACCAGTGCCCTTGATACTACTGCTTCCCATCCAGCAGATCATATATTCAGTTGTAGTATGACTTACACACTAAAAAAGAAAAGAATTCATATTAAAAACTCATACTAACAAATAATTATTTTACTCATTGATCTCACCTGATCAAATCACTCATACACCATAGAGCCGGAGTCTTGATGAAGCTTTCTTCCAACTCCAAGATTGCGATAGCATAGATACCAACGACAGCAATATCTTTAGTTACACTCCGGTGCATGTAGTAGACTAATTGTAAGATGCCAATGAATGCAGCACTGCTCGTACACCTAGACATTCAGTAGAATATATTCCGAACTTTTCTCACAAATAATTATTGATAGATTATTGACAGACCATAGATCTTTTAGTATAAGAATTTTAAACAAGTCAGCTTTTATGTATAAACACCGTCAAAAAACATTTTTCAGTCACATAGTTTATATTTCCAAACAGAAAACTAGCAATATATTAATGATCACTGTTAAAGTACCCGTAAGCAATACAAAATATCTATTTAAAAAACTTAAAACATGCACACTGCATTTCAAATTAAAACTTATTAAAGATATGTTCAATTAAACACAGCATAAGTCATTGTGATATTTTGAATATTACCATGTGCGATAGTACAAACCCATCTTGAGAGCCATGTTAAAGTCGTTGAAGTATCCAAGAACATCAATCAATATTCCTAGCAAGCATGAATCCAGCTCCAAGATCATCTTAGCGTGGTTCAAGCAGCCAGCAATGCCAACCAGGACTGTCAGAAAGCAAGAATACAGATCCATTGTCAATTCCAGGTGGTTCAGGCAACTAGAAACGCCTCCAGGACAGTCAAAAAGTTTCAATATAGTTCGAGAGTCGTCTCCGGGTGAGCAGCATGAGCAGATGATGTTGAGTACCTAGAGATGCCAATCAGCACCATCACAGGGAGAGTAAATCTAGCTCCAGCCTGCACTGTTTAGATAGTGTGAATCAGCTCTCGACAACTTGAGGTATTTCAAGAGGCCAGCAACGCTAGCCTGCACCGTTTAGATAGTGCATCAGCACCAGGGTAGTGTTTGTACGGTCAAATTGGCAACAATAAATAGTAAGTTATGTCTGTCCTCTGATGCCAATGCAGTATAGCTATCAGTAGTAGACATTAGAATTACAACACTGATTCAACTCTAAAAATAGGTCACACAATCTCATAGTCACTGATTTCACTGCACATAACACAATAAATGTCTGTTTTAAAAATGACGAACACAAGAACACATACTTTTTGTGGATCTGTGTGATGGTGAATCGTCACCTAGACAGCATCTAACAAGAATAATATATCAGCACAGCAGTAGAATCAGCAGGAGCAGTAGCAGCGAGAGTAGTCACAAACAGAAAAGATAACCTCCAAGCAAAAACTCGCACTTCTTGCTGGAGTAACGTATATTCACATATTGCAGCATTTTTCGATGGACTGGCACTCACACATCGCATCGTCGATGCCATTCCAGGTGCATCAGTTTTGAATACTTTTTACAAAGCAAGAACCGCGAGCAGCTGATCAGCGAGCGAAATCGCAGGAGGCAGAGGTTGTTTAAAAACACATACTGGCACCATAGCAGTTGCCTGATTTTGAAACTACTTACAACACTGCTGCATCGCGTCGTTGTTGCCGTTTTTTACTACGCACTCACTTATAATATCTCCGAAAATTTGAACAGAGCAAAACATTACGGTTAGCGGAGGCCGGGAGGCTGCTTCAAAATGTCAAAACATACGGCAGACGGCTGTGTGGTCATGTCGCTAACCGGTCGCCAGATCGATGCACACAATGTATGCGCAGTGGTCGAGCTCGCTGCCTCGCTTCGACAGAGCCAACGAAAAGCTGTTCGGCTTTGCTTAGCTGATAATAATACTAATACATTTTCTGTTCAAATTATGTAATAAACTATCTTTGCACAAAATTCATGACTTTAGGAACGGGATGAAATTCGCTTTGTTACCAATAAGATAGTTCCGAATTTGGCCATACCTTATGAAACTTCGCGCGTATAATTTGAATTGAAGTACTATCAAAAGATAATTTTTTTTTTAATCTTACGAAATAATAATGGGTCTTTAATCATATTTAAAATAAATTTCGTTGCAATAAAAAAAAACATGTTAAAATTTATGTGAATTTCTATTCCAAAATCAACAATATTAAAAATCATGAGTCAAAAACTAAAATAATTTAAAAACTTTCAAGCTATGCATGGCTAACACATTTTTTATACGAAAAAGATGAAAAATGAATGTTTTTTTTATTGATTTTTTTTTACTAATAATTAGGTAACGAATGTCAGACAGCGAGCGCGCAGCGCGAGCACCGGTGGGCATGGCGAGCGCGGAGCGCGAGCGTCGGGGGGTACATGGCTAGCGCGAAGCGCGACTGTCGGGGAAGCATAGCGAGCGCGAGCATCAGCGGTCGTGCCTTATGCGCGAAGCGATGAAAGGCGGCAAGCCACCGCGGCCATAAGGCCGCGCGTGGCACGCTAGTTGTGTATTCATTTTGTCTATAGCATTGCGCGACATCAATTCGCATTTATGTCACGCCTATCTGTGGCATAATAATATATTACGATACAAGTGGCATAAATAGACCGGCGATGGCTCCGTGGTAAACCACCTGCCTCCCGGTCAAGGGGTCGTGGGTTCGAGCCCCCATCAGGGCGATCAGTTTTTTCAGATCCGATGGAAATCTTACTCACGACACCGGGTTTGAGAAAGGCGTAGGTGTGATGAGCCTACCCTGGAAACTTTCGAACGCTAAAATTCATCTAGAAACACAACACGATACGTTGTGAGGCCATGAACTTTCGAGTTCGAAAAAGCCACCCATTTATTTTATTTTTTAAGTGGCATAAATCGTCTATTCCGGCACGGCGTGTATTAGCACCCAAGCGTAGCGAGGGAGCTAAACGCCGCAAAGTGGGACGAAACACCAAAAAATTGGTCGAAATTCGTGCTTCACTCGAATTTGACGGGAAAAAGATCTAATTCGGTGGTTTTCTTCGTCACGAAATGTATTTTTTGAATATGTTTCCGTTAGCCCGCTACCTTCTGTAGAAAAAATGTTACCCGTGTCGAAAGGGACCTATATTGAACATCCTACGGATTCGCAAGTACTAAAGTGAGGTCCTACACGTTTGTGGCTAATATGGCTTCGAGCTGTGGTCTTATCCAATATATATATGTACATTTTACACATATTTAGTATGTATATGTGTGTGTGTGTGTGTGCGTGCGTGTGCGTGTGCGTGTGCGTGCGTGCATGCGCGCGCGCGCGCGCGTGTGTGTGTGTGTGTGTGTGTGTGTGTGTGTGTGTATGTGTGACCATACACTTTTGGTATATATTTATTTCTTAAATATTAATATTTGAACCATATATCGAAAATATTTATATAATATATTTTTTAAACCACGCATTGAAATATATGTTTTTAATTATTCCACGTTATGACGTACTTGAAAATACAAATTTTTCGTCATCTCCGTTTATCTAAAGTAACTAAACATATTCCCGAATTCATCGATGTTTCGGATAATATTGGCTATAAGCACAGCGTAAATATATATAGCGGTAAAATTACAACAAAGTCAACATTCTTTAATTTCGTTCAGTTCTTAAATTAGCTTTTTAGTCAAACTTCGGGATAGTAAAAATTTAAGGGTGTAATAATTAATAGTGAATAATGAATAACTACCGCATTCAATATAAGGATATTCTTTGCGTTCTGGAAACTAATAAAAAACTTAAGTTTGATGATCAAAAAGAGGCAGTTATTAAATACATTGTGCGATGCTTAGTAATAAAGACCCTAGTAATAAAGCCCTAGTAATAAAGTGTTAGCTGAAATGGTGAATTTAATGATAGTATCTGATGCTACTGCTCAGGAAGAAGAATTATAAAAATTGAAATATATATTACTATTTTCAAGTTACGTATCACATAGTTTTCTCTAAAAGGGATGATAGAATGTTTGTAATGCAACAGGAAATGATAATTTGACGATATAGTTGAAACAAAACACAGATCTTAATCTGATACACAAATAAAAAATCAATTTTAGAGACCTGAAATATAAATTGTTAAAACGCTTTAAATTCATTATTAATTTGAACCACGATTTCCTTCCTTCTTTTAATTTCATTAATTCCAATCATTCATTCAAATACTGCTGTCCCATCCGCAATAGTCATGTTCAGATTCAAGTACCTAATCGCGGTATCGGTCATGGTCACGATTACGACCTTGGTCACGGTCATGATCATGAGCCTGGTCATAGTCATGACCTTGAAAAGGAGGTCAGGGATCAAAGAAAAGGTCAACATTCTCCTCAACAATAGTAATCTAATAAAATCTATTTCTTAATTAGATCAATTTATTCGCTGCTTTTTAAACAAATATACTATAGCTGATCATAAATAGCACACACACACACACACACACACACACACACACACACACACACACACACACACACACAACACACAACACCACACACACAACCACACACACACACACACACACACACACACACACACACACACACACACACACACACACACACACACACACACACACACACGCACACACACACACACACACACACACACACACACACACACACACACACACACACACACACACACACACACACACAACACACACAGATATATCATTGGAGTCCCCAAGGACTATACTAGGACCGTTATTTTTTTATTTATACGTTAATGACCTACTGAGAGGTATGCAAGTGATAGCTGTGTTTCTTATGCTGACGAACACCGTTATCATTGCTAGTGATAACAAGTGGGAGTCAGCTCAAGAAAAATGAACAGATATATTAGGGAAGTCGCAAAGTGGCTTACTGACAATAAATTATCTTTAAATGTTAATAAAACTGTATATATTGCTTATGGCAGCTTACTGCAAGGTTCTGTGTTCACTTCATATTGAAGATAGGCAATAATACAATAAAAAGAGTAAGAAAGTTATAAATATCTAGGTCTAATTTTTGATTATAACATGAAACTGGGATAAACATGTAAATTATTTGGTTAAAAAAACAAAAATATTTAGTTTTATCTTTGCCAAAATTAGGAAATAGAATGGACAATGCGACGCTGTGCTCCCAACACAGGTGCGCAACACCTAGCGCCTCCGTGCACTAGGATTTCTTTATTTCGCGGGATTATTACACGCGAATCGCGACGTATGGGAGTACCTGGGAGAGGTGGAAAACAGGAAAGAAGTCAAACACAAACAACACACTTAATTCACGTTTCTGCACTTGTATTTCGCCCAGCCCTTCCCTACAACGTGTGGCCTTAGCCGCCCACGCAAGGTAGCCACGCAGGGCCCGCAGATACTCGCTGACTCAGTACACACACACACTCTGCCACGCTATAGTCCTGAGCTCTCACCTCTGAACCAGCTGACCCTCTCGTCTCTCTCTCTCTCTCTCTCGTACACGCGCTAGTCCCCAAGCCGTAGCCGGTGACGTCACGCAACTCTCCGTCTCTCTCTTTCGCGCACACACACCCGCGCCAGCCGCACAGCCGGCTCTCCCTCGTCTTGTTCCCTCGCTCTCTCTCTCTCTCTCTCTCTCTCTCTCTCCCTCTCTTTGGTTCTCGCTACTCCGCGCGCAGGCTATGCCCGACGTTGACGTCCTGCTGCTACACCCGCACAGCTTTCCCGCGCTTTCTTCGCGTCTTCGCTCTCTCTCTCTCTCACACACACACACTCGCGAGCGCTGGCTCGACGCCTCGCGCAGATGACGTCGTGGTATGCGCCCGCACCACACACCGACACTCCCGTCTCTCTCTCTCTCTCTCTCTCTCTCTCTCTCTCTCGTAGTAGTCTAACCTCCAGGTAGCACTGACGTGTGTCGGATCGCTCAAACTTTGAGCAAAGTATTCGTCTATATTCTGACTGACTCCGTACGAGTCTGAGTGTCCCTAGTGAATCTGGCCTCCCACGTATCCACGCATTGGAGTGTTGCTGCATGGCTCTGTAAAAAAGAGCCGTGGAGGCCGTTCGAAATCCGAAGCTTCCTGGAGAGGTTAGGAGGGCAGCGAAGCATCTCGGCGGGATTCAGCCATCTTTTTCTCCCAGTCGTTGGCTGCCCTGCTTTCTAGTGGTGACATCTGGTCGGTGCGCGAAAATTCAAACGTCGCAATGGCACCAGTTTGCTCAGTCTGCAATGACGCCTCGACACCACCAACGAGTACGTGCCCGTCTTGCAGTCTTCCCTGCCACACTCGCTGTTCAGGCAGAAAGAAGAACGCAGTGTGTAACAAGTGCCGAACGTCATCTGGCGGCAAGGTGAAACCGCCATCTTCCACTCCTGTCGCGGCGACGCACGCAACAAAGCCGGCCCAGCAGAGCAACAGGTCGACGCCAGGGAAGTCTTCCCCGCCTGCCATAACACCTCAGGTGAGTGCTCGTACCGGGTACAAGCTCGTGTCCCGAAAGACAACAACGGTGCCCCGTGTTTCTCCTCTCCATCTGACACGACGAGCCGCGTCAACACCGCATGCGAAGGCACAGCTGCGTAACCAAGACCAAAACAGCATGCTGAACCGCTCCCCTCTCTGCACCAACGAGACGCAGCAGCGACAGGAGAATCACCGCTTGAGCCACAACACCTCTGTCGAGCGGGTTACTGACTCCCAGGCGCCGGCCTCGTCGGAGTTGCGGGAGAGTGGTCGTCTGAGCCTGAATCAATCTGTCAGGCGGGTCACGGACTCCCAGGCGCTCGTCCCACTGGATTCGCACGAGAGGAGTCAACAAAATCGGAACCTGTCTGCTGAGCGGGTTGCGGTTCCGCAGGCGCCTTCTCCCAATACATCTCTGGTGGCCCACACGCAGTTTGATGCCTCTCCACTGGCCTCGCTTGGTGATGATGATGCGCCTACGATGGACCTCGAGAAGCAACCCGAGAAGACTCGAACGACGAATGCGCCGTTGGGAGACCATAATCTCCTCGGTGTCAAGAATGTTATCATCCCGGTGAGCACGCTGGAGCTTTTTTTTCAGCGTTTTGACATGCTCCAGGGTCAGCTCGACGAGCTGAAGACTCTCGCTGGCGGGGGTCCGGCGCCACGTGGAGTCTCCTTTGCCCTAGCGGAGGGGGGCGCCACAGTCGGGGCGGAGGAATTGAATACCCGTATCTCCGCTCTCGAGGGCCAGCTCGTGGATAGCATTAGCGTGTCTAATAGACTACTTGATGCTAACAGACTGCTCCTGGAGGAAAATAATACTCTTAAGGACGACTTGCTGCAAACGCAGCTACTACTTGGGGACCTCCAGCGTGCTCATCGGGATCACGACGCGGGCTCGCCATCGATCTCGGACGGTGGTGTGCTTGTCTCGGGTCCGTGTATATCTCAACCGGGAGTGCCGGCGGTGGCAAGTTCGCGGAAAAGCTCTCCGCCACTGATGGCACCCGCAGGCAGCGGTCCGGGGTTCGGGGGGGACGCTGCTGAGGGGTGTGAAGTTATTATTCATGGACTGCTGAAAGACAGCGATATTTTAAATGAGGAATTCTCGGACGCAGCTGCCTTCGCACTTCTCAGCACCGTCCTTCCCGCCCTGGAGAAAAAAGACATCGTCGGTACTCGCATGTTGCGCCAGCGCAAACAAAAAGGGCCTCAGAGCGGCGATGCAGTCGTGACAAATTCGGCGTCGCCTCGGGGCGCTTTACCATCTCTCGTGGCCAGACTTGCCAGCTCGGATTTAGTCAGGGCCATCATGCGCGCGAAAAGCAAACTGGCAAACAACTACCTGACCACGTGCGATATCAAGCCCGGTGTTCTGGACCCGGAGGCTGCTGCCCGCTTGACTGGACATAAAGTTTATATCAATGAAATGTTGTCCCAAGAAAAATTTGTGACGTTTAAAAATCTGAGGCCCATTGCACAGGGACTGGGCTTCAAATATGTGTGGCATGCGGGTGGCAGGTTCCTGGCCAGACGCCGGGGCGGCGAGCGTGCGCACGTGTTTACATCTGCTGCCGATTTGCAGACCATAATCACAGCGTGTCAGGCCGGCTCGAAACAGCTACAGCGACTAAAACCTTACACGACTGTCACTAACAGAGACGATAACACTGACACAACTACACGTGACGGACATGAGTCGGACCTGGCTGGCAAATCGGCTGCAACCTCGCCACCGTCGACGACTGTGTCATCTGCATCTTCATCCCCACAGTCGTCTACATCTACATCACCTTCATCACTTTCGCCCTCGCCATCTACTATGCTCTCAAATTGACTGGCGAGGCCTCGTGACAATGCGCCGGGGGCGGAGAGTGGCTTAAGGGCAGGCTTTGTAAATATTAACTCGCTCAGAGCTCGCATCGAGATCGTCCGCGAATATCTATCGGAGCGCCCTTCCTTGGACATTTTCGGCATCGCTGAGACATGGCTGGGTCCGATTGTAGATGACAGCCTACTTAACATCAGGGGATACTCCATCATTCGACAGGACCGCAATGTAAACGGAGGTGGTGTCGCCTTAATTGTGCGCAACGGTCTTAAAATTAAAAAATTGGCTTTCTCTGACACCACGGGACCAGGAAAACCTGGAATTCCTGAGTACCTCTTCTGTAGCGTACAACGGGGCGACTCACCTCCGGTACTGGTCGGAGTTGTTTACAGGCCCCCCAAAATCCCAATGCAAAAGGACTCAGACCTGTTCGACGTATTACGGGACATCTGTAGCGAGTATAGTCACAAAATTATAATGGGCGATCTGAACTCGGACTTATTGTCCAATTCAGACGACGCTGTTACAATCAAGCGTCTGACCGAGGAGTTATCTCTTAAAATAATCAATCATGGCCCCACGCATCATACCCCATCGTCTCACACATGGATTGACCTGATAATGACTGACGAAAATGACGAGATCCTGGACTCTAAGAACCAGTGGCTGCCCGGCTTCGGCAAGCATTGCGTCATAGATGTCTCGATAAACATCTTCTCTCCCACTCCTGGGAGAGACTCTTTTTCTTACCGCGATTACAAGAGCATTAACACATCTTCTCTTGTCGACCTTCTGTCTTGCTGTGGCTGGACAGCCATGAGTTCAATCGAAGCCGATCTGGAGGGCGCTTTGAGTACTTTAAATAACAATCTAAAATTAACAATAGATGAATTGGCACCTATGAAAACGGTTTGCCCGCGTAAGAAATATGCTCCTTGGTCTGGTCCGGAGTTGAGGCTCCTCATCGACAAGCGCAATGCTACTCTCAGACGATATGAACGCACTGGAAGGGCGGAGCTCTTCGATGAGGTTCTTCGACTCACTAACGAGGTCGACATGCGTTCTGCTCAAGAGCGAGACTCCTTCCTTCACCAGCAACTTTCCGGCGCTCTTGATGAAAACAGAAATATATGGAAGGTTATGCGGCATCTTGGCCTCTTGCTTGGGCGTAAGAAGGAGGAGTTTTTCGGTTTCACGCCGGGCGAGCTGAATGAGCACTTCGCGGGAGTATCGGCGTCGCCTCTCGAAAATATCGACAAAGCAATGGACATAATTTCACTTGCAAGCGAGGAGGGTTTCACTTTTAGCCCTGTCAGTATGAGCGATGTCGTCCTTGCTATCTCACATTTTTCCTCGCAGGCGAGAGGTGTCGACGGTGTTCCGTGCGGGGTGGTCGTTAAGGCCCTCCCAATTATTGGAGATTTCGTGCTTAATCTATTTAACTGCTCCTTCGCTCAGGGAATCTTTCCGGGTATCTGGAAGCAGGCGCAGTTGATAGCTCTTAGGAAGACCAGCACTCCTTCGAATGTCACGGACTTTCGTCCAATTGCACTGCTCTGCTTCCTCTCAAAGGTACTCGAGAAGATTGCTCACACCCAGATCACGGAGTATCTCAATAAAAATCATATACTAGACCCCCTCCAGGCAGGTTTCAGAAAACACCACAGTACACAGACAGCGTTACTAAAATTGACTGATGACATACGCATGGCCATCAACAAAAAAAGGGTGACTCTTTTGCTGCTGTTTGACTTCAGCAAAGCCTTTGATACCATCTCGCCTACGAAATTGCTTGCTAAACTGCAGCAGTTGGGGTTTTCTAGGACGGCCCTCCTGTGGATAAAATCTTACATACAAGGGCGCACGCAAATGGTTATCTCGAATAAAAATGGTAACTCAGAATGGCTGGAAACCAATCTGGGTGTACCACAGGGTTCTGTCCTGGGACCCCTGCTGTTCAGTCTTTACGTTAACGACTTACAAGACGTACTTGATGGCTCTGCGGTTCAACATCTACTCTACGCTGACGACCTTCAAATTTATCTGCATACCACCAAGGATAAATTCCACGAGGGCCTGGCTCGGCTGGCTGATGCGGCACGATTGGTTGCTGATTGGGCGGGGAGCTCCGGCCTGCGACTGAACACCAGTAAAACCAAAGCCATATTTTTCGGCTCCATGAGGAATGTAAATGATATCAAGTCATGGAGCTTGCCTGGAGTTCCGTTGCGGGACGGCGTGATCGTCCCTTTCAGCGATACGGTCGTGAGTCTCGGTGTTGTGCTTGATAGTAAACTCACTTGGAAGCCGCAAGTAGATTCAATCACAAAAAAAGTAAATAAAGCCCTCTATAGCTTGCGGTTTATTAGGGGCTGCACCACCGAGACTCTCCGTAGGAGGCTGGTCGAGACCCTTATTCAACCACACTTGGACTACTGTACTGTGACTGTCCTCGACGCATCGAATGAACAGCGCATTCGATTGCAACGACTGAGCAATTCGTGTGTGAGATATATTTTTGGAGTGAGAAGGGATGAGCACATCACCCCCTACAGGAGGCGACTGGAGTGGCTTCGCACGGACTCTCGTAGGCTCTACTTCGAGGCCATTCTTCTGTACAAGGCAGTTCGAATCGGTGAGCCTGAGTACCTGGCCTCACTTTTCACGAAGTATAAGCCACGTGCCTCCAGTAGGGGAGATCCACCGGAACTCAACATTCCCGTAGCGAGCACCGAGGCCGGAGCTAGGGCCTTTCAAGTTCATGGTGCTCGTTTCTGGAATTCTCTCCCTTCCACCCTGCGCAATCTTCCATCGCTTGCATCATTTAAAAGAGCGCTGCGACTGCATCTGCTTGCTCTCGATCTCTGACTGCCCCAATTCGACCAGCGTTGCTAATTATATTCTAGTCTGACTCAGTTTATTGGCTGTATATAGTATTTTATTCTGTATTTTATATATAATGTATTTATCTGTATCTTATCTATAATGTTACAGCGTATAATTTTAATGTCGTGCAATATGGATAGCTCTATGACAAAAATGTCGAAAAGTACTGATTTACCGTGATATGCGATGGTGTTTTCACCTTATATATTTTATAATGCACTACTATCTGAAAATAGTTTATTTGTGCCGCACGTAAATTATATAACTGCGTGCGTAAACTAACTGTACCATGGTTACCATGTATGTAAGCTACTTTAGCAACCTAGTTGCTTCATTATAGTATTTTTGCTATTTAGCGAATAAAAGAGCATCTATCTCTCTCTCTCTCTCTCTCTCTCTCCCTCTCTCTCGTCTGCTCTCCGTAAGTACTAGACGCCTTCACTCGACACTCCTCTTTCGAACTGCTATTCTGCTGTTTTCTGCCTTCGGGCGTGTTTTTTTTTACAGTTCGTTGCACGCTCCTTATTGCAACCTTCAGCTTGTCAATTTTCGCTGGAGGCTGCACTCACCACACGCTGTCAATTCTACTGCAAATTTTCGCACTCAATTCTAACCTCAAACTGCTTCGCTTGGCTTGGCTTCGCTTCTCTCTTGCTCTTCCTGTACATTCAATCAGCACACGAGGCGACATCTCACGAGACGACGGGGAAGATCTACGTCGGACATCAACTACACAGTAAGTTGCCGGCAAAAATGAGTATAACAGGAGAGAAAGTCACAGAGGCGTACCAAACCATCTGTGAACACTGTAACAAGCTCATACAGACCAAGGACCCGAAGCAGTGTGAAGTATGTCGCAACTCCTTCCACACACGTTGCGTAACTTTTCGTTCTGTGGTGGTGAAAGGCGTCCCGACGCTCGCGTGTGCAACGTGTGCTGACTTAAACAGCAGGGCGAAACTAGACGTTTCACTTAACGCCAGCACGTTGCAGAGGACTGTCAAGAGGACCAAAGCAACATCAGCGCCCTCATCGACTAGCACCTCGCGCAACCAATCGCCGGCGCGTCCATTAACAACAACCACTGCAAGGAAGGACGTCACCCTGCAGGACATCCTTGCAGCAATAAAGGACGTCCGTGCGAGGCAAGATGAGGCGGCGAAGTCTTTGAGAGATACGTCCAGCAAACTCTCGGGGTTAGAGACGAGATTGGGTCTACTGGAGCACCGACTCATCGCCCTGGACGACCTGCCCTTGCTCCAAACTCGCATTACAAATGCTGAGCAGACGATCTTGGAGCTAAGGGCACAAGTTGAAGATCTGTCGTCCAGGCCCCCTCCTGCGCAGTCCCCTCAACACACCTCGTCCGACAACGTTCCCCCTGCTAACACTGTCCCTTCGGAAATTGCCAGTCTCCGAAGGGAGCTGCTGAAGATCAAGCAGCAGCAGGGGAACACCAACAACAACGTCGTTGTTCTGACAGGGCTGCGCTACACGAGGGAAACCTCTATCGACCTGCTGGCCTACTCTGTGGTGTCTGCCCTTGACCCCACGGTCCTCAAAAGGGACATAGCTGGGGCAAGAATCATGGGTAGAGTGAATGTGGCCGCTGACACCCAGGCCACTGACAGCAGACTTCCACCGATTGCTGTCACCCTCTCTACTCATGCCCTCGCTCGCTCAACCATCAGAGCGAAGATAAGGAAGGGCAAGTTGCACACGGCAGAGCTCGACGCAGGTATCCTGGAGGAGGCAAAGGCTCCAAACCATCAGGGGCTAATCAACGTTAACGAGCTGCTTCCTCCAGAGATACATAAACTGCGCGTCAGGACCAGACAGGAGGTCAAGAGGAGACCAGGATGCAGGTCCTACGTCAGGGACGGTACCATCTTCGTCCGGTCCCCCAACAACTCGGACAGGGCCACCATCGTCAGCAGTGAGGAAGACCTGGACGCTTTTTTAGCCAAGATCCCTCCAGCCATCAACAACAGCAGCAGCAACAACAACAACAACAGCACCATCATCCACTGAAGAGGACGACGCTTATACACACACACATCATTCGTCCTTCGCCACCTTCATCGTCATCTAAATCAACATCTTCATCATCCAAGGTAACTCTGTCCGAGGGACTAAGGGCCTGCCATTTCAATGCTAACTCTCTCACGGGTCACATTGAGATGGTTAGGCTCTTCTTGTCTACTCGTCCCTTCTTTCACGTAATTGCTGTAACTGAGACCTGGCTAGATGACAAAATCAAAACCATCCCTTTACTGGACAACTACATACTACTCAGACGAGACAGAAACCGGAACGGCGGAGGTGTGGCCCTCTACATACACAACTCTCTCACAGCTAAAATCATCACTTCATCCGACGGCACTTGGTTGGGCAGGCCAGGGAAGCCTGAGTATCTCTTCTGTGAGGTCTCAGCGAGGGGAGTTAACCCTATCTTCGTCGGCGTTGTATATCGACCACCCCATGCCCCTTTCATCCAGGGCAGTGACTTTATGGAAAAACTAACCACGCACATGCACTGTTACTCCACTAAACTTGTCATGGGTGATTTCAACGCTGATCAGCTCTCCTCTTCTGAGGATGCCAATTTCATCAGGTCATTCATAGATGAGAACTCACTTCTGTCGGTTCCCTATGGTGCAACGCACCACAAACAGGATTCCGACACCTGGCTTGACCTCTGCTTAATTGACGAGCAGGATCGCCTGCTCGCACACTGGAAGACCGACACACCATTTATTAACGGACATGACCTTATAACGGCCACACTCGACGTACAGATGCCACTACACGCACCTCAAACTTACTCTTACAGAAACTACAAAGGCATCTGCGCCGAGAAGCTAAGGGACTTCTTGGGTGCGTGCGACTGGTCATTGCTCGCTACATCATCACTTGACGACTGCATCACACTGTTGAACGCTAACTTGACTAACGCCATAAACCATCTCGCCCCATTACGAACAGTGACCCCACGAACGAAACGTCACCCGTGGTTCACCACGGCTCTTCGTGACCTTGTGAAAGAACGGGACAGACTCTATCGACGTTTTCGCAGATCGCGTCTCCCCTTAGACCTGCTATTCTATAGACTAGCTAGGGATGACGCTCATCGGCAGGTCGAGGATGCCAGGCTGAATTATTATCATTCACGCTTGGCGTCTCTGACTGACGCCGGTGAGATCTGGAGAGAGCTAGAGAAACTTGGAATCACCACCTCCAGGGAATCACCTCCCTCTCGTTTCTCTACTGAAGACCTCAACAGGCACTTTAGCGGAATTTCCACCGATCCGCTGGCCCCTGACGTTGCGGACTACCTGCAAGGGCTCGAGAGTCTGAACACCCCCGTACACTTTAACTTCAGGGAGATAACGGAATCGGACGTTTTAGCTGCGATAATGCACTTTGACTCCCAGGCAAGAGGCAGCGATGGCATTCCACAGGGCATAATTCAGAAGGCATTGCCAGTACTCGCTCCCTTTCTCTGTAGAATTTTTAACCTGTCCCTGAGCGAGTCATGCTTCCCCTCTGTCTGGAAAAAGTCTCTAGTGCATGCGCTAAACAAAGTCAGTTCCCCAACATCTCTTTCTGACTATCGTCCGATCTCCCTTCTATGTTTTCTGTCAAAGGCACTGGAATGGCTGGTACACAAACAAATATCTGAATATCTGGAATCGAGGCTCTGCCTTGATGATCTTCAAACCGGCTTTCGCTCCGGACATAGTACTCAGTCAGGCCTGATAAAGTTGACCGACGATATCAGGCTAGGGATAAACAAAAAGATGGTTACACTTCTCCTCCTCTTCGACTTTAGTAAGGCGTTTGACACTGTGTGTCACGTCAAACTTCTCTCAAAACTAACCTCTTTCGGTTTCTCGAAACAGGTCATCCGCTGGCTTGCATCATATCTTACGGGCAGAGAGCAGGCTGTCATTGGTGATAAGGGCGAGCTCTCCACCTTTCGCCTTCTCAACACGGGAGTCCCACAGGGGTCCGTCCTTGGCCCCCTGCTATTCTCGTTATATATCAATGACATCAAGCCGCCTTGACTCAGACACCTATCACCTCATTTATGCGGATGACCTCCAGATCTACTGTCAATGCCCCCTCGAGGAGCTGGATTCCTGTTCCGTTAGGATGACAGCTAATGCCGAGAGGATTTCAGGCTGGGCAGCACAAAATCGTTTGAAGTTAAACGTCAGCAAAACTCAGGCGATCGTCCTGGGCTCCCCTTACTACATAAACTCTTTACCAACTGTAGCTAACACCTACATAAACATAGGAGGAGCCCGGGTCGAGTATCAATCATCCGTGCGCAGTCTCGGGTTATTGCTAGATTCGAAGCTAACCTGGAAAGAGCATGTCAAGCAAATATGCAAACGTGCTCACTCTTTAATGTACCGTCTAAACTTCTTTCGAAAAAGCACTAGCCTTAGACTGCGCAAACATCTTGTGCAGGCTCTCCTGTTTCCCATCATTGACTATTGTTCACTGGTATACTGTGACTTGACTAAAGAACTAGACCTCAAACTACAGAGACTGGTAAATACAGGAATTCGTTACATCTATGGTGTAAGAAGGGATGAGCACATCACTCCTTACAGGCGTGAGCTCGGCTGGCTAACCACCGCCGGACGTAGGAAGTACTTTATGGCTTGATTTCTAAGAACACTATTTAATACTGCTGTACCATCCTATATCTTAGCCTATTTTAACTTCCACGTCGCCCTCCGCCCAGTGAGGGGTGAAGTGAGTCCTCTAGACATCCCCCCCTTCGCCACAGAGACGCTGAGGAAATCATTCCACATCAGCGCCTCATATCTCTGGAATTCCCTACCATCTCACTTACGTAACAATAGTTCAACTTCTTATTTCAAAACGCAGGCTAGACAATACTTTTTCGCTCAAGAAGAACAGAGTAGAAACAACTAAATTCGCAACATTCTCTCAAACACCTTCACAAACAATAGTAACTATCACACAAACACCTCATTGATAACTTTTCGCTATCTCATCTAAAACATACTTCCATCATCTATCGCTCAACCTGTAATTAATCTGTAATATTTTCTATAATAATTTGTACACATAATGCTACAGTAATAAAACACTTGAATCTAAATCTAAAATCTTCTCTCTCTCTCTCTCTCTCTCTCTCTCTCTCTCTCTCTCTCTCTCTCTCTCTCTCTCTCTCTCTCTCTCTCTCTCTCTCTCATCGGAATCCCGACGCGGGCCACACTTGGACTACTGTACTGTGACTGTCCTCGACGCATCGAATGAACAGCGCATTCGATTGCAACGACTGAGCAATTCGTGTGTGAGATATATTTTTGGAGTGAGAAGGGATGAGCACATCACCCCCTACAGGAGGCGATTGGAGTGGCTTCGCACGGACTCTCGTAGGCTCTACTTCGAGGCCATTCTTCTGTACAAGGCAGTTCGAATCGGTGAGCCTGAGTACCTGGCCTCACTTTTCACGAAGTATAAGCCACGTGCCTCCAGTAGGGGAGATCCACCGGAACTCAACATTCCCGTAGCGAGCACCGAGGCCGGAGCTAGGGCCTTTCAAGTTCATGGTGCTCATTTCTGGAATTCTCTTCCTTCCACCCTGCGCAATCTTCCATCGCTTGCATCATTTAAAAGAGCGCTGCGACTGCATCTGCTTGCTCTTGATCTCTGACTGCCCCAATTCGACCAGCGTTGCTAATTATATTCTAGTCTGACTCAGTCTATTGGCTGTATATAGTATTTTATTCTGTATTTTATATATAATGTATTTATCTGTATCTTATCTATAATGTTACAGCGTATAATTTTAATGTCGTGCAATATGAATAGCTCTATGACAAAAATGTCGAAAAGTACTGATTTATTGTGATATGCGATGGTGTTTTCACCTTATATATTTTATAATGCACTACTATCTGAAAATATTTTATTTGTGCCGCACGTAAATTCTATAACTGCGTGCGTAAACTAACTGTATCATGGTTACCATGTATGTAAGCTACTTTAGCAACCTAGTTGCTTCATTATTGTATTTTTGCTAATAAGCGACTAAAAGAGCATCTATCTATCTATCTATCTCACGTAGACTCGACGACGGCGGCCTTCCTCTCGTTCTGTCGTCCTTCCTCCCGTGCCTGCTCGACGGCGGATGGCGACTGGACGGCGAAGACTCTCCTGCCGACGTCCTTTCTCCCGTTCTGGCTTCCTTCCTCTCGTGCCTGCTCGACGGAAGATGGCAGCCGGGCGGTGAAGACTCTGGATTGCAGCAGTGGCGGGCGGCTGGATGGTCGTCTCCGGGGATTGACTCCTTCCTCGGGATGGCGGTCCAGGTCGTGATGCTGCTGCTGCTCTCCTCACACACTCTCTCTCCACACACTCGCACACTTCACACTCGCGTGTGATTCTCTCTCTCTCGTCGACGTGTCGCGTCGACGGGATCCAGACGAGAACTGCCGAGTCACGTTGCGTTCGCGCGCTCGGCGACACTCTCCCGGCCGTTAGGGCCCGGCCGATAACGTAGTCCGATTGGCCAAGCGAGGCGCGAGACGGGCTGATTGACTGCTTGTCTCGCGCCAGCTCGGACCGGCGAACTTCTTCCCAGAGCTCACGACGGCTGGCAATTTCCGCGAATTCCCGGGACGTAGCTCACGTCCGAGAAACGCGGGCTTCGCACACGCCGACTGTCTCTTTCTCGGCCTTATGCGTTAAGGAGAATTTGCCGCGAAAAACAGCAACACACTTTTTGCGTGGCGGCGACGTTTGCAACGTCGCAACAATAAAACTTCAACTATGATATACTTTTCTTTTACCAAAGTTTAGTAAATTATGGCATAATTGCTTGGGGTGGAGCGAACAATGATTGTGTGTATCTAATACAGGGTATTCAAAGGAAAATATTGAAAATTATAAACTCGCTTGGGGGCTCTGAAATCGACCGCGTTGATGTAGTCAAGGACTTGGGAGTCTTCTTCGACTCTCACATGACCTTCTCTCATCACATCGAAACAGTGATCTCCAGGTGCAGTGGACTGATCGGATTTGTAAAACGTACTACTACTGACTTCTCTGATTTGTCGGCGATTATCTATTTGTATAAAACTTTGGTTATGTCTCACTTCATGTACTGTTCACAAATATGGTCACCTTTCACTCAGGTGGCTTCATACTTTCTTGAAAAGGTCCAACAAATTTCTTCGATATCTAGCTTTTAGATCCGGTCAGCCCATGGCACCTGTTGATCACGACTACACGCCGATTGCATCATCTTACGACATTCCGACCATTGCCTCCCTTCATCGATACCACGACGGGTTACTTGCTTTCAAACTGTTACACAAACTTATTTGTAATTCTGTCGTTGGACTTTTCTCATTCAGGCAGCTTAACTATGATCTACGTAGTCATAGAGTTCTCCAGGAGAACCATTGTCATTCAAACTTCGGTTTCTACTCCACACTGCCCCGCTTGCGTCGCGCGTGGAACCTCCTGCCGCAACGGAGTACCACTATTACTTCTCTTTCATCATTCAAAACTAGCTTCCGATCGCTGGTCACCACCTTCTAGTCAAATTATTACCATACGTCTTCTATTCTTTTAGTTACTTTTATTCTTTATTCTGCGTTTACATTGGTTTCAATAATTTTCTATGTATTTAACCTTCGGGTCATGTAAAAAGGACAAGTCTGTCCGTTGATTTTGTAAATAAATAAAAATTTTCAGCATCAAGACCCTCCACTTACAGTAAAGCAATTATTTCATTTAGAAGCTATATCTTATCATTATGCTATGTTAAGAAATAAATATATAAATAGCAAAAGCAATACTAGAAATAAGAGTCTTCAATTGCCAATAATTGATAAAAAAAATATAGCTACTTTGTAGCTTTAAATATTTTCAATTTGCTAACGAATGATCTGAAAGCACTTGTGATTAGCAAAGTCTCGATTAAGAAGAGACTAAAAGTATTTATAATAGAGAAATGTTGATTGATCAAAGAGAGATTTATTATGTACTGTTACTTTTGCGGGAATATTTAAACAGTTATCAAGAAGATTGTCTCGACATGTTCTTGTACTTATTTAGTTTTTTAAGTTTAGATTCTAAGTTTTTTTTTTATGTACCATCCCTATGTACAGACAACTAAGTTTGTCTCTATAGGATGTCTTTTTATAAGACATATGTATATGGTCTAAATAAATAAATAAATAAGACCACAGCTCGAAGCCATAATAGCCATAAATGTGTAGGACCTCACTTTAGTACTTGCGAATCCGTAGGATGTTCAATACAGGTCCCTTTCGGCACGGGTAACATTTTTTCTACGACAGGTAGCGGGCTAACGGAAACACATTCAAAAAGTACATTTCGTGACGAAGAAAACCACCAAATTAGATTTTTTTTCCCGTCAAAATTCGAGTGAAACACGAATTTCGACCACTTATTTGGTGTTTCGTCCCACTGTGCGCCGTGCCGTATCGAACTATTTATACCACGAGTATGGTACGCTATTTTATAGCACTGACTAGCATAAATCTGCTGTCACGCCTATCCGTGGCCTAAATAGTCCATTTTTGCACCGTGCAGTTAGTGTCCGAGCATAGCGAGGGTGATCAGCACAATGCAATAACAGACTATTTATGCCACGGATAGGCGTGACATAGATGCGGATTTATGCCACACATTGCTATAAGAAGTCTTTTATTGCACTGTAAATATCGCCCTCGCTATGCCTGGGCGCTAACCAAGCCGTGCAAAAATGCACTGCTAATGCCACAGATAGGCGTGGTAGCGCATTTATGCTATCGTCAGTGCTGTAAAATAACTTATGCCCTTAGTATTGCAATGTATTATTCTGTTTTACTCAACGTCACATTTCTTGACTATTTTTCACTTCTTATGCTTAACATAATCTAGCGTATGCAAGTCATAATCGAATATTGATAATTCCCTTAATATCTGATTTTGTTTTAGCAACAGAGACAAAAGTTATAACAAAAGGAATAACGATCCGTTTTATTTTTAGTTTTTAGAAATACGATTCAGAATTTTAATATTCAAAATAACTGGTACGTTGAAAATCATACTTAATCTTCGGACTCTTCCTTGGTTTAATATAACAGTTATTATAATTAAGTAACAAATAAAAGAAATTATCATTGAATTTTGAAAAACGAACCTGTATGGCCATTCATTGCCGCTAACATAAGTGGAGAAATTCCTAATTTTGATCCAGTTCTTGAATTAATTTCTGCGCCATGGCTCAATAAAAGTTTTATTATGTTAACATATCCCCCGCTTGCGGCCAGACTAAGTGGAGTGTAATCAGAAACATTTCGATGTTCTTTATTCGCTCCTCGGTTCAACAAAAGTTCTACAACATCGTATCTTCCACCACTACAGGCTAGTGAGAGAGGCGTGTCCTTGGTTCGTTCAGATTGAGCTTCTATATCAGCACCATGGTTGAAGAGAATTTCTACAACTTTTTGATGACCAGCCGTTGCCGCTAGTATTAAAGGGGTAAATCCTTTTTTATCCCGGTGTTCTGCAAAGTAATTAATTAAATGTAACATATACGTAAATACACAAGTACGCACGTACACACCTCAGCACACACTACACGCGTTCGCACACACATTAGTCCGGGAGCTGGTGGCACCGGAGCATGCATTTTTAGGTCCAGTCGGTAACTTAGTCTATTCTTATGTTTTTTGGGTCGTAGAATCCAAATATGTTGGTTACCAGGCCGTCCGATGGTGCAGTTATTTGTTATAAACAATTTATTGCAAATTTTTCCGTTTTTTGGCGAATAACTTTTTTATTTATTGTCGTACTGCAGTTTTGGTGACGGCATTGAAAAGATAAGAAAATTTTACATAAGTTTGATTCTAACAAAATTTTTCTACGACTAAAACTAAGGCCGTTATTTTAGTTTACATGAAAATGCGTGCGCGGCGCGCGGTATAGGCAGCAGCACGCGACGCGCCGCCGCACCACCGCTACCATCGCCGCGCACGCATTTTAATGTAAACTAAAATAACGGCCTTAGTTTTAGTCGCAGAAAAATTTTGTTAGAATCAAACTTATGTAAAATTTTCTTATCTTTTCAATGCCGTCACCAAAACTGCAGTACGACAATAAATAAAAAAGTTATTCGCCAAAAAACGGAAAAATTTGCAATAAATTGTTTATAACAAATAACTGCACCATCGGACGGCCTGGTAACCAACATATTTGGATTCTACGACCCAAAAAACATAAGAATAGACTAAGTTACCGACTGGACCTAAAAATGCATGCTCCGGTGCCACCAGCTCCCGGACTACATACGCAAACGTACATTCAAGCGCACGCGGAGACCATTAAATAGAAAGTACGCACCAATATCTGCTCCTCTACTTAACAGCAATTCAACTAGTTCTTCATGACCTCCAGCACAAGCAAGAGTTAATGCAGTGTCGTGATTACTGTCAGTTTCCGAATCAACATCCATGCACGAAAAAGGCGCTGGAGGTATTTGATTAGAAGAGAAACTTCCAGTTGTATTTCCAGTAGTATATTGATTTGAAACTAGAAGAATTAAAAATTGAAACGTTAAATAACAGTAATGAAAATTATAATGATTTGCACATCGACGGCAAAGTGGAATAACAATGTATCTCGGCAAAGGCTTCAAGATCGTCGTATCCCAGCGGCAGTTTCAATAACGTTGTATCTCGGCGGCGGCTTCGAGAACCACTTTTACTTTTGTAATTCTTGCTAAATAGACGGGATAACAAATTTTGAAAAAAAATAGAGTCAATTCTATGTTTTGTTAATAGTTGACACTATTTTTTTCAGATTATTTATCGCATCTATTAAGCAAGAATCACGAAAGTAAAAGTGGTTCTTGAAGCGAATCCTGAGATACGACTTTCTCGAAGCCGCCGCCGGGATACGACTTTCTCGAAGCCGCCTCCGGGATACACCGTTCTGGAAGCCGCCACCGGGATACGACGATCTCGAAGCCGCCGCCGAGATACGTTGTTATTCCACTCAACCTTCGATATATTCTCTTTGATAAGTTGAACAGTAATTATTCAAGATAAATAAAAATATTGAGCTGTGGTATCATTGACTTTGGGCTTCAATTTCGCACGATTTGAACGCATTGAATCGTACATAGTAACCATGTAAGTCGTAGGGGCAAGGTGTCAGTTATAGAGATGGGGTGTCAGTTATAAGGATGGGGTGACCAAAAGGATAGGTATAAGAGGAGTGCATCAAGCACAGGCGGGCAGGTGGAAAAAACGAGTGTTTTGAACTCTAGTCAAATCACATAAAATTTTTGTCGTATATAGTTTGATTCATAACTTATGATCATTTTATATCCTCCTATAGGAAGCTTTGTAATAGTGAAATTTTCAGTTTCGCTAAAACTTTGCATTTTTAGAAAATGTCCGTGCGAATGGCTGTGTGTACGTATGTATACCGTTATGATTCTGGAACCACGCGACCGATCGTTATAAAATTTGACATGCATATGTTTTCTGATTCTGAATTCGGGAAAAATGATTCTGACCATTTTATTATTTTTCGATTTTAGAAAACATATTTGTCCTTTTATTTAATGATATAATTTATACAATACATTTAACAATAGTGTAGAGTAAGTGTACCAGTTACTGCGGACTTTTTTCCCGGACGACTTCAAAGTACTAGAGAAGAGCGAAGATGATTAGAATGTGAATAATATATTTTTTTAAATTAAAGATTTTAAACTTATCTAAATAATTACATGTCGTATAAAGTCATAAGTTATTTATTTGTTTAGAAAAATAATTATTACAAAAGGCTCTTCTCGATTCTATTACTGCGGGCGTGTTTCTATTACTGCTTTTTTAATACTGCGGATGTACTAGGTACTGCGCACATATTACTGCAGATTCGTACATGCCGAACTTTTGTTATTTTTATACTAAATGTAAAACGTATAAGTATAATTACGTTGTTCAATAACAGTTCTTTCCTTGTGGACGCTCAAAAAACATGATAAGATGAAAAATCAGAGAAAAAAATTAAGATTCAAATTAGTACGGTTAGGTTGCCCGATTCCCGCAGTAATAGGTACCGCTCATAGAGTAGCAAAACACGAATTACTGCGGATTTATGCATTATATTTGTAATAATTAAAAAAATATTTCGTTTTAAAACTTTTCATTATGTTAATAAATGCTTATGACAACATATTTTATAAGAATTTCTTTCAAGAAGTTGCATTATATTAGTTTTTTTAGGGTACCCGCAGTAACTGGGCCCTCCGCAGTAATTAATACACTTACCCTATCTAAAAGAGCATAAAATTGCCTACTTTTTTCCGCAAGATTTTCCGGATTGACAGTTCCGTTCAATTTTTATGATAAAAAGGTGCTTTTTTAAACTCAATATGGAAGCTGATTATGATAGCTATATATGTATAAGTTTTTGTAATCTTTGGTAATGATTCTCTGGGGACTGTGCGATAGAGACACGAAAAATTCACGCTGTCCCCAGAAAATTTTGAATGAATTTTTTGTGCATCGGTCGCACGGTCCCAGGAAATTTATCTATTGTTTAGTCAATTTCTTCATGATTCCCAGGATCGTCAAATGTTAATATTCATTAAAAAAATGAATTATTAATGCTTATATAAAAGTGCTGTCAACGGTTGAAAAGAATTTCCAATCTAGAATAATCGACATGGATCGCAGAATGGTTTCTTGATTCAAGCGCGCGTTCCCAGTAGTACTGTTTTCTCAAAAATAAAGCTTTGGATCCGTAATAACATGTTGTGTACAAAGAAAGTCGAGAATCTATGGGATACAGTGTTTCAGCTTAGATCCGCTAAAGGTCGGGTCAAATGTGTACGATCCTGAAAAAAAATGATTCTGCAAAATCGGGCTTGTCACAATGCTTTCCGGACAATTAAAATTATATTATAAGAAATTTACGGGAGGAATATTAATGAAAACTGGCGACTGCTTAACGACATGTACTAGTACTTAAACTCAACATCTGCAAGCGCAAACTATAAATGCGTATTTATAAGATTAAAGTATGAGATAATATTAAAGATAATACAAAAGAAATTATTAAAGATTATAAACAAAAATAAATTTGTAACGCAAAAGAACCCACTTACTGTGAGGCAACTCTTCAAATTAGAGGCTGTTTCTTTTCATTATAATAATTTAAAAGAGACGTACTTGTCAAGCAAGAGCAATACTAGAAATAAGATAATACCACTCCCAAAAATTAACAAATCTATAAGTAAAAAAAATAGCAATTATGAGGCTATTAAGATATTTAACGATTTGACTAATGATCTCAAAACATTAACTTATAGCAAAGTCACAATTAAGGATAGACTAAAAAGGTTTATAAGGGAAAATTATAGTTCATAAAATGATAGGAAATTTCTCTTATCTAATGTTATGTTATGTAATATTTTTGCGTGGAAATTTATAGAAGTTTGTTTCAAACTAAAAATGTAGTTGAAATCATACTTAGTTTTAAGTTCTTTTAGTTTTTAGTTTTGTTTTTTCTCTTTTTATGTAACACCCCTATGTACAGGTAACTGTGTTTACCTCTATAGGATTCCTTATAGGAATATGTATGTGTTCAAATAAATAAATAAATAAATAAATAAATAAATATCTTCAATGTTAAGCCCTGGTGGGTTCAAAATAGTTGCTTAGATTAAAAGTTGTCTTTGTCTGAAAATGGCGAAATATCTTGATTTGCTACAAGATCAAGTGATTTTGAACTTTTTGTTATTCGTATATATCTTTAAAACTAAACGATAGATTCTTTCACTTCACTATTTAGAAGATTTCGATAAGATCTTTCTAATTATCATAGTCTTTTCCCGTTTTATGTGTGTTTTTGCTTCCTTCCTAAGATCCTAAGGAAGCCTTGTAATACTAACTTTTGGAGTTTGTGTAAAAACATGTGGGAAGTGTGTTTTGATGCATTTTTAGTCAAAAAATTGTGTTTTTGGAAAATGTCTATACGGATGTATGTGTGTGTATGTTTGTGTGTATGTATGTGTGTGTGTGGGTGCGCGCGCGCGCGCGTGTGTGTGTGTGTGTGTGTGTGTGTGTGTGTGTGTTTTGTTTTATTTATTGTTATATTATTTAATGATGTTAAACTTCTATTTATGAAAAATTATATTTCAAACTAATATTTGAAATATAATTTTTCTTCGCGCGATTTGATGGTTTTATCATCTTTTTGAGTAGTTTGTCGAAAAAACGACTTATGGTCTGTGGAGGGGTGTCGGTCATAAGGGTGGAGTACTAGTTGCAAGGGGAATTTTAATATTTCACTTAGGAGATATACCTTATTTCGCAAAAATCACTGCAACGGCCAGATACTCGGTTCAGTAGAGCGGGGCGCTCGATTCTCAAGCTACGGTCCTCCCGTAGCGCCTATGCCAAACTACCATTTGAGCCGCTCCTGTCTATCGTCATCTCTTTCTCACCGCCAGCTGTGCTGCGTAGGCTCGCGCATCCTCTCTCTCTCTCTCTCTCTCTCTCTCTCTCTCTCTCTCTCTCTCTCTCTCTCCTCGTCGTCTCTTCTCTCTCCTCTCTATCTCTCTCTCCTCTCTCTCTCTTCTCTCCCTCCTTCTAATTCTCTCTCTCTGCTCTTCTCCCTCTCTCTCTCTCTCTCTCTCTCTCTCTCTCTCTCTCTCTCTCTCTTTCTCTGTCTCAGCACATGCGTGCATTACCGACGTGAGTAGGAGCACTAACCATGCAAAGAAGTCTCTTGCGCATTTGCTTTCTCTCTCGCTACGCTTGCTATCTCTTTCTCTCCGCGCGTCTCCACAGCTCCGCGAGCAGCACCAGGGCTCCTGTGCGGCAGTACACTCCAAACCATTAAACTAACCACAGCTTTCTCTTCACGCAACAGCCACGCCATTCTCCACGTGTCCCGAGAACGAGAGGAAGAACGCTACAAAGTCTAACGTCGCAGTTTCAGTGGCTCAACGTTGGAAGGGTCTTTTAGTATATCTACTTTTATTTCTTTTACTATTAATCTCGACACCCGGGGATCTCCTCGTGACTGATCCGGGGAAATTCATCCGATTCTCGGAGGATTTCAGCCTATACCATTACTAATCCGCCACCGACGGGATCCAAAAATATAGATTCACGCTATCCGGCTGGGCATGCTCAGTCGGTTTTCCCATGGTCGCATCCGCGTTAATTTTATATCAATGCACTAATCAGGCATAACTAACTCTTTGTGCTACTAACACGTTTCAGCACAAGGCAATATTCGACCAATGTATATTTTCAATGTTTCAATTTCACGTAACACAGCGTAGACAAATTATAAAAATCAATTTACCCCTTTTTGCAAATATACTTTATTATCTTCTTTTGTAGTACTCTTGCTTTTTCTATCGGCCTCGTTTGGAAGCCTCGTTCAAGAGTAATCTTTTGAACTTGTGTCACGGGCAAGATAAATCAAGTAGTTGTAGAATCAATGTATTTCAATACATCACGAACATTTCATTATTATCAACTATCAAATTCAATCATAACATTAGCAAAAATTACAATAAATTATTCAATTAAATCGCCATTTCTCTATCATGAACATTTTATATTTTCAATTAATATTCGTATCATTTTACTAACAATAACACTTATTAATTTAATTCAACATTCAATTATTTCTATGTCTTCACAATTCTTGATAATTGATAATTCTGTTGATGCCGTAATCTGTTCTATATATTTGAACTTGATATTTTCCGCGAAGCGCCGTATTATTGTATTGAGTCATTGCCATTCATCGAATTTCTTACTACGTTGTTATCTACGTCGTTTTCATCTATACTGGATCAATAAACGAGTAAAGGCAATTTGCCACTATCATCAAATATGAACATATATCTTGTGTCAGATTTATTTACCTTATCCCGCAAATACCACTCAGTACCTTGTGTCCAAATAATTTCAATTCTTTTAAATAAGTATTCTAAAGATTATTAACTATATAATACTTTTTCTGTATTTTCGAAATTCTCTTATTACGATAAATTTAAAGCATTTTCTACAACTAATTACTCAACTCAATTCAAAGATAAATTTAAATTATATTCGGATATTAAGTTAACAGAAAATACAGATCATCGCATCACCTTTTTTGCTTTTTCTACCGAGCAGTGCGGTCGATCTTCAGATAAGATCGTAAAAAAATGCAAAATATTGCTTTGAAAAATTCAAAAAACGGCCATACAACGACAACTAACTGACAAAATGAAAAACAACTCATTTTTCCTAATGCAGCGCTATTCACTATCCGCCAGTTCCCGGTCCGCCAGTTCCCGATATAAATGCCTGGTGAGCTCGGTGCACAACGCTTTCCTCCGCGTGACCGTAAGTCCTTACAACGGATTGGATTCTCGGGTAAACTCAATCATAACACGTTCAGATAAAGAATAGAGAATAGAATATATTGTAAGATATTCAAAGTTGTTGTTACAAAAAGTGTACAGTAATTCTCGCGCGTGTGTTTGCGAAAGGAACGCGTGCAGGTTCCACAGGCGAAGCCGTGTAAAAGACTCGATGGCAGCGAGTCCCGAATTTTGGCGGCTTCGTCCGAATTTCCGATACTTAATCGCAACTTACTCGCTCGCAAACATCGTGCGCGTTAGCCTCGTCCTCACGTCCGTCACGGCAGGAATAAAAGCTGGTAGCATTAGGTCTGGGGGCGTTCCTCCAGTCGATAAACACACGGATCTCCTTGTACGCCAGGTGCGGTGAGTCAGAAAGTTGACGTATGACGGATAGATGCGCGTCGATATGGTTCCGACAAAAGCGAACTCAAGTCTCCCTTCTCGCTCTCTTTCGCCCGCGAAGCTAACCAATCGGTGCAGGCCACCGGCGCACAGTGGGACTGTTTCGAAAAATTTGTTTCAATAATATGGCTTCAAGTCCGTTTGTAAGCAAATCAAATTATTTTTTGGAACGAAGTTCCTTATTGCGCTTGGCGGATGGGGGCTAAGCCAAAAAAAGTGTAAGATATACTATAGTCCATCCGAATTACTCTAATTTAGGCTTTAAAGTGGATGTAAGAGGTAGAGGCAAGATTATTATTGGATTCAGTCGGAAAAGTGGTCAGCAGAAAATGATTTTCATGCTCTGGCGCGAAAGTGCGAGCTTTTTTAGTTATTAACAAAAATGTGAAAAAATGCGCGAAAAATGAGATTTTTGTTTCGTACTTTGACTTATATCTCTAAAACAAATGGTTTTTAGAAAAAATAGTACTGATGCAAATTTGTTCCTTGGGAAATTTCATATACGGTTTATCTGGTCCGATGTCCGAAATTGCAAAAATGACCTTGCAAATAGCGAGAATGTAAAAAAAAAGAAATGTAAAAAAATGCGTTTTTATCAAATTTTTTAAAATTATTAAAATAGCTTTTAGATGCTGATGTGTGATAAAAAGTAACTTGAAGTTATTAACAATAAGCGCACGAAACCCGATCGCAGTACGTGCAATAGTTTTTGCATTAAAATAAATTTAATTAACAAAGCTTTGACACTTTGAACAATCGCATTTCTCAATAACATTTTAAACAATGAAATATGATGCTGCATGGAAACCGTAATGCAGTTCCTTATATTTAATTGTTAAAAATTTTATTGAGAAAATAATTTATAATCTTTTCCGTGAATACCCTCATTAGGCGAGACTATTTGTGGGGGTAATACGACTGTTTAAATGTCTCGACATGTCGAGACGGACTAATTACTCTTCGGCAATTTGAAGAACAGGAACCGGGGTGGGTTTAAGCTTCGGTCCCACAGCTAAACAGACGCTCATTTCGAGCGTTACAAATATTTTTAATATAATTGCAAAAATTTCACGGAGTTAAAATTATTGTAGTTTACAAACCAGACAAATCTCCATGCCGTTTCCTCCTACCTCCTAGAAAGGCTATAAATTATTTTCTCGATAACATTTTTAACAATTAAACCAAACGGGGAAAAGTAGGTAATTTTATTATCATTAAAAAATCAGGAAATGGCCATAAAAAAAAGTTATTGAAAAAAAAAACTTTTTTTCCCGGATTTCAGAATCCAAAAATACATGTCAAATTTGATTGATATTGACGGAGTAGTTCCAGAAATATGACGGTATACATGCACACACACACATCGACACACATACATGCACACACACACATCCATACGGACATTTTCTAAAAACACGTAATTTAAACTTCGAACATCTCAAAACATGTTTCTATAAAGTTTTCCTCTAGGAGGAAGTAATACTGAACGTATGCTATGCACCAACTTTTTCGAAATTCAATTTATAGCAATTTATAGTTATTAATAGTCTGCAAGCTGCGCATAGTCAGTATTCAGCGAAGTATACGTACAGTATTGCATCCTCCTAGAAAAAGCTGTGTAATAGTAAAATTTTCAGTTTCGCTAAAACTTCATAGAAACATGTTTTCAGATGTTTGAAGTTCGAATTACGCGTTTTTAGAAAATTTCCGTATGGACGTGTGTGTGTGTGTGTGTGTGTGTGTGTGTGTGTGTGTGTGTGTGAATGTGTGTGTGTGTGACGTAATATTTATGGAACTGCTTCGTTAATATTAATCAAATTTGACATGCATATCTATTTTTGGATTCTGAATTCAAAAAATACAGTCATTTTTTATTTTTTCAATTAATTTTTTTTTCTATGGCCATTTTTTAATATTTGAAAAACACTATTCAATCATCCCATATTTCAATCATAACAATTAAGCTCAAGGGGACCTAACCACCTTAAATTGTCAAATTATTTTCATTCGCAACCTAAGGTATGATTTTTTATTATCATCCCCTACTTTAGGGGATGATGTGAGGGGTTAGAGGACCAAAACTCGAAAAATCGACGGAAAATCGCCGAAAAATATTGTACAGGATTTTCGTGGGCGCTAAAAACAAATGTGTGTAGCTTGATTATGATAATAAAAGATACATACCAACTCTGAGCCATTTTCGTCGATATTTATTAATACGACTTTAAGCAAATCAATTATTATCATTAAAAATCAAGGTTACTAAAAAGTTTCGTGGACCTCGGGATCTGACTAAATAATTCTAAGACATTTGAACATACATTTTGATTCATACTGAACTGAAGGTTATATTTTTTATATCAAGTACTCTCATAATTAATCTGAAATAAATCAAGAATGTATCACACAACAATAGAAACATTTAAGAAACTGTATAATTTAATAATATTTTTAGTTAACCAAATTTTTTCAGAATACATACTTCAAGAAGAAAAATTAATTAATCAAAAACCGTTTTTTTTAATAAAAAAAAATTCGTCCTTTTACTTTGATTGTTCCTTTAAAATAGGCATAATTACCTAACTCATAATTAAATAACTAATCGATTCTAATATCATAAAAATAGAAAAAATTCGTGTTGTATTTTTTCTTTACACTAAATAATAATACCATCGCTTGATAAAAAAACTTTTGATAATTGTAGTATTTAGACCAGCACGTCATAAAATTTAAATAAAGATCATTTTTTAGCAGTGAATGTTTTTTTATATTGAACCTTTTTTATAAAGACTTACTTTTTTAATAAAATGTTCAATTCCTGAACTTGTTAAAACTTGAAATTGTTGTTGGATGCACATAAGAGTATAAAAGGAAGACAAATAAATACTATAATCTTAAATAAGCTTTATAAAATGAAAATGGGTGAAGCAAAAAATACCGATAATCAGGATGAATGCTGCTAGAAAACCATCATTGATAAGTAAAGCATCTACTTTAAAGATTCGTGCAGAAAAATCATCAATAAATAAACTTTACCATCAAATAAAAGTAATAAAAATAGCAATGAAAATCCTTAAGAAAAGGTTAGGAAATTATCAAGATAATAACAAATCGATGCATGTTGAGGTTTTCATTAATTACGTTGTGTATTATTATTTACGAAAACCCAGTACAATATTTTTCATCAATTTTAAGTCGATTTTTCAAGTTTTGGCCCTCTAATCCCTCTCAATTAGCCCATAGAGTGGGAATAATAATAAAAAAGCATACCTTAGGTTGCACGCAACTTTTTAATTACCTTGATTTTTATTGATAATAATTGATTTGTATTAAGTAGTATTAATAAATATCGACGGAAATAGCTCAGAGATGGTATGTATCTTTTATCATCATAATCAAGCTACACACATTTGTTTTTAGTGCCCACGAAAACCCTGTACAATATTTTACGGCGATTTTTCGTCGATTTTTCGAGTTTTGGCCCTCTAACCCCTAGAGTGGGCGATGATAATAAAAAATCATACCTTAGGTTGCGAATGATGTTCAAATGCTTATTGGAATCATTTTCAGCGCCCACAAAAACCCTGTACACATTTTTCCTACTAAGGGGGAAGATAATGGCAGTCTAATAAATATTTTCTCAAACTATATTATTTTAGTCAAAATTTGAAAAAAAAAATGATATCGATATATCCCTTTTTTTTCAGATGCGCCATAAACAAGAGGAAACAAAAAACGATTATTGAAAGGTGTATACGTCAACCATGTTTCTAATCCCCAAAATAGAAGATGATGTCAATCTCAATAATTTTCCCTTAATCCATATTACTTGAACTTCACCTAAAAAAATTTTTCGGACGCTATCTTTTTGTTCTTGAGATTTTAGATTAGCTATAACTCGAAGCCAAGTGAAGGGATCGGCCAGGGGCATCTTATAGAACATATAAATAGAGTTTATATTAAAAAAATTTTTTACCTTCGATTTGACAGAGGACCAACCATATACATAATCAATGCGTGACTGAAAATCTTGTTTTGAACGAATTGGTAAAAAAACAGAAGAAACGAGCCTAGGTATGAATTTAAATCTATCAAATAGAAGCTGAGATCTAAGCAATGCAGTTTTTAGTTATATAGAGTATACAGGATGAGACAACGAAATTTTGAAGCTCAATATCTTTGAAACATTCTTTGGGCTGTTTCATAAACAGCCCAAAAAAGGATCAAGGTGCTATATAATGCTAACTAAATTCAAAATTTAAAATTGATATTGCCTTTGTGCTCTAGTTATCGCGTCACGTAGAAAATACGACTTATAGTATACAGGGCGAGAAAAACAAATTTTGGAGCTTAATAACTTTGAAACTCACTGGTTTCATAAACAGCCCAGACATAGGGATCGAAGTGCTATATAATGCTAACTAAATGTAAAATTTGAACTTAAGTGTTGACTTAATGTTTACTCCAGTTATGGCGTCACGTAGAAAAACAACTTTCTTCAGTTTTTGATGTTTTTCTCAGGATCTGCCCCATGAAACGACTTAAAATTAAAGTGGAGTATACTCCTCATAACTTTCAATCATCATGTTTTTTTTAGAAAGATTTAACATTTAGTTTTCGAGTTAAAACAATTTCAAAAAACCGCTGCCAATTCTTTGGCACGTAGCTTCCTTTAACATTATGTATCGCGTTAATAACTTAATTTTTTTTACTTCATATATAATTCCATAAAGTTTTTGTTTTTGTACTTTTTCGTTTGATAAATAAAATTATTTCTAATCAATTATATATAAAATCATGATGTTTTAACGAGAAGTTCAAAGTTTCTGAGTTAAAATGATTAGAATAGTTCGCGTATCGTATCTAAAATCACTAGTGATCGAATAATCGTCATAAAAAAACGCACATGCGTAACTGAAAATCTTGTTTTTAAGAAATTGATAAAACAAAAATAGAAAAAAAGAGCCTAGGTATAGATTAAAATCCATTAAATAGAAGCTGAGATTCAAGCAATGCAGTTTTCAGTGATATAGATTATACCGGGTTAGAAAACAAAATTTTGAAGCTTAATATCTTTGAAACTAACTGGTATCATAAGCAACCCAAAAAAGGGATCAAGTGCTATATAATACTAACTAAATCTAAAATTTTAAAATAGTTTTTGCCTATTTACTCCCGTTACCGCGTCACGCAGAAAAACGATTTTATTAAGTTTTTGATGTTTTTCTCAGGATTTGCCGCATGAAATAACTTAAAATTAAAGTGGTGAATGGTTCTAATAACCTTCAATAATCATGTTCTTTTTAGAAAGGTTTGACATTTAGTTTTTGAGTTATAACGATTTTAAAAAATTGCACTTTATGGTGTGTAAGAAAAAAACGACGGACGGTAATATAAATTTTCCGCGGTAAAAAAATAGGTAATTTTATTCTCTTCCAGGTACGTATTAAAAAATCTCTTTTTCTATTCTCAAAATCAGAATTGATTTCTAACCTATTTTTGATGAAGCCTAAAATTGAAGCCGAAATTGAAAGAAAAAAGCAGTTGCGTACTTAAGTAAATTAAACCTGAGCAGTTCAGTAACAGGTTATCATGTAAATTTAACTAAAGTCTCTCTGAAAATTGCGTGCTCCTATTTCACCGTTATTTAAACGAGGTACGCGTTATCAACTTTTTTATATTTTGTTAATTAACAATTCTGGCACTGAAAAACTACGCGGTCGATCGTTACAAAAATTGTTATACGTAATTGTCATATGTTGAACTATCTTTTCTGAAAATTTGATAAATATTTATCAATTTTTATTTACCGAAAACATTGCTCAAAGTTTACGTATGATTTTTTATTAATTTTCGCATATAACTAATGGAAAATTAAACTTTTTCGATTCGCGATTCTTATACCCTTATAGGAAATCGTCAAATAAACAAAAAAGAAAGAGTAAATTTTTTTGATTTAAGGCTTTGTTTCAAAGTTATAGACACAAATGCATCGAAAAATGGGTCAATTTTCGCGATTTTGGTACATTTGTTGTTATACAGCGTGAAGCAAGCGTTTTTTGGAGGAGGAAAACATCGATTATTGTTGTACACAATATTCGGCAACTTTCTGCGAAAAAATGTTTGCGTTATCAAACAACATCAATTACACCCTACTTTTACTGCTCTACCGCCTGGACTACTCGCGTAGTTTTGACTGATTGAACATCCGGTAGAATCGCAGTTTGAGGTTAGAATTGGAAAATCATTACCAGCAGGCTTGGATACGTGTTTTTTATTCAAAGAAAATTATTTGCATTATAGTAAAGAATAATTTTTCCGAAAAAATTCTATCGCAACCGGGGACTTCAACCCACGCCCTGCATGAGGCTAAATAAGTACATTTGTGTGCCTTAGCCGACTGAGCCACGCTAGCGCTGTCCCACACAAGCCCTGCGAGCTTTGCCATATGTTTAAATTGATAAAATTATTCAGTTCACGCCTTAATACTCATGATTTTTTATCTTGCATCAGAAAAACTAATTGAATTATTGATAATTCCATGTAATATATTTCTCTCCCATACGTCCCATACCCGCAATTACTTAACTGTTCAGTAGATTTTACTGAATTCTGCAGTAGCATTGACTGAACGGGTACCCTCCGTAGGTTTACTTGAGTAGCTACAGTAGACGTAACTGTTTTTTTTCTTCGTGTATTACAAGGTTTCCTATTGGAGAAATAAAAATAAAAAATAACAGGGCGTTTTGTGTTATTGCATCTTTTGCTGAGTATTTTTAATTGACTGCTATTATTTAATTTCGAAATTCGCTATTAGAGGGCATGACCGGTTTTATTACCACGGCTATATAGGAATCAAAGTTTTCAGAGATAATTTATTATAAACTTGAAATATAAATTTTACTATACTTATATAATTACTTGTAGTAGGGTCTAGTTGAAAATTTTGCGACGACAAATTTGCTGCCAACTGTTGTGTTGGTGGTGTAGACAATAGATTTGTTTGTTGTTGCGTAAACAAATATCTTGTTTTTTTTCCCTTAGAGTTATTTGTTGACGTTGAACAAATCGATTTTTTTCCCGATGGTATAACAGCTGCACTGACAGTTACAGGTGACTGAGTCTGTGTAGCTACTTGTACTTGATTCGTATTAGATGTTAGTGACTGTGTAAAAACATTTTCCGGAATTTCCGACATCTCGATTGCATCACTAGAACAAGTTGCAGATCCGTCCTGAGCTGTAAAAGCTAAAAAATACATAAAGATTCAAAAATTATTTATATGAGTTCTCTTACATCTATTTAAATCGTCGCAATATTATGTTTCATAAACTCTGTTCAAAACTAATTATTAAGAATGTAAAATAAAGCTTCTTTATAGCATATTCTTTCCACGCAACAAATTAGTGTAAGCTCAAAAGTGCTCGAGAAGTGTAACAGATTAATTGTTTACCAGTCAAAATTACTCTTGAACACGTCTCTACCCAAATCATCTTAAGTAATTGGGCTATTACTCATTTCCATGGTGTTTTTGAATAAAGAAAGAGTGAGGGAGGTCTCCACCGGATCGCTGCTATCTGTCAGCAAGTACAAGTAGACGACAGAAACTGCGCTCAGATGATCAGCACAGTACAGAAAAAGGGAAGTAGATGCCTGCGTGATTCCGCGGACTCCCTTCCAAAATTACATTATTAACACGATAATTAGCAGCATCTTTTTGACGCCACGAGAGCAAAAGGAAGAGGTTAAAATAGATTATTAGAGACCGAGAGAGAGAAAGAGGGGGGGCGGGAGAGCTAAGATTATATTAGATTACGTCTTATTGCTGTATGTGTTGTAAAAAAAAAACGGGAGAGGTGTCAGTGGGACACCTGGTTGGAACGAAGTTTCTCTATTTATTTATTTATTTATTTATTTATTTATTCATTTATTTACCAGAGTAGTACAAGTAATAAATAGTAATACATGTAGTACATGTTAGCTAACCTTCGGATATACTTAGTATATCCGAGGCAGCCAAACATCCTATTGGCAATGAAAACTACTACCGCGGGTCGGGGGAGCTAGTGTCGCCAAACCAATATGGCCGGCGCACAGTGGGATAAAATGGAAACAATTCGAGCCCCGCGGCAATTTAAATGGTACCGCCATAAAAATTGGATAGACCACCCTTTAAATAACGTATATTTTATGGAATCAGTGCTACAATTTCGAAATTTTTCGAGGCTTTAATTTTGACCGAAGCACGGGCCATAAATCTGCGAAACCCAGAAATCCAATTATCCATAAATCCAATAAAACCAACCAACCATTTACCTAATAACTAAAAAACTTTAAACTTATGACCTATAAATCTCATTTATAAAAGCCTATAAACTTACTTATTACGTAAATGGCTGGTTGATTTCATTGGATTTATGGATAATTGGATTTCTGGGTTTGAAACGGTCACGACTTTTCTCGGTCCTGTAGTAATTTAGATTTATGCAAAAAATCTGTAATTTAATGATTTTACTAGAAAAAATCAGTGAATGTTTACTAGTCTGTGTCGTCTTTCTGACTGCAGACTAAATAGAATGATTTTATTTAATCTCTGGTGGAAAATAGAGCAGTGAAACTGCTCGACAGACTAGCGACTGGGCAGTGCCAACTAAGTAATAAGAACAATTGACGTATTTCTACAGTTAAAAAGTTATATTTACTAAAAAAAAAATAATTTCAATTATCCGTATTCACAATCGATTGTTGGTTAAAGTAAGTTTTACAATGTGTGAATTAACTACTCACTACTCTATTCTTATATACATAATATTATGTATTCCAACATGGCGCCAGGACGCAAGCCTCCTGATAAGCGTCCCGCATTTTTTGCTTGTCATACGGAACAAAAAGTGGAAACAGTGGTGTGCATCATCTGTGATGAGGCTTTCCACGTAAACTGTCTCAATGAGATATCGGACAATTATAAACACCTGGGGAAACACCTTATAATCTGCCCCGAGCACACAGAGAAGAACATAACCTCTAAAATCGAGGAGAAAAGCCTGACTGAAACAGAAAGAGTACTAATTGCACAGATAAAATCTAAGACCACTGAAGAAATAAGAAGAGAAATACTGGCTGAGATTGAATCTAAAACTGCCGATCTATACAGTTTAGAATCAAGTATAAGTGACACTGAGATGGAGTTTGTGAAAACAGAGGTTAAACTACTAAGAACTCTGGTTGCTGAACTTACGGAGAAAAATGATCTACTAAAAGAAAAACTACAAAGAAACTCAAATCAGGCTACTCACAAGACATTCACGTACAGAGATGCAGTAAGACAACAACAACAAAAACCGCTGAATAAAAAAGTACCGAAAATCACAGTCCAGAAAAGTGAAAATAGTGAAGTTGATATTAAAGAAATAGGTAAATCGGTAATAGATTGTTTAACAGCACAAAAGTGTATACAAACAAAGAACATATTTATAAATAAGAAAGATGAAGTTATTATTAGTTGTACGAGTGAAGATAGTGTCGCACTAACTGAAAGTGTACTTAAAGAAAAATTGAAAGGTCTGTGCAATGTAAAAAAGCATGAACTTCATAATCCGAAGATAAAAATTATAGGTATAGACAACCACACTAATATGGATTTGGAAGAAATAGAAGAAGATATCAACACCAGAAATTTCAATGACTTCACAAGGAAAGGTAAAGTGCTGCACATGTACACCAGTAAATTCAGTAAACAGTGCACTGTGTTGATGGAAGTGCCTGCTGAAGTATATAAATATGTAAGAGACAATAGAAATAGAGTGTATGTAGGCTATCAAAATTGTAAAGTCTACGATTTGATAAACATTGGACCGTGCAATAAGTGTGGCAGGTTTGAACACAGTGAAAAGAAGTGCCGCAATGAAACCGTATGCTTGAAATGTGCTGAAAGTCATAATACAAGTGAGTGTACAAGTGAAACCGTTAAGTGTACAAACTGTGCATTTAGCAATGAAAAGTATTCCACAAAACTTGAAACAAAACATACTGCATATGACACTAACCTCTGCTCTATTCTGAAAAAGAAAATTGGTAAGTTCATTGACTCAACGGACTATCCGATGAGCCCTTCATTACCATCATTAGACATGTACAATAGGAGGAAATCTACAAAACAGCAGGTACCGGCGGATGATAACATGGGTAACAAGGAACTAGAAGAACCAAGCAAGATGAATCCGAATGAAAAACAAAATACTCCACAGCAACTGAAACTAGACAAACCTCAGATTGTGAGGGTTGTCACAAGAAACCAACAAGCACTCCAAAAACAGAAGCAACAACTGGATCAGTACACTACTCCACCGACGGCTCGCAAAGATAAGAAAGTCAAAGATAACAATAAATAGGTTATAATGGCTACTTTTGATTACTTAGATATAATCCAAAATGATTCTTTTCAAAAGGAAAAAACATGTAGTAGTGTAGATATTTTTAATAAAATCAGTAGTAGTAAAAACGATACGATCATGCATATAAATGTCAGAAGCATGAATGCTAATTTTGATAAAGTAAAAATACTAATTGAAAGTTTAGCTACAAAACCATCTATTGTTGTCTGCACGGAAACTTTTCAACAGTTTAATTTTAAAATATACGAATTAAAAGGATCTGACTATGAATATAAGTGTTACTATAACCATAGTTCGATAAACAAAAATGATGGCGTAATGATCTTTGTAAATATAAATTTAGAGCAAACAACTGAAGTGGTTGAAACTGGGAGGATTAAAGTTATAAATACGATCATTAAACTTAATGATAAAAACAAACTTGAGGTGTCAGCAGTTTATAGGTCACATGGGATTCCTAAATCTGAATTTATTTTAAACTTAAATAAATTTTTAATTGAGAAGAACAATGTCAAAAATCATCTAGTAATAGGTGATTTTAACATTGATCTATTAGAATGTGATAATCTTAGTCAGGAATTCCTATGTAATTTTTACGAGAAAGGGTACATCCCTGGTTTTGTTGGTATCACCAAGCCGCCAGTAGGACTCGCTAAGGGTTCCTGTATCGACAATATCTTCATCAAAACAAACAATTTAGCAACAACTACATATAAAATAAAACTTTCAATAACAGACCACTACCCAATATTTATTGCAATAAATAGGATTAAGAAAGAAAAAAAACAAACAGAAACCTTTTTAAATTACAAAAAACTAATAAATATCGCAAGTATTAAAAACTGGAGTGAGATATTGTCGATGGAGGATCCTAACTTGGCGACGGATAAGCTGCTGAATGAGATTAAAAATTGTATAAATATAGCTACCACCAGAAAAAGAAAGAGTAAACAAGGCGGAAGAAAAAGCTGGATCACAAGTGCAATCATAAAATCATGTGAAACTAAAGAATTTATGTATAATTTATGGCAACTGGATATAAGCAATCACCAACTCAAATCTCAGTATAAAAAATATTCTAAAATTTTAGATAAAGTTATTAAAGATGCTAAAGTCAAATATGATAAAAACCTAGTCCAAAGCAATACGAACAATCCAAAAAAGCTGTGGGAAATTATAAATAGTAAAATAGGCAATAAAAAATCCAAGGAAGCCATAAATCATATAAAAATTAATGACAGGAAAGTAACTGATAAAACAGAAATAGCCAACAATATGAACAGCTTTTTCAGCGAAATAGGTCGAGAGTTGAGTGAAAAAATTGTTAAACCAGATAATGCGGAACTCATACTACCACCCATGAACCCAAATTCGATTTTTATTAACCCAACGAGCATGAGTGAGGTAATATCAGTAATCAATGCTTTAAAAATTAGAAGTGGTGGAATTGACTTGATAAACTCCAAGACCCTGAAATTAATAGGAAGCTATATAGCTGAAGCACTAACCTATATTATTAACTTATGCATTCAGAAAGGTGTTTGGCCTAATGCACTCAAGAATGCAGAAATTGTGCCAGTTTTCAAATCAGGTGAAAAACATAAAATCACAAACTACCGGCCTATTTCGCTAATATCTAATGTAGCAAAAATTTTCGAGAAAATAATACATAATAGACTGTATGATTTTGTTACTAAAACTAATATAATCTCCGAACATCAATTTGGTTTTGTTAAGAAAATAGGTACAAAAGATGCACTAAACTATTTAACAAACATATTGTACAATAATGTTGATAAGAGCATCCCGACTATTGTAACTTTTCTCGACCTGGCTAAGGCCTTCGATACAGTGGACCATAGTATCCTACTTGATAAACTATACTGCATAGGAATTAGGGGGCAGGCTTTATTGCTACTCTCTAGTTATCTCAGTAATAGATATCAAAGAGTTAGAATTGATGGTAGTGCTGGTGACTACTTACTAATAAATACCGGGGTGACGCAAGGTACGATACTTGGGCCACTGTTATTTATTCTGTACATAAATGATATCCTTCAAGAGATACCTCAGGAAGCTATTCTGTCATACGCCGATGATACTGCAATAATTGCCTCTGGGGACAGTTGGTTGGAAGCTCAAGATAACATGAATAACTTTTTGTTGCGCATACACAAATGGCTTGCGGTAAATAAGCTATCTTTAAATGTAGATAAATCTGTGTGTATGACCTTCGGGAGCTACGTCGACAGTGTTCCAGATCATTTAGACGTAAGGATACAGGACAAAAAATTAACTAGAGTAGGAAACCACAAATATCTGGGAATAGTTATTGATTATAATTTGAAGTGGGAGATGCATATGTTACATATTATTAAGAAAACTAAATATCTAGTGTATATCTTTTACAAAATTTCTAAATCAATGCCAACGGAGACTTTAATGATAATATATTATGCTTTTTTCCACAGCATTATAAGCTATGGCATCATAGCGTGGGGAGGTGCGTATAAAAATTACAGAGATTTGATACAAAGAATTCAGAAAAAAATTTTAAAAATTATAAATAAAAACAATTTTGTGACGCAAAATAACCCTCTAAATCTTGAACAACTGTTTACTCTAGAGGCTTTAAAACTCTACTATCATGATCTCAAAACGCAATACCATAACTCAAAGAGTATTACTAGAAATAAGAGCATAATTGTACCTATAAATAAAAAACGAATAAGCGATAAAAATAGTTATATAAAAGCTATCTCAACGTTTAATTCACTACCAAACGATTTGAAAGTACTAGATATAGGCAAACCTAGTCAATTAAAAAGAATTAAGGAGTGGATTAAATCAAATTGTTGATATTTAAAATAGTCTATATATGAAAATATTGCTGTATTTAATTTGTTGAATATACAAATCTCTATGTGCATGTAATGCCGATATAATAAGAGAAAAGTAGTATGGAGGCTACTACTTTTTGCGTAAATATAGGTTAATTTTTAGTTTTTAAGTTATTTTTATATTTTTTTTGTATTGTATAATTATAATGCCAGTGCGATCAGATAACCTTGTTTATCTTTGCGGGAATGCGGAGTATATTATAATATCTCTGTATTTTTCCTTTCTGGCTAAATAAATAAATAAATAATAAATAAGTTTTCTTGTCTAAAATATTATAAAAGAGCAGGTATAGCATATGTTAGCCAGCGATAAAATCTAAAAGTGCAGGATCACCAAAGAAATGTATTAGCCGTATGAGATCTAATGTGAGAGACAATATCTTGGCATATACACTTGATATCATGGTGTTATGTGCACTGTATTAAAGTTATACAACTAATTATATGCACAGAAACTCAAAAAATAGTTTAGAAACAGACTACAATGACACTTTTTACTCATCTGCCTTGGTTGGGCAGTTCGAAGCGAACCCCATGGCTCGAACGTGGAAATTTACCCATAGATGTTTATATGAAAATCAAAAATATATCAGTTGAGGTAAAAACAAGTTGATGTATTGTTTCAACATGTCAAAACAAATTTAGATGTAAAATTTCAAGTCACTAGCTATGATAGTTTTGAAATGAGAGCCAAAACTAGATTTTAATAATTACTTGTTTTACGATAACATGGTTCCACAACTTTGTTTTGGCTCTCATTTTAACCAGAAACAGACGTATAATACCGCCAAAGTGCTTTAAAGCAGTTAGTGGTAAAAATAACTACATAAGAGCGATACAAATTATAATTGTCTTCCAAAGAAGAAATTTAATTTGAAAGTCTTAGATATTAGCAAAAAATATAATAAGAAGAAAATTAAAAACTGGATAAAGGCAAATATAATATAGAATGATTTGTATAGTACAGGTAATATTCGAATTATAACTGTTATGGTTTTGGGTTTCTTAACTCGGTTCAGGATTTTTTGAAGATTTTGGACCCTGGTTCTAAGTAGTTTTAAGCAGTTTTAAATAGTATGTATCATACTGTAGCTGTGTCTACCTCTATTGGGACTTTAAAATTGCAATGCGAAACCTGGCGGCTCCTTGGCGAACTAACAGTAATGGCGTCTGTAAGGGTACAAGGTCCCATGATGTTTTATGGGAATCGAATAGTATTTTGCTTTTAAAGTAATTATATACTGTTTTTTAGATAATCATTTTGCATAATTATCTTTTTAATCTAATTTTGAACTAGATGTGATGTATTTATGAACTTTAGAGTGCACACCACCTTTAAACTCTTAAAAATAAACTTCTTATAAATAATAACAAAAATAAAGTATAATTGTTATATAATTTTTATACTAATATGAGGTTATATTACCTGTATTTTTACCATGGTTAATCCATATTAGCACCTACTTACCCATGGTGACTCTCCTAGTCCGGGGGCCCACAATACTTCCCGTGGCCAATTGGAGGTCCAGTCACACACCAAGACTTTTCTTACGTATTTTTACCCGCTGAATCCGAATCGCGAGGGTGGATTGCTGTAAAATGCGTCTAACAAAAGTTATAAACAATTTATTGTTGAAAAATCGAAAATCTCGGTTAAAACTCGGGAAGAACATTTCTCAAAGAATTTCACAACTGCAGAATTGCAAATATTAATTAATTGTTTAGATTAGATGTATAAATGTTTAAACAAAGGTTCGCATTATGAAATGAACGAAGCGCCCGCGAGAGATACACCCGAGGTGTGACTGAGCGCGCCTGACGCGCGCGGTCGGTAAGGCAGGTTACGGTCGACCGCATTGAAAAATAACAAAATAGCAATTTTTACTAGACTGATGGACTTTTACTATCAAACTAAGTGTATTCGGTATAAACATTAATGAAATAGCTTTGAGAAATGTTTTTCCCGAGTATAAACCGAGATTTTCAATTGTTCCATAATTTAAGGGGGTCTCAAACCCAATTTTTACCGACCGAGTCGATAGAACGAGTACTCGGTAGAAAATTGCTTGAAACTAAATAAATACGGTGAATTATCAAAAACCAAGACATAGTTGCCCTTCGTCTCGGAATCATCTACCACAATGCAAAGTTTCAAGTCAATATTTAAATGCGTTAACAAATGGCATTTGAACAAAAACCAGTAGCTGCAGCGTGTGCATGTTGAAAATTTCGTTCAAATGCCATTTTTATATGCGTTGACAGATCGACTTGAAACTTTGCACATAGATATAAAATGATGAGAGAAAGGGCAACTATGTCTTGGTTTTCCATAATTTGAACAAAAAAAAAATAGTTTTATTATCATCCAAGCGACGCCGAACAGCTGTTCGTTGCTCTGTCCGCGGCTCTGGCGAAGTGAGTACGACGACTGCGCATACATTGTGCGCGACGATCTGGGGACCTACTGGCGTCTGCGGCGACACGTTCACGCAGCCGCCACTCGCCAGCCGTGCCTTGTGTTTTGACGTTTTGAAGCTGCATCCCGGCCTTCGCTCGTTCGGTTCAACTTCAAGTTATTCAAAGGTATTAATTGTATAAGTGCAGCACGTCGACGCGATACAGCAGTGTTAGTGTGCTAATCAAAAGCGCATATGTTTTCAAGCAGCCTCCGCTCAGCGCGATCTCGCTCGCGGATCTGCTGCTCACGGCGAGACTCGCCAGTGCTTCGTTTACTTCTAATGCAGTGCGAGAAGTATATAAAAGTGATGCTCCGGAATATCAGCTACGATGCAGTGTGTGAGTGTCAGTCCGTCAAGGAGTGCTGCAGTAGAGGAAAATACGCAACTCCAGCAAGAAACTTGACTTTTTGCGCTTGGAGGTTATCCCTTGTTTTGGTGTCTGCTTCTGTTGCTGCTGCTGGTGCTCTTGCTGCTTCCACTTCTGCGTATACATTCAACTTTCAAGATGCATTCTAGATGTGGATCAACTATCACTGTTTGTGCTGCTACTTCTACGGCTGTGCTGGTACCTCCCTCCGACATACTGTCTGGATGAAGATTCGTCGACACTCAAAATTCACAAGTATTTCTTGTGTTATGTGCAGTGAAATCAGTGATTACGTGGTTTTATTATGTGTAGATGACTCTATAGCTGATTTACACTGTCTGTGCATTATAGGTTGGCATTGACGGCTACAAACAAGATGACTCTGGAGCTGGATAAAAACGGTCTGCTGCTACTGATGCTGGTTGGCGTTTCGAGAGGCTTCAGTTATCTGGATACGACTCTGAAACCAGGTTCACGCTCTTTGGTGGTTATGGCTGGCGTTGCTGAAGGCTTCAATCAGCTGAGGAGGACCTGGGAACCATGTTCACACTCACTGGTGGTACTCGCTGGCGTTGCTGGAGGCTTCGAACATCTGAGGACGACCATGGAATCAAGTTCACGCTCTCTGGTGCCNTCTCTGGTGCTACTGGGTGGGGTTGCTGGAGGCTTCAGTCATCTGAGGATGACCTTGGAACCAGATTCACGCTGTTTGTTGGACAGGTTAGCGTTGCAGGCCCATTTAAATCATCAGAAGACAGCCCTGGAGCTGAAATGACGCTGTTTGCTGGCCTGGTTAGCTTTGCTGACCTGTTTCAATCATCTTTAGACGACCCTGAAGTTGGAAGTTGCTGGTATATATTCTACAGCTGTACATTCAAGGATCTACAGTAGGTCCTCGACCAGGGCCTGCTGTTACTAGTACGGAGTCCAGTGCTGCTGGAGTTACTGGTCCACAGTGTACTCCAGCTGCATATTCAGGGGCCACTGCTGCGACTGCTGTGTGTACAGCTTTTGCTGCTTATATTCATACAACTTTTGCTGCTGCTGCTACTCGAGCTTGGTCAACTGCTGCTGCTGCAATACAAGCAACTCCTGCAACAGCTGTATGTTCAGGATTCCCTACTGGTCCTCGACCAAGATCAACTAGCTGCTTATACTAGTAATCTCCTTTTATACGGCTAATTAAGTAGCTTCTGACGCTTCTTGTTCCTTCCAAAGCTTTTTGCAGGCTAAACTTTGTGACGAGACGCAAGTCTCGCACATGATAAACACGGCTCCGAGTCAATCAGCTGACGCCAGCGAGCGCGCGCGCGCTACGAACAAAGGCGAGTCCGCACGAGCGCGAGAATCTACTAACAACTCAGCGGCGACGCGTCAGGCGGCGCGAGCGGCGCACCGCAAACACACCTATATAAGGCGGGCCGCACGGCACAGCGGTCAGTTCTACTCGAGCTGAACTCCTGGCGGCATCGTGCGCACACGTTACGGAGAGGAACAGCTAGAGATAGACCGACGCCAACGACGTCGTCTCGTGAGCACACGTGACGACACTGTTGGCGAACCCGAAACTCCGAGTTGCCGTCGTGAGCACACGAGACAACCAGGAATAGTCGAACAGCGCCGAGTCTCGTCTACGTGAGCACACATAGCCGATACCCGACGTTGACACCTGTTCCTGAATCCCCGTCCCAAGGGACTGGTTGTTTTCCCCACCACCATGAGCACACGGGGCTGAGAAAATAACTAAAGCCCCGCCAACGATTCCCCAGGTCGTGCGCACACGTCCTGGTGAAACAGCGGCCGACTCCTGCCCGTGCGAAACCGACCACACGCCGACCTCTCGAGATTCGCCTTGTCACTGTGAGTACACAGGACTAGGAGAAGAACGAGACGAGCGACCTTGATCCGTAGAGCCGTGCGCTCATGACTCTATGGACTCGAGGGAAACCTAACCTCCGAAAACCCGTCGATGTCCCGAACCCGTGTCACCGTCCGAAACTCCGATACCGCGCCCGCTAAAACGACAAATGCACCGAAACCACGTAACTCCGGCAACGTCGTGTTGATGTACCGTTAACCGCACTAGATTAAGCTAAACCGATTGTAAAGGCGAAATATCCAAAACAAACCGCGATTTCGATTTCTGTTCCAGATGGAGACTAATAATTGAACTATCAACTTGTTATCATAATTACTAGAATATATCTATTTTGTTATTAATTGCATAAACAGTCTCTTCAATTAACCTTTCCCCTAACCAAATTCTGGCGTTCTGCCGACTACTCAACACACGGGGAAAGTCGAACCGTTACAATTTTGTTGCAAGTCTATATGATGATATAGCACATCTATATAAATTTAAGTTTTTAAGATTTGTGTGGTTAAAAATTGTATATCTCAAACCTCATGTAACATATACACTTGAAACTTGATGCAAGCCTGTCATATGTATTTCAACATATTTATACAGTTTAGTGACTTAAGTGTAACCAAAAGATCTATCTTGTTCGAAAACACTTGCGCCAAAAGCGTATAATTTAACTTTATACAATGCATCATTTATACATAAACTCATTTTTTTCAAATTTCTGGCAAAAAAAATTGCACATCTCAAAAGTAGTTTTTTGTCATAAGAAAAGCGTGTATTCGAAACACGTGTGTATATGTGAAATACACGTAATTATTTATTAATTTTTATAATATAAAAAAAAAGTGAGCCGTCACGGGACGCCTGGCAGATGTGAAACATTGAAATTTATGGTTATTGAAAGAAGTTTATATAAAATAAAGTAAATAAATATTTTTTGTTTTGTAACATAAAAACTGAGTTTTATGAAGGTATGTAATGATATATACGAAATGCACAGTTATTTTCCTCTCTTAAAAAAGTGATGTGAAGCATTTAATTGATGTCCAATTGCCTGGTACAAGAATTAAGGAACGCGAATTAGAAACGCAACATAACCTACAAACGCTTTGAATTGTTGATGCTTAGCAGGCGGCAAAATTTAAAATCATTCTGGGGTCGTATTCAGCGTTTTTAACGCGCGTTAAATCAAAATAACGTAACGCCGTCGATAAGCGTTAATATCGTTATTTTGTTAACGCTGCTACGTGTACTGCAGTAGTAGAACAAGATAATATCAATTCATAAACCTAAGAAACATGGATTACCGGGCTGGGATAGCCGAAAGAAACCAATTAATTAATAAATACTATAGATAATTAAAAAAAAAATCTCCTATTATTTCTCTATCTTATTATTACGCTACACTTTTATCGATTAACGTATTGTTCTAACGCCAGCGCTATTCGTTAAATATTCGGCTTTAACGCATGCGTTATGCGGATTTTAACGACGTTGAATACGGCCCCTGGAAAGATATAATTGATGGTATAATATGAGGTGCGCGAAGCGCACTTAAATTTCCTAGTATTGTACAAAATGAGTGTAGTCGAAACACGTGTGATGTATATACGAAATACAGATCATTATGTATAGGCATTTTTCGTTATATCATATCTGCGTGTACGGCAACACGCAGAGTGAGTTTCGATATTGCAAATTTTTGTAGTGGTTGACGCCAGATGGCGCCAGAGGTTATTATAAGCACTACCTGCACTACCGGCCGCAAGGTCGGTAGAATCGCAGAAATGGGTTTGAGACCCCCTTAAATTGTTTATAACCTTTGTTAGACGCATTTTACAGCAATCCACCCTCGCGATTCGAATTCAGGGGGTAAAAATACGCAAGAAAAGTCTTGGTGTGTGACTGGACCTCCAATTGTCCACGGGAAGTATTGTGGGCCCCCGGACTAGGAGAGTCACCATGGGTAAGTAGGCTTGCGGCCGGTAGTGCTTATAATAACCTCTGGCGTCATCTGGCGTCAACCACTACAAAAATTTGCAATATCGAAACTCACACTGCGTGTTGCCGTACACGCAGATTTGCTATAACGAAAAATCNTAATGATCTGTATTTCGTATATACATCACACGTGTTTCGACTACACGCATTTTTTACAATAAAATAATTGTGCATTTCGCATATACACGCGTGTTTCAAATACACGCTTTTGATGTGAAACATCTAATGGCGCGGCTCGGGGGTTCAACCGAATGGTTTTGTCGTGACGCTTTCTCCTCTCGTGCCTCTACAGTGCGCTTCCCTCTCCGCTCTCTCTTGCCTCTACACGCGCTCACCTTACTCGCCTCTATAGCGCGCCCTCTAATACGGGAGAGAGAGAGAGAGAGAGAGAGAGAGAGAGAGAGAGAGAGAGAGAGAGAGAGAGAGAGAGAGAGAGAGAGAGGAGAGAGAGAGACAGAGAGAGAGAGAAGAAGAGAGAGAGAGAGAGAGAGAGAGCGCACGTATGCGTGTGCGTATCTGTGAGTGCGCTTTAGACCGCGATGGGTCTAGACTATAGAGTGGGTTTTATGCGTGACTGTGCCTATCGTGAGTGCTTGCAGTATACGGGCCGCGCGTATAGTCGCTTACTTGTATACACGGCATCGTCTCGTGCTGTACATTTGGCGTTCGACGCTTACAATCGATGCAGTATTTATAAGATACCTTGATGATGTTATGTCTAACACTTTCGTCGCATATTTTAGTTATCATCGGCCAATCGTCACTGTAATACCATCACAAACATTGACTGCTAGTATTACAGAAATAACTGATGATACGTCTGACAATATTTAACAGTATTGCAGAAGTGTAAATATTTGTAATATATTTCTAAACAAAAATATTAATACTTGTTACTTTCATTTTACACTTCCTCCAATACAACATCCTTTCCATTACATACCTTCATAAAACTCAGTTTTTATGTTACAAAACAAAACATATTTATTTACTTTATTTTATATAAACTTCTTTCAATAACCATAAATTTCAATGTTTCACATCTGCCAGGCGTCCCGTGACGGCTCACTTTTTTTATATTATAAAAATTAATAAATAATTACGTGTATTTCGCATATACACACGTGTTTCGAATACACGCTTTTCTTATGACAAAAAACTACTTTTGAGATGTGCAATTTTTTTTTCCAGAAATTTGAAAAAAATGAGTTTATGTATAAATGATGCATTGTATAAAGTTGAAACTTGGTATAAAAGCCCTGTATAAATTTGTTGAAAGACATAATTGTTATGTCTTTCAACAAATTTATACAGTTTAGTGACTTAAGCGTAGCCAGAAGATCTAGTTTGTTCTAAATTGTCGCTTTTAGCGCAAGTGTTTTCGAACAAAGTAGATCATCTGATTGTAGTAAGTGCATCAAACTGCTGAAATATAGTGAAATACATTACGAGGGCTTATTATATCAAGTTTCAAGTGTATACAATGCACCACTTTTGAGATATGCAATTTTAGTCAAAGAAATTTAAAAAAAAATTGAGTTTATGTACAAGTGATGCAATGTTTAAACTTGAAACTTGGTATGCAAGCCCCTGTTATATATTTCAACATATTTATACAGTATAGTGACTTAAGTGTAACCAGAAGATCTAGTTCGTTCTAATTATACGCTTTTGGCGCAAGTGTTTTCGAACAAAATAGATCTTTTGGTTACACTTAAGTCACTAAACTGTATAAATATGTTGAAATACATAACACAGGCTTGCATATCAAGTTTCAAGTGTATATGTTACATGAGGTTTGAGATATACAATTTTTAACCACACAAATCTTAAAAACTTAAATTTATATAGATGTGCTATATCATCATATAGACTTGCGACAAAATTTTGGCCTGCAAAAAGCTTTGGAAGGAACAAGAAGCGTCAGAAGCTACTTAATTAGCCGTATAAAAGGAGATGTACTAGTATAAGCAGCAAGTTGATCTTGGTCGAGGACCAGTAGGGAATCCTGAACATACAGCTGTTGCAGGAGTTGCTTGTATTGCAGCAGCAGCAGTTGACCAAGCTCGAGTAGCAGCAGCAGCAAAAGTTGTATGAATATAAGCAGCAAAAGCTGTACACACAGCAGTCGAGGACCTACTGTAGATCCTTGGAGCTGGAGTACACTGTGGACCAGTAACTCCAGCAGCACTGGACTCCGTACTAGTAACAGCAGACCCTGGTCGAGGACCTACTGTAGATCCTTGATGTACAGCTGTAGAATGTATACCAGCAACTTCCAACTTCAGGGTCGTCTAAAGATGATTGAAACAGGTCAGCAAAGCTAACCAGGCCAGCAAACAGCGTGATTTCAGCTCCAGGGTTGTCTTCTGATGATTGAAATGGGCCTGCAACGCTAACCTGTCCAACAAACAGCGTGAATCTGGTTCCAAGGTCATCCTCAGATGACTGAAGCCTCCAGAAACCCCACCCAGTAGCACCAGAGAGCGTGAACTTGATTCCGTGGTCGTCCTCAGATGTTCGAAGCCTCCAGCAACGCCAGCGAGTACCACCAGTGAGTGCGAACATGGTTCCAAGGTCCTCCTCAGCTGATTGAAGCCTTCAGCAACGCCAGCTATAACCACCAAAGAGCGTGAACCTGGTTTCAGAGTAGTATCCAGATAACTGAAGCCTCTCGAAACGCCAACCAGCATCAGTAGCAGCAGACAGTTTTTATCCAGCTCCAGAGTCATCTTGTTTGTAGCCGTCAATGCCAACCTATAATGCACAGACAGTGTAAATCAGCTATAGAGTCATCTACACATAATAAAACCACGTAATCACTGATTTCACTGCACATAACACAAGAAATACTTGTGAATTTTGAGTGTCGACCAATCTTCATCCAGACAGTATGTCGGAGGAAGGTACCAGCACAGCCGTAGAAGTAGCAGCACAGTGATAGTCGATCCACATCTAGAATGCATCTTGAAAGTTTGAATGTATACGCAGAAAGTGAAGCAGCAGAGCACAGCAGCAGCAACAGAAGCAGACACCAAAAAAGGATAACCACCAGCGCAAAAAGCACAGTTTCTTGCTGGAGTTGCGTATTTCCTCTACTGCAGCACTCCTTGACGGACTGACACTCACACACTGCATCGTAGCTGATATACTTCTCGCACTGCATTAGAAGTTACACGAGGCACTGGCGAGTCTCGCCGTGAGCGCAGGATCCGCGAGCCGAGATCGCGCTGAGCGGAGGCTGCTTGAAAACATATGTCCTTTTTGATTAGCACACTAACACTGCTGTATCGCGTCGACGTGCTGCCCACTTATACAATTAATACCTTTGAATAACTTGAAGTGAACCGAACGAGCGAAGGCCGGAGATGCAGCTTCAAAACGTCGAAACACAAGCACGGCTGTCGCGAGTGGCGGCTGCGTGAACGTGTCGCCGCAGACGCCAGTAGTGTCCCAGATCGTCGCGACAATGTATGCGCAGTCGTCGTACTCACTCGCCAGAGCCGCGGACAGAGCAACGAACAGGCTGTTCGGACGTCGCTTAATGATAATAAACTATCTTTTTTTTTTTTTTTTTTTGTTCAAATTATGGAAAACCAAGACATAGTTGCCCTTTCTCTCATCATTTTATATCTATGTGCAAAGTTTCAAGTCGATCTGTCAACGCATATAAAATGCATTTGAACGAAATTTTCAACATCACACGCTGCAGCTACTGGTTTTTGTTCAAATGCCATTTCTTAACGCATTTAAAATATTGACTTGAAATTTGGATTGTGGTAGATGATTCCGAGACGAAGGGAACTATGTTCTTCGTTTTTGATAATTCACCGTATTTATTTAGTTTCAAGCAATTTTCTACCGAATGTCGTTCTATCGACTCGCGTCGGTAAAATTGGGTTTGAGGACCCCCTTAATTATGGAACAATTGAAATCTCGGTTTATACTCGGGAAAAACATTTCTCAAAGCTATTTCATTAATGTTTATACCGAATACACTTAGTTTGATAGTAAAAGTCCATCAGTCTAGTAAAAATTGCTATTTTGTTATTTTTCAATGCGGTCGACCGTAACCTTGCCTTACCGACGCGCGCGTCAGGCGCGCTCAGTCACACCTCGGTGGTATCTCTCGCTGGCGCTTCGTTCATTTCATAATGCGAACCTTTGTTTAACATTTATACATCTAATCTAAACAATTAATTAATATTTGCAATTCTTGCAGTTTGTGAAATTCTTTGAGAAATGTTCTTTCCCAAGTTTTAACCGAGATTTTTCGATTTTTCAACAATAAATTGTTTATAACTTTTGTTAGACGCATTTTACAGCAATCCCCCTCGCGATTCGGATTCAGCGGGTAAAAATACGTAAGAAAAGTCTTTGGTGTGTGACTGGACTCCAATTGGCCACGGGAAGTATTGTGGCCCCGGACTAGGAGAGTCACCTGGGTAAGTAGGTGCTAATATGGATAACCATGGTAAAAATACAGGTAATATAACCTCATATTAGTATAAAAAATTATATAACAATTATAATTATTTTTGTTATTATTTATAAGAAGTTTATTTTTCAGAGTTTAAGTGTTGTGCACTCTTAGTTCATAAATACATCACATCTAGTCCAAATTAGATTAAAAAGATAATTATGCAAAATGATTATCTAAAAACAGTATATAATTACTTTAAAAGCAAAATACTATTCGATTCCCATAAAACATCATGGGACCTTGTACCCTTACAGACGCCATTACTGTTAGTTCGCCAAGGAGCCGCCAGGTTTCGCATTGCAATTTTAAAAGTCCCAATAGAGGTAGACACAGTTACAGTATGATACATACTATTAAAACTGCTTAAACTGAAACGGTCACGACTTTTTCTTGGTCCTGGGTGCTTCTATTGAAAATAAAAGTTATTGATTTTTATTTATAAAAGTCGTGCACATTTACTGCTCTGCGTCGTAATTGTGACGGCAGGCCAAATAAAGTGATTTATTATGATTTTAAATATCATTATATAAATTAAATAAATATAATAATAAATATATTACAGGTCCGGGATACGAGGTAGTGGACGTGTATTCATCACAATAATAACTTTAGTTCATTTTTAACAAAAATAAATATATTCAATAAGATATTAAATGCGAAAATATTGCGTGTAATGTTGCATATATTTTCTATCACAAAAATTAAATAATATCTCTCTTTTTTGATTTTTACAAACGTATATATATATATATATATATATTATCTATATATATATCGGTGATCGAAGTCTTATTTTGACATAGGACAGTTTACGCAGATACGCTTAACTTTGCGTTATCTGTTATTTCGAAAGTTACAAGTGTGTTAATAAACGAATTTTCTATTAGAGTCTAAAGTAGATACGCCTTAAATTGCGTTATCTTGCCTGACTAGATAATTTAACAAATATAAGAAATATTCGAAATTTCTCTAAGTCTTTGAAAGGAACTGAAATTTTTCTAAGTCCAGACTGATACGCTTAACTTGCGATATCTTTGCTTGACTAGAAAATTGTATAAGTCCTTCAAAAGTGAGAAAATATTCTAAGTTTTTTACTACCAAGGCTTAATGGTTGCTTCTTGGTAGGACTAGTCCTCGCTTAAGTTGCGCTGGAGCTAAGTCTTTTTACTACCAAGGCTTTATGGTTGCTCTTGGAAGACTTAGTGCGCTGATAATTGCGCTGGAGCTAGTGACTGGCTCTAGGCCGCGAGGGTCCTTATAAAGGCTGCGGAGAGAGCGGGGATCGCACCGCCGAAAAAACGCTTACATAAAAATATCACACTCACATTCACACCTATGTACAAAACCCATTCACACAAGCGTACGGAGCTGCGCGCGCCGCGCCGCTGCTGCGTCGTAGCTCCCACTCTCACACTGTGCACGCCGCACCGCTCGCTACGCTGTATATATAGATATACGTGCTCGCTGCTGCCGCTGTGTATATCTATATCGTGTTTGCTGCTGCTGCTGCCGCGTCGTAGGTCCCGCTGCTGCCGCTACTGCCTGATGGCGCTGCTGTTGTTGTTGGCTGGCTGCTCAGCTGTGGCCCGTAGCTCTTGCAAGAGTGGGAGAGTACGCTTATTTTTGCGTGCTTTTTCTAAAAAACAAGTCGCGAGACTTTAATTTTTTGTAGTGTTTTTTTATTGATGACTCTGCGGAGCGGTGTGGGGTGTTACAAAACTACTTAGAACCAGGGTCAAAAATCTTCAAAAGATCCTGAACCGAGTTAAGAAACCCAAAACATAACAGTTATAATTCGAATATTATCTGTACTATACAAATCATTCTATATTATATTTGCCTTTATCCAGTTTTTAATTTTCTTGTTATTATATTTTTTGCTAATATCTAAGACTTTCAAATTAAATTTCTTCTTTGGAAGACAATTATAATTTGTATCGCTCTTATGTAGTTATTTTTACCACTAACTGCTTTAGAGCACTTTGGCGGTATTATACGTCTGTTTCTGGTTACACTGTTTGATGCTACGTATAATTTCTCGAGATCAACATAGTGGTATATTACGCATTCATATGCAAAAAATTGTTTGACATTTAATGGTATATCTCCATCAAAGTTATTCTTGTCCACAAGTTTTAAAATATTTTTCTGTGCTTTGTAGAAGGTCAAGCTTATTTTTAAAAGCACCGCCCGATGCTATGTTACCATAGGTTATGATGCTATGGAAGAATGCGTAATATATCAGCTTAAGTGTGTCGAATTGTTTATACTTTGACATCTTATACATTATATATATTAAATATTTGGTTCTCTGTATTAGACATTCAATATGCCTATCCCACCTTAGATTATAGTCGAATATAATACCCAGATATTTACATGACCCAACCCTGCTTAATCTATTATCCTGTATATAAATGTCCGGATCAACCGGAACACTATCTTTATAATTGCCAAAAGTTATATAAACAGTTTATGTTGCATTCAAGGATAATTTATTTAGTTTTAACCAAGTAGTTATATCGTCCAAATACTTGTTCATTTTACTTTCAACCTTATCCCAAGAGTCATCAGTTGCAATAATTGTTGTATCATCAGCATATGAGATAGAACTTTCATTCCGATCAGTCAATAAGTCAATTATATAAATTATGAATAGGAGTTCAGAAGTTCATTGAAGAACATTCGTATCTTTGAAAATTGAAAACCACGAGCAAATGCTTAAAATTATTTTGAATTTTTCTAATAACTTCTGAATTATAAATCAAAAAGTATTGATGTGTAATCTTTTTGGAAATGCCAAAACCTTATGAATAAGTTTAAATAATCTCTATTGTGTTATCACTTTAATTGACTGATTTGATATTTTGACCCTAATCACCGTATCAAACAAAATGTGAAATTTTTATCTCATGTATTCGAAGCCACAATGAATGATCGAATGGGTTCATTGTAGGTTTAGTTTTGTTAAGCAAGATATTTTGCACTATTATCAGGCTAACAATATCTAATAATTTATTTAATTAGACAGCATAACACAATGAATTAGAAGTTAATGACTTCTGGGTCTGGTCATGAGAGCAAGAAAGACTAGACCCACGGCAGCTCGCACGAGAGCGATCAAGAAAGGGGACTCGGGGCAAAGCCCATCAGTGCGAGAGAGAGGAGAGGACCACCATTACTCGTATGAGTAAAAGCAAGAGGAGTGTCACGACGCCGCGTGCACACCACTAGGCCAGTGAGCGCAAGAAAGATAGAGAGAGATAGTCGCCGCCTGGGAGGTGAGTAGCTCGCTATCTCGCTCACTCTCGCGTGCAACCTAGGCTGACCACGTGCGACTGGCCTAGTAATTTCCGCTGTGCGCAGCAAAAAAGAGCGCGCTACGGCTTACTAATAGGCCAAGCGGCCTGTAGTCACTAATCTACAGCCATAAGGACGGAAGATTGTCACCGGGCCCACTGGCATCGTTGGGAGCGACACGATGGCCATAAATACTAAAAATACTCGATAGAGATCGATTAAATTTTTCATCGAATTTGAAACCGTAACTAATCCCACTTTTTCTATTAGAACTCGATTAAAATCAATAGCATCGATTGTAGTCGATGAATTTCCGCACGGAAATTAACAATTTAAATCGATGTTTCATACCAACGATTAACCTTCATTGACTTTAATACTTATCTTTTGTATGGATTTCTATCGTCTTACATTGATTCTATTAATTTTAAGCAAGCTCTAATACAAAAACTGGGATTAAGATATAACTTCAAATTCAGTGTGTGTGTGTGTGTGTGTGTGTGTGTGTGTGTGTGTGTGTGTGTGTGTGTGTGCGCGCGCGCGCATGTTCGTATGTATACGCCTGCATCTCAGTTGTGTGTGTGTGTATGCGCATGTTCGTACGTATACGCCTGCATCTCAGCTGTGTGTGTGTGTGTGTGTGTGTGTGTGTGTGTGTGTGCGCGCGCGCGTGTGTGTGTGTGTGTGCATATTCATATGTATACGCCTGTATCTCAACTTCTACTCAGTGGATTTTAACCCACCAAGTCTTATTTTCTTTGTTTTTACTAGTATATAATGGTAAAAAAGTCCGTTTTTACATTTTGTATACGAGTTATTTTTTATAGTGATTTTATAGTTGTGAGATTTCAGTTTTTTCTTATAAAGTTATCAAAAAAGTTCATAAAAGTAAATAGCTTAAGGATGGGGACTTTATTTTTTTATATCTTATATTAAATCGTGTATAGAATGTAACATCATAAACTTTATAAAAAAAACTAAGAAAATTAGCCCGGGTAGGGCTTCCAAGACCCTTTGGAAGCTAACAAAAACGAATTTTAAGTTTAGAAAAGCTCAAAAATTGATCATTTTTAAAACAGTCCTGGCGATGAAACTTTCAATCACGGTACTTACCATTGAAGGTATCATTTCTAATGTATGTAACAAAGAGATTTGTGTTGTGGAAGTACTTAAGGTAATTTAAAAAAAAGTTACACTACTTAAAGCATATTCATCTAAAAATATCAATTTTTTAATGTCACTTTTTACACTTTTATTTAGATAAAATTTCAAGAACACATCCATTAGTACACAAATCTGTAGTTGTAAATCTTTATCCACAACACAAATCTGTTAGTTGTATATTGAAGAATAGTTATGCAAAATTTCAAGTCGATTCGATGCATGGTTCATCGCCAGGAACACTTTAAATTATAGATTTGTTAGTTTTCTGATGCCAAAATCAAGAATTTTTTAAATAGATTTTTCTCGATCAAAAATATTATATTTATAGATTTAAACTTCATAACATATATAACTTATCAAACTGTAATTTTATAACGTTATGCCATTTACAATAGAGTGCTTAACATCAAATTAATTAAATCCAACTATTAATCCAAAAATTGTCGATTTTCGAGTAGTGTCCGACCTTAATATGTATCATCGATATCTCAGAAACCATAAGGTTTTGAGAGCTGCGCAACGAACTTAGCCGAGACGCATAAAAAGTCCACCTCTTCCCAAAATTGTAGATGAATTTAAGCCTTTTCACTCTCGTAAACGTAGGACATAGAAAACTCTTTTTTTTCCAGTTTTTTATTTGTTATTCAAAAAATACGTAGTCAAATAAATTGAAATTCTTGTGGTATATAGCTTGATTCAGAACCTCTCATCATATATTTTTTGTGAGGATCTGATGTTTAATTTCGGAGATATGCCTTGATTCTGAAATTGATTCGGAGATATTCCTTGATTTTGTGAGGATCTGATATTTAATTTCGGAGATATGCCTTGAAAGTGAAATTTGTTGTACTTCTTGTAAACTGGGGTGATATGCTAATAAATTTTTTCTCCACACCTGCACCGAAAGTACACTTTTCCTCCCGGGCTTCTGGAGAGAAATGTGCATTTTCGGTGCTGGTGTGAAGAAAACTAGTGTACGCACCAAGGGAGGAAAATTGGACAGCCCATATCTCGTGTTTGTAACCCTCGCATTCGGCTCGGGTGGTAATTTACAAGAGATATGGACTGTCCAAGTTTTTTCCTTCCTAGGCCCGTAATTTACTATTATCCCTTCCACGAAGCGCAGGGCCGTGTTCAGGCAACGCTCAAGCTTCGTTGTCAATTCCTTTGACATCCCAATAAACAGAGACCCGCAGTAATCGAAGTAAGGAAATACCAGAGCCTTAATTAGCGAGAGCTTAGTAGGTTTAGGGAGAAAATAGCCTCCTTTACGTAGCCTTAAGAGGGAGGCGAAGCATTTCCTCGAGGTCACTGTGCATTGTTGTTTCCAAGTAAGCGTGCTGTCCAACTAGTCGGGGAGTCAGGGCATCAAAAAATACAGTTTTTCAAAGTTCATGTCATAAGCAATTTAATTGTTGGAATCGGTAGTTAACGACATACTGATTACAACCTGAAGGTCTCTATTATGAAGCAGGTCAGGAACATCATTATTATTGCAAAATAAGTTCGAAAAATGTATTTTTTTCAGCTTTTTGTGAATAGCTCTGGTGCTATTGGTTTTAGGAAAAAAAAGTAATCAAATGAAAGTTGTTTAGAATTAAATTCTCTACAAGAATAGTGCGGTGAAAAATAAAATTTTTTTTTTTAATTGCAAAATCGTTAAAAATGGAAAAAAACTGATATATCGAATGGAAAACCGCTGCCAAGTCATTGGCACTTAGCTTCCTCCTATTCTGCTAGTGGAAGATAATTACATGTGACAATCAACTCATTCTTTGATTTAAATATTCGCTACTATTCGATACTAAAAGGATAGGTTAGGAAGACACTTGTAAGGGAGGGGTATCAGGGGAGTGGGGGTTAAGGTGGATATCAAAAGGATAGAGCTCCGTGAACTCCTAAAATAACTTACATATATCGTAATAAAAAAATACCAGTAATTGCGGAATCGATAATAACGTCAACAACTGCAAGTAACAAAATTGCGGGTGGCTTCATTTTTTTGTGAAAAATAACTTTTTCACAAAAAAATTATTTTTCACGATTTCTACATACCCACAGCCGCCTTTCAGACCCTTGACGTTGTTTTCTATACTCCCATAATCGCCTTTTAAAATTTTAAAGCTCATTTCAGCACTCCCACAGTCGCATTTTAGACCATCGTAATCGTTTTCTGTATTCCCACAGTCGCCTTTTTGACCTTTGCAATAGATTTCTACATACCCACAGCCGCCTTTCAGACCCTTGACGTTGTTTTCTATATTCCCATAATCGCCTATTAAAATTTAAAAGCTCATTTCAGTACTCCCACAGTCGCCTTTTAGACCCTCGTAATAGTTTTCTGTATTCCACAGCTCCTGGGAGAGAGGTCTCACCGGAGATCCGCTCGGGACTGAAGCCCCGAGCTCTCTTAAGACGAGAGAGCGCGGGCGTCGGAGAAGGGGGAAAATATTCCAACCTTGTGGGTAGCAGTCTTTTAGGTACACTATTGTTGAATATATTGTATAAATCATATCATAATAAAAAGCAAAAATATTTTTTCAAAAATCGAAAAATGGCCATGAAATGGTCATAAAATAGTCTAAATCTTAAAAGAAAATTTACTCGAATTCAGAATCAGAAAACATATATGCACGTTCAATCTTATTAAGATCGATCACGTAGTTCCAGAATTATAACAGTATACGTACGCACGCACGCACGCACGCACGCACGCACGCACGCACACATACACACACACGGACAAAACCATCTGCACGGAATTTTATAAAACCATGAAAACTCTCAAAAATATACTAAGCTTTAATTATCAAATTATATGGTTTAAACAAAATAAATAATGTTTCAGTCACACAGATTATACAGGGTGAGAGTTTGAAGAATTTGAATTTATATCTTTTAAACTAGAAGGTTTCATAAGCTCAAAAAGAACCTAGCCGAAGTGATCAAAAGATCAATCTTTTCCTAAAATTTCAATCTCAATTTAAACCTTTTTACTCCCGTTAATCGTACGATATAAAAAACATTTTTTTTAGTTTTTATTTTTATCTCAAAACTAGTCGCCAAATTGCTTAAATTTTACAACTAGTAGATATCGTTGTTTTTATTTGTCGTGAATTTTTCAAAATATTTAACTATTTATTTATTGAGTTATATATGTTTATCGAAATAACTTTTATATCATAAAAATGAACAGATCAGTCAATCTAGAAAATCTTGCGGGAAAAAAGTAGACCAAATTATGTTCTTTTAGATACACTAATTGTTGAATATATTGTATAAATCATATCATTACAAAAAGCAAAAATATTTTTTCAAAAATAGAAAAATGGCTATAATATGGCCATAATATGGTCAGAATCATAAAAAAAAAATGACCTAAATTCAGAATTTAGAAAAATATATGCATGTCAAATTTATTACGATCCGTCCGACATGGTTCCAAATTATGGCGGTATACGCGCGCAACACACACACACACAACACACACACACACACACACACACACACACACACACATACACACACACACACACAGCCATCCGCACGGATATTTTCTAAAAACGTATGATTCGTACTCCAAACACCTCCAAATGCGTTTCCACGAAGTATTAGCAACACTGAAAATTGTACTATTACAAAGCTTCCTCTTGAGGAGGAAGCAAAATGCATATATCGACAAAGCAAGTGCAGAAAATGTTTAATCGTTATTGAAACTGCACTGAAGGATGTCTTTTGGTTAGTAGAACATGTGATTCCAAGGATTTTTTCCTATCTCAAAATGGCGGCCTATTGCAAAATTATTTGTCCAAAAACTTCGAGTAGCTGCGAATTTTGCGCCGATTACAAATTAATGAAACCAATTGGAATCGGTAGCTAATGATGTTCTTATTAAATGCTAAGGTTGTAATCAGTACGTCGTTAACTACCGATTCCAACAATAAAATTGCTTATGGCATGAACTTCCAAAACTATTCCCCTTACTACCCGACTAAACGTTACCCCGAGAATTTTTAGCGAGTCGCCTGGGATAATGATCTGTCTCTCAAAGACGATGTCTGGGAGGGATCGAGCAGAAATCTTCTTCTCGAAGCCCCGGGTGCCAAACCAGATGGCTTAAGTCTTCCGCGCATTGATTCTGAGTCCATTATCAGCTGCCCAACGTGCCACTGACTCCAGAATACTATTCGCGCTATCAACGATCAAGTCGGCGTTTGAAATCTTTCCCCGAACGTAAAAGCAGAAGTCGTCTGTATATAGGTGGTACTTGCAACCCGTGCACATGCTCGGGAGATCGTTGATATACAGCATTAATAACAGCGGCGCAGGGAGAGAGCCCTGCGGAACTCCACAGAGCCTTTCTAGTGGAGCCAAAGAGTCGCCCGATGAGTCACCACCACTTGGGAGCGATCAGAGAGAGAGAGAGAGAGAGAGAGAGAGAGAGAGAGAGAGANGGATTCACCACCACTTGGGCGCGATCAGAGAGAGAGAGAGAGAGAGAGAGAGAGAGGGAGAGAGAGAGAGAGAGAGAGAGAGAGTCGCCGCCTGGGAGGGAAGCAGCTTGCTGTCCTGCTCACGTCTGCGCGCAACCTAGGAAGACCACGTGCGGCCGAGTTGTAATTTCCGCTGCGCGTAATGAAAATAGGGCGCAGCGGCGGAACGGCTGACCACTCACGGAGAGGCCGAGATGACCTACAGCGGCCAATCAACGTCCGAGAAGAAGGAAGTTCGTCATTGGGGCCCGCTAGCGTCGTTGGAAGCGACGTGCCGTCCATCTTGACTTCACTCTGTGTCTGCTCTCGCGTACGTGAGGACGTCTTTTCGCACTCCGGTTTTTCTGTGCTCTTCTTTCGCGACCGAAAATTGTGTAGCAGCTCTGAAGCCAACCTCACGATTTCTCTCCGTCATTCGTCAAGCGGAAGTATTAATCCACAACGCTTAACGAAGTTGAAGCGTCGTCCGAAATTCGGTTCACGGCTCGGTCGTAGCAAAACCGCGAGTATCCGGATAAGTAAGCGCGACACGAAGCGCATCAAAGTAGATGATTTAGGTATTAAGAGTGTAGAAGTGCGAGTTAGATAGAGTCTCGGTGCGACAGATTCGTTTCGGTGTGCCACGTGGCAACGCGAGTGTCGGCCGTACTGGCCTGTGTAACGGTCGTGCGTGCGAGCTTATGTAGCGTAAATTTTCCGTTGTAAATTCTATTGTTTCTTAGATTGGGTTTAGAGTTATTTTGCGACAACACGTGCTCGCAACTAGTGTGCATTTCGGTCATAAAGGAAGGTGTGATAAAGTCGTAATTTGTAATAGTCTTGTTACTCGGAGAGAATAGGCGTGTGAATCGACGCGCGTATAGTGTGAGGCCGATTTGAAGGGACTCACTTGTGCTGTAGTGAGTGTATGAGAGTAGTGTGTGTACGCGCTGCGTCGCGTATTTACGCTTACGATTATTAAATCGATGACATATTTAGAGTAGATTTATAGGTTAGTTTAGGAAAATTTCCAGGCATCGCTGAAGGACCTTGCGACTCCGCTGAAGATTTCTCACAATTTAATATTTATTTGGATAGTTTAGGGATTAATTTAGCCAGACAAATATTTCAATAAATTACAACATTCACTACTATTTTCCATACCAAATACTGAGTTTGTTTTATTGTACATGAGACTCTTTTTCCACCACACACATTTAGGCCGGATTATTATTCAGTAATCAGACCGACTACTAATCCCGGGTAGACGGTTTAGAGGATCCCCCTCTGGGACGATTGCTCACGGAGCTAGCTAAGCGAGAGCCACCTGGCACCCATTAAAATAACTGAGATTGGTGGCTACGCGATTGAATATTCGCACGGGAAAATTTCTCTCTATGTTTTCGTGTTGGGAGTCATTTGCGATTGTTACAACAAATTATGCTAATGAATGCTGCCCTAGTCTGCTTAGTCAGGCCTCGAAGATGAGCATCATATAAATATATACTACTTATGGCTAGATACATTATTAATGTTGTCTTATATTGCTTTTTTACATATACAATAATAATTTTTTGTGCTGCAAGTCAGTATTAAGAAATTACAAAGGCACGATGACCCGAAGGTTTTAATATCAATACCAGATTATGCCTATAACCTTGATTTATCAATTGATATTCCTATTTCTTGCAACATACGCATGTCCCCTACCATTTTAAGAATTACGTAGATACTTTTTTAGTTCTAGCAGCCATCTTTATGACTATTTTGATTTTTATAGTGATTGGATAAAAGAATTTAATATTATAGGCATAGGTATAAAAGTTAAATATTCATTTTCATCACTTTTTAATTTAAACTATATTATGATATGTTGCTATAAGCCAAGTCCAGCTCCAGTTGTGGTGAACTACGTGTTACGTGTTACTGCTCTTCTACTTGTACTTAAAGCTAGCTGCGAAACGTTGCTGGTATTGACAGTCATAAAATGTACTAGGTTATAAGTGTCAAATTTGCATAAAAATCACTTATTAGCCATTATTTCATGTATGTTTTCTACTAACTTCTAGTAGGTCAGACCCATTCTAAAATTTGACAGCTACTTTTTTACTATAAAGAGGTATCTTTTCATCGTACGAAAGTAGTCAAAGTCCGGATCAAACCCGCAGATTCCACATTATAAGGTTTAAAATGCATATAAGATAACGTGTACTCCGACAACTGAACGAATTTCGTAGGCGCAAACAATCAGCTTAGCGATCTTTTCGATCTTCTCAAATCAGACGATTTCTAATCCACGGTGGGTGCCAAAGCTCTTTCTTTGAACATTCAATGGCATTTCAACCCGCCACTATCTACACACTTCAGAGGTTTGTGGGAGGCCGCAGTAAAATCTTTTAAACACCATTTCAAACGCGTAGTGCGAGGCCACCTACTTACTTTCAAAGAATTCTACACCCTCGCTATCGAAATAGAGGTTATTCTAAATTCGCGACAGCTATGGTCGATTTTTTCTGATCCTAACGACTCCATTGCATTAACTTCCGCACACATTCTAATAGGCAGACCCCTTACGGTACTTTCCAGTACTAACTTAACATCTGTTCCAGATAACCGCCTCTCCGTCTCAAAATTCATAACGAAGGTTTGTCAGCACTTCTGGAGGCGATGGCATCTGGAGTATCTTAACGAACTCCGACAGTGTCAGAAGTGGCATGACTCCACTGTAGAGACTGTACATCCTCATCGATCGAAAACCGCCATGTACCCAGTGGCGGCTAGCGGCCGTTTAAGAGGTGCATCCTGGACACGTCAGACTCGCTAGAGTCGCTATCGTTCGAACATCTTAAGGGTTTCTGAAACGAAACATCATGCAGCTGTGCCCGCTACCGACTTCTCCAACTGAAGAAACGAAATGAAAATATGTACACTCATCAGAATCACACAAACACAGTCAGAGACACCGTCGAGACTCAAGAAAGATGATCCGCCGAGACAACGGCGCGCTTTATTTTATTTTGACTTCGGAATGGACAAAATTAAATAGCACCTCTTAGAAATAAGATGAAAAAAGAAAAAACAGAATTAGAAAGCTTAAAAATAGTAGATTAAGGGAAAATTAGTCGCGTTTCAACAGCGCCCTATCTATACCCTCAAAACTCACTCCCAAAATAAGAAATAGGTATAAAAAGTTACATTTTCTGCCCTCTTGTTTAAAAAATAATTTTTTAAATAGACCTCGTGGGTAGATCTATATGTTGGGTCGCTGAATCTGAATCCGGGGTCCGTTTGTCTCTATCACGTAAATGTCGAGGTTATTTGGAGGTCAAATTGATAAAAGTCCGTGAAAAAATCTGAAAAAATACATGTATATGTTATTTGGGTCATTGAATCCGGATTCAGAGTCCGTTTGTCTCGACCACGTCAGGGTCAAAGTCATTTAAAGTTCAAATTGATAAAAGTCCGTAAGAAAATGTGAAAAAATGCATGTATATGTTTTTTTTTTTGGTCGCTGAATCGGAATCCAGGGTCTGTTTGTCTTTATAACGTTAGGGTGTATCTATGTAAATTGAGTTTATCATTAAGTAGAATCCAAATCCGGTGTAGATTCCGCTCGATTAGCTTTATGAAGGTCACTTCAAGGTTATGCGATTGTTACATTTTGAATTTTTTGCTAATAACTATTTTTTACACAAACAATAGATTATTGGCAACAACTCTCCATAATTTAAAGACGCAAAATCGATTGTACAATCCAACTGTGATTTTATATATATTTTGTAAATTCTCCTTATTTTCAGCTATGTAATATATTTTCCTTACATTGAAACGGGGACTTCGGGAACTAAATCGCACAAAAGTAAAGCGACGATAATGATTCAACACCTCGTCCCTCACGGATCTCAAAGCGCGCGCTCTAGCCACCGAGCCAACGACGCACTACATTGCACTCGCGCCGACTAGCTGTTAGACGGGCGCTGTTCCTGTCCAGCTACCCGTCACAACATACATAATTACTTACACACGCACACACACACGCGCGCGCACACACACACACACACACACACACACACACACACACACACACACACACACACACACACACATATATATATATATATATATGGGACGATCTTTGTCAACCGGAACACCTCTATACCCAAAATTCCTTTTGATCTAAAAATATTTAAAAATATGGAAAATGTAGGATTTTTATGTGTGTGTATATATATGTGGTGAATAATTATGTATGTAGAGAAAATACATTAAACAGCTGCAAATGAGTAGAATTTACAAAATATATATAAAATTACAATTCGAACTCGAGAGATCACGAACGATTTGCACTGAGACGCTCCACAGTGGGCTGAAATCGAAAATCGATGTTCAAAAATTACTAGCGGATAGACCATAAGCCCAATCGTAATGATTTTCTTTTTAAATACTCGTTATGGTGTACAAAAAAAACACTGTCGGGTTCGATTTTTTAATCAGGCCTTAATTATTTTACGGTATAACGATAACCTGCAAAAAATAAGATCGATTTTACTCATTTTGTATGCCATTTTGCCAAACTTCTTGGAAATAACCGAGTAACTATTTTAAAACGTTTTTTTTTTGTCGGAAAACATGTATTTATTGTCAGAATTGAAAAACCGTTTATTTAAACAATTTATGGCAAAAACGTGTTTTTAATATTTAAATTTTACTGCTTTTTGCCGATTGTCTTTGAAAATACTGCGTAACTTTTCTTAACTGTTTTTTGGGTCAAACAATACGTATTTTTATTCAAATGTGCAAAATAAATTTGTTTAAACTATTTATTTACACAATTCATGGCAAAAAATGTGTTTGTTATATTTGAATCTTATGTTTTATAACCAACTGTCTTTGAAAACACTGCGTAACTTTGCTTAACTGTTTTCTTGGGTTGGAAAATACTAATAATTGACCAGAATTGCAACATTTATTTGTTATTTCTAAAACAGGCAATATAAGGGTCTGTTGTAATGAAAAGTTTGTGTATTAAATCTAAGTTTGTTGCTATACGAGAATGTTTTCGACTATTATACTGTCGAATTCTTTTAACGTTTTTATGTTGTGCTTCTTCACATTCTTCTGAAAAGGAACCTATAGCAATGTAAAAAGATTCAATCACCTCGGCTCCATGCATAAGAATTTTATGGACAGTAACGGGCATATAGTACCATCCATATAGCTGCACATATAGCTGAGCCGTTTCAAAAGTATAAGTTTTAAATGTTTCACTATTGATATTTCTTTCACAAGATAGCATGTAAAATTATTCCGAAACGTTTCACGATATTTATATCTATTTTTGTAATTTCGGATGTTAATTTAGGATCCCTCAAAAATCTTCGAGCGGTATTGCCATCATTTGTAGAACCACTGCCATGTTTAGGTTTATCGATAAATAATCACATCTGAATTCTGAATTTCTCTTGGATTAGAGTTTTTGCATATTTCATAGAATTTTTATCAGTTTGACTGTATGCTGCAGTTTTACGAAAATCTAATCGATATGCTATGTGCAGCAAACACTCAATAAAACGAATCCAAGCATTTAGTGTTGAAACGCCGTATTCATAATTGTTCTCATTTGCAGGTTTAGTAAGTAAATTATTAAGGTTGTTCATTTGGCTTGGCTGGCATCCACAAATGTAACATGTCCGAGATGAAGGAGTGCCTGTCAATGCCTGACATACTTTTCCATCTACCATTGTAAGTTTCATGTCAACAGTAACTTGATAAGTACGATTTTTTCTAAGAATTTTCGTTGTTACTAATGAATTGATTTTGTTTCACATGGCATCAACTTGTGAGATTATAAACTGGTGAGTTTCTTTTTCAAATTCAATTTTAATTGGTCTGCAATATTTTGGAGATTCGGGATTTTATTTTTCCATAGTGTTACTTTACGACCATCATAAGAGGGACTATGGAAATGTGTGAAAATAGATTTATCTGAAATATTAGAATTTTCAAATTTTAGTTTGTATCTTGCTTGATCTGATGAACCATCACAGCCCTACTTCATTGTCAGGTTAAGTGGGCATTCGAATCCAGTATTAATATCAGGAAGAGATATACTGGGATCATGTAAAAGTCTTTCAATAGTATGATCTATAATGTTTTGAAGTTTAACAGATGCTCCTCTTTCTGATACAATAATGTTTTTTGGATAACATTGTTCTCGTTCAGCGTTTAAATATTCATAGGCATATATATAGCAGATGAAACCAGCAAAATATTAATCTAAATTTCAAAAAACAAAAGCAGAAGAAAAGAGCTTAAATTTGAGGGCCGGATAGTTGAAATTGACTGCCGAGATCAAAAGTTATAAGGATTTTAAAAATGGGAGTAAATCGCGGATTTTCGTAAAAAATCGTGGTTTTCATGATTTTTTGCTATATTCAAGCCTGTACAACTTTTTTCTAGGCCATCATTTTTTACCCAACGGGGCTCAAATTAAATCTTTTTTCGAATACTTAGAACGTATAAATACACATTTTTCGATTGCGGTTCCTGACAAAAAGTCTAACTTTGGCTGGTTTTCGTTAATTTTCCCCATGTTAAATTCCCATAAGAGAATTTAAAGTGTCCGGCAAAAAAGTTTGGCAAGCGATCGGGCGTGCACGCGGACATTTTCACGCAGTAGATGGTTCTAGGAACCGAAAAAAATTGGTCCGGTAGGTGCCTTCGAATCTAAATTTTTAACTTCCACCACCCGAGTTGTTTCCAGTCGGCCGCGGATTTGCACATATATGTATACATATGTATACATAATCACATACATACATACATATCCATATGTACATATACTTTAAATATAATATAGCGGAAACATTTTTAGAGTATGTTCGGAGACGATCGGCAATAAACCGTAAGATTCGAATATCGAAAACACCCATTTTTTGCCATAAATTGTTTAAACAAATGGCTTAAACAAATTTATTTTGCAATTCTGACCAAAAATACGTGTTGTCTGGCCCAAAAAGTTTTAAAATAGTTACTTGGTTATTTCCAAAACATTCGGCAAAATGGCATACAAAATGGGTAAAATCGATTCTTATTTTTTGCAGGTTATTATTATACTGCAAAATAATAAAGGCCTAATTGAAAAATCGGCATTGACAGTGTTTTTTGGTACATCATAACGCGTACTTTAGAAACAAAATTATTACGATTGGGCTTATGGTCTATCCGCTAGTAATTTTTGAACATCAATTTCCGATTTCAGCCCACTGTGCACTGTGCGTTCGTTCGAACGTACTGACTCGTTTAACGTCGTCTCCGTGCGTCTTTGTGAATACTTTGGTACTGGGCTTCTTTCTATTCTCTTTTTCTATCTAGCCTTCTCTTATCATTTTCCTCGGGGTGTACGCGTTCGGGTCGCGACCGGCTTTTCTGCGTAGGCATTCACGCGCAAATTACGATACGATCCTAGATTGGTAAAATCGCGGCCACCTTTCCTCACGACACGACCTATCGATACACGACCTTGAACACAAACACTATCACTTAACACTATTACTCTTCACAATGCTCGATTTATAAAAGTTGTACTTCTTTGAGGGGGGTTTTATGCCGAAAGGCTTTCCTCCCTCATTTCGAGCGAGTAAATATCCTCAATACAGCTCAACCGAGTCTTTGATTTCACCCGTTCTCTCTTATTATCCTTAAATTAAAAATCATGAATCCACGCCAACGGGGCTTCTCGCGCGACAAAACATATATGCATAATTTTTTTAGACTATATACAAAAAAGAATATCTAAAAAATAATTATGGTTTTTGATTCAACTTAATTATTGTAATACTAATTTAAAATTGCTTACCTAATTGATTTGATTGTAAAAGTAATTGAGTTTGAAAATTTTCATCACTTATGCGTCTTTGAATACCTATACTTAATCCAGCTTCAAACGCGCTGAGCATTTGCTTTGGTAATGGTTGAGAAATGGGTGCTTGCAGTGTTATTGGAATATCAGTTTGACTTTGAGAAGAAGTATTATCTAATTGCAATTGCGTAACAGATGATGAAGATGGCGTTGTCGACACTGGTATTGCAAAAATTTCTCCAACTGCTTCAGAACGATTATTATTTGTTGACATAGCTTGTTCTACTTGCTGAGAGCTAAATTCTCGATTTCCAAATACTTCAAGTTTTTTTGATTCAAGATTTTCTGAATCATCTATAAAAAAAAAACTGATATGTAGAAAGAAATATTTAAAAAAATAAAATTGCGTCAAAAAAATATTGTTTCTGGCAAATCGGATCAAAATTATTTATAGCTAATGTTTTGCATATAACACTGATTATCGGAGCATAAAAACGTTTTATAATAGTCAATTCAAATATAAAAGTAGCCCATATTTCTATAACGTTAATAACACCTCACGAGACATTTTCGCGTTACTCTCAAAGTCGAAATCTCAGTTCAACGGATTACATCAGATTAAAGATATTTACTGGTCAAAAATAGGACTTGACAGAATGAATCGGAATAGCATTTTTATTTTTTATTCAATTACAACCCTGATAGGACATTGAGCAGTGAAAGTGGCCAGCAGACTAATGACTGGCCAGTGCTAACTCGCGAGTTCGAAATGCTGTCACTGGCGAAAAACTGCCAAGTAGTATATAAAAATATATTATATGAATTAAAAACGTCTATAATAAGATGCGACGTTGCAAACGTCGCAGCCACGCAAAACGTGTGTTGCTGTTTTGCGCGGCAAATTCTCCTTAACGTATAAGGCCGAGAAAGAGACAGTCGGCGCGTGCGAAACCCGCGTTTCTCGGACGTGAGCTACGTCCCGGGAATTCGCGGAAATTGCCAGCCGTCGTGAGCTCTGGGAAGAAGTTCGCCGGTCCGAGCTGGCGCGAGACGAGCAGCCAATCAGGCGCCTCGCTTGGCCAATCGGACTACGTTATCGGCCGGGCCCTAACGGTTGGGAGAGTGTCGCCGAGCGCGCGAACGCAGCGTGACTCGGCAGTTCTCGTCTGGATCCCGTCGACGCGATACGTCGACGAGAGAGAGAATCGCACGCGAGTGTGAAGTGTGCGAGTGTGTGGCGAGAGAGAGTGTGTGAGGAGAGCAGCAGCAGCATCACGTCCTGGACCGCCATCCCGAGGAACCAGCCCATCCCCGGAGACGACCATCCAGCCGCCCGCCACTGCTGCAATCCAGAGTCGTCACCGCCCGGCTGCCATCTTCCGGTCGAGCAGGCACGAGAGGAAGGGAGACAGAACGGGAGGAAGGACGTCGGCAGGAGAGCCTTTGCCGTCCCGTCGCCATCCGCCATCGAGCAGGCACGAGAGGAAGGACGACGGAACGAGAGAAAGGCCGCCGTCGTCGAGTCTACGTGAGAGAGAGAGAGAGAGAGAGAGAGACAGAGGACAAGAACGGAAGCGGCGAAACAGCGGCCGCGAGAGGCCAGCGAGGCTACCTTGCACTTGGAAGCTGAGAGAGAGAGAGAGAGAGAGAGAGAGAGAATACCGACGAGAGAGAGAGGAGACAGAGAGTGTCGCCGAGCGCGCGAACGCAGCGTGACTCGGCAGTTCTCGTCTGGATCCCGTCGACGCGACACGTCGACGAGAGAGAGAATCGCACCCGAGTGTGAAGTGTGCGAATGTGTGAAGAGAGAGTGTGTGAGGAGAGCAGCAGAAGCATCACGACCTGGACCGCCATCCCGAGGAGAGAGAGAGAGAGAGACGAGAGTGTCGGTGTGTGGTGCGGGCGCACACCACGACGTCATCTGCGCGAGGCGTCGAGCCAGTGCTCGCGAGTGTGTGTGTGTGAGAGAGAGCGAAGACGCGAAGAAAGCGCGGGAACGCTGTGCGTGTGTAGCAGCAGGACGGGCTTGCCGTCAACGTCGGGCATAGCCTGCGCGCGGAGTAGCGAAGAACCAGAGAGAGAGAGAGAGAGAGAGAGAGAGAGAGAGAGAGAGAGAGAGAGAGAGGGAACGAGACGAGGGAGAGCCGGCCGTGCGGCTGGCGCATGTGTGTGTGCGAGAGAGACGGAGAGTTGCGTGACGTCACCGGCTACGGCTTGGGGACTAGCGCGGGTACGTAAGAGAGAGAGAGAGAGAGAGGGTCAGCTGTGTTCAGAGGTAAGAGCCTCAGGACTATAGCGTGGTAGAGTGTGTGTGTGCGGAATTTGCGAGTATCTGCGGGCCCTGCGTGGCTACCTTGCGTGGGCGGCTAAGGCCACCACGTTGTAGGGAAGGGCTGGGCGAAATACATGTGCAGAAACGTGAATAAAGTGTTGTTTGTGTTTGACTTCTTTCCTGTTTTCCCAGCTCTCCCCAGCGTACTCCCATATGTCGGCGATCGCGTGTAAAATCCCGCGAAATAAAGAAATCCTAGTGCACGCGGAGGCGCTAGGTGTTGCGCACCTGTGTTGGGAGGCACAGCGTCGCAAAGAACACTCATACAAATATAATTACAATAATTATTGTTAATTAGAAATCAACTTAAAACTACCGTTTATCCAAATATTTGTGAAATATTGTTAAAACGTACGTATTAAGGAGGCAAAGAGTAGCAACCTAACCTACGCACACATAATAGTATACGCTAAGTATACAGGCTGTCTGCTTGTACCGCAGTACGAGCATGGTATATGCAGTACCTAACCGTACTCACACATACAGAAGTATACGACGCGTATAATACAGGCTGTCTGTTATGCTATACAGCAGAATAGTAGATCTAGAACTACAGCACAGATACCACCACACAGTCTCAGTCAATGTTAAAAATGAACATGGTATATACGCTGACTCAATTATTGTTGATTAAGTTTAAATTATAAAAAGTGTCATCTATGTGCTCGAACTCACCAATGATGAAGTTTGATAAGTGACTTGCTCAGATATTTTCATCTCATTAGTATACGAGCCAGTTACTGTCAGTGTCCAAATCTGTCATTATCATGCTAAATCTATGATATTGAAGTTCGATGTCTGTTCTTTTGCAAAGAGACTTTTTAAATTATTTAAAAATAGACTGCGATGGCAGTTTTTACTTAATTGTCTTGATTCGGCTTTTCACTTTGAACTTTATTTCGACGTAAAAATTTACAGGAAAGTCTATACACGAAATTCAAATTCATATTAGCTACAAGGATTTCAACTTAATATATTGTTTCAATATGCTAATAGAAATTAACATGTAAAATTTCAGCCATCTACGACTGATGGATTATAAATGAGAGCAAAAACAAAATTCTTACTGATTCCGATTACTTGTGTTACAATTTTGTTTTGCTCTCATTTATAATCCATCATTCAAAGAGAGCTGAAATTTTGCATGTTAATTTGTATTGGCATGTTGATACAATATATTAAGTTAAATTCACTCTAGCTGATATGAATATAATTTTCATGTATAGACCTACCTATATCTTTTGACGCCGAAGCCATAAAGTTCAAGATCAAAAGCCGAACCAAGACAGTTAAGTAAAAACTACCATCGCAGTCTGTTTTTAAATAATTTAACAAGTCTCTCCGCAAAAGAACAGACATCGAACTTCAATATCATGGATTGAACATGATAATGACAGATTTGGACACTGACAGTAACTGGCTCGTATACTGATGAGATGGAAATATCTGTGCAAGTCACTTATCAAACTTCATCATTGAGTATTTGCACTTAAACAACACAAAGTCAGTCAGTACAGCATGCTTCTACATACTTTCACATATAAGTGTAAACATGTATAGGGTTAGGTTGCCACTCTTAATGCGTAGCTTTAACAAATTATATTTATCTTTCAAAAACAGTCTAGATGCATTAATGCCGTTCCCCTAGCCTTTTTATCTAATTTAAATGCTAAAAATAGTAACAAACGTTCGATTGTTACTATTTTCTATTTTTCACTTCATTGGCCAGTTCTTGCGCAGTGAAGTATTTCAAAATCTGACGAAAATGGCGCATCCACTGGGTAGTCAATATTGATGGAACTGGCCAGTTCCTTCCGAACTGGGTATGGACTGCCCAAAACTGCTGATCATTTCTACCAGGGAATGTACCATGGTTCATTATTTCTTTGTGAGAGTATGGTCACCGTAACGGAATTATTTATTTATTCATTTATTTATGAAAAATACAAAAATTTAAGGAACTTAAAATTAAACTATTATATATTAGATATTACATCAATAGTTAAACAATTTTGCTTGCATATTTACAACATAAATTTTTATTAACAAACAGTTGGATCTACTCCAGTTTTTTATAATTCTTACATGTGGTACTTATTTATATTTAACAGTTTCAGTTTCTTTGGGAGAACATTAAATGTTGCAATTGCATAGCTATTTTTATCACTAATAGGACCCTCAAGTCGGAGCGGAATCCAGAGCAGCCAAGCACAAGTCTGCGCCGAGTCCCGGGCCCCAGCTCGAGTAAGTACACCCATGAGCTCGTCGCGCCTCTCTCCAACCCATGCGCACTATGGGTTGGAGAAAGTATTAATCAGTCTCCGCGGCGCATGCGCACTTTACCGATGCAGTGGTAGCATCGCGTAAACGCGAATGCGCTACCAAGTCTTTCCTCTCCACGCTTCTTTACGCGGTTTTGTGGCATGCAACAGGCGGCTTGTGTGCTACGGCAGTAGTACGTTTTCATCCTCCAAACTAGAAACACCTCGCAAACCAGCTTCAAGTCGACGCATTTTCGAGGCTCGAAGGCTCGGAGGATCATGTGCTCAGTAGTTTGGACCGAGCTGGTAATTATTAGAATGTTGTTTTATAATTTTTGGACTTGTCTCGACTGTTTAGATAGACTCCTCTCCAAGTTATGATACTATAGCTTATGATGTTATGGCAAAACGCGTAATTAATCATTCTCAGTGTCTCAGGAGGCATATATTTAGCAATTGAACAAAAAAATATATACAAGGTATTTTGTTTCCTAATTATATGTAGCATGTCGTAATCCTACTTTAGATTTCTGACAAAAACTTTTCCCAAGTATAAGAAATTTGTTACCCTAGTTATATTTTTATTGAGTATCTTGACATTTATTTGAGCTAGTACACTTCTAATACAGCTTCAAAATTTGGCAAGCAAGAAATTATTCATGGTGATTAGGGCTTGGATCTAATAATCACCAGATTTAACAATATTTGCACTTATTTTTGCAACTTTATCTGCTTACACTATAGTCTCCTGGAGGATTTCCTTCAAGATATCATTAATGTACATTATAAAAAGTACCGGTTATAAGGTCGTTCCTCGTGAAACACCTCTGTTTACTACAATGCTATGACTTTTATTACTATTCATTTAGACTACTTGATAATAATAAAAATAGCTATATGATGTTTTTCATTCGGATAGCTGGAGAAAAATCTAATACCTGATTACCTCTAATTCCAATACAGTATGGTTTGGCCAGTAGTATATTGTTGTCGGTTGTATCACAAGCCTTTGCCAGATCTAGAAAAGACACTATTGTTGGCTAACTCTTGTCGACGTACATTCGTAATAGTGTTCATTCGGGTAGTTCATAGCATCTTATGTACCAATCTTCCTCATGAAACCAAATTGTTGCTTGCAGATTATATTGCACTATTCTACAAAATCATGGATTCTATTATATGCAATTCGCTCAAAAATGTTTGCAACATATTTTTTGGCCTCTTTAGAGCATTAGGCCATACATATCGCTTTTTCAATATGCTTATTGAACATATAGGTAAGAGGTCCTGCTATATTGTTACAAAGTAGCTTTAAAGTTTTAGCATTTATCTTAAAGAGTCCTCCATTTTTTAATTTTAGAGCATTGATTATGTTTATAACTTCAGTCGTACTTGTTGGTTTCAGGAACATCGAAATAGGATTTATGTCAAGTAGCTTAAGTTCGGCGTTTAACAATATTTGCACTCAAATTTTTATCTATTTCAAAAAGAAAAAACTGCTGCCAATTTGTTGGCACGTAGCTTCCTCCAACTAAATTTGTAGGTCCAATAAATAAAATATTGTTTCAATATACAGTATATTTATGCTTTATTAATGTTTACGAATAAAGTTTTCTTAAATATCAGAATGATATAAATTCATAGGGAGAGACTTTGAGGACATGCAACGACACCCCTATAAGAGGAGTAGTACGGTGCCACAAGTGCTTAGGCCTTGGACACTGGAAGGATAAATGCAATGGGGCAGATAGGTCGACCCTCTGCTTGAAGTCTGGAGGAGCCGATCACCGCATGGCTCAATTCCAGATGGAAGCAAGCTGTTATCTCTGCAAAGAGAATGAACAAAAGGAAGAAGGCTGCCAACATGAAGCTGGCTCTGGCAGCTGCATGGTATTCAGGCGCGCCTCAGACACGGCGAAGAAAAAAGAAAGAAGAGTCCAGAAGATGGCAATAGTTAGCGAAGTGCTGGATATAACAGCATCAAAAGCGTACAAACAAGAAGACAGAATGATGCGGAAAGAAGAAGACAAGGTTGATGCTGAACTCCTAATCAGTTCGGTGGATGAGGGATGTATGGAAATATCAAACCTCAAAGGAAAATCCAAGTAGGCTAATTAGCGGGCCTCAAGGAAATATTGTTGTACAATGGTTCCTGTGGGATCTTGGTGTCAAAAGATCACTTTGTGTACAGCTTGCTCTGTCTACGCTGCATAAAAAAAATATTTTTACATTTTGGCTCTTTACTTGAGACCGCTCAATGCGTGCACTCGAGTGCAGGGGTTTCAGAGTAAATGTATATTTATTAAAAGAAAACTTCAAACACAGAAATACAAATTATCGCAGCGTAGCTAGTTACCAGTGAAGCGTTCGACTAGGCAACTGCTAGCTTGCTCGATTCGGATACGATTAACTATTGTCCTCTGCTGAGGGCATTACAGTACCTCGAAGACGCGGCCCAGACAACTGATCCTAAAAAGATGCCGATATCCAGGTATGCGACAACGCGGTCGAGGCGTAGGCGAACTGACCCTTCGTTCATGGTCCCTGCCGTCGCTGTCGCTCACCTAGGCATCAACTATCGCGCACTCTGCGGGGTGCGCGTCTCTTGCTAAACCTTAATAGACGTGTTTGTCGCACGTCTTCTCCATGGGCAACAAACTTGCCGCGTCTCCGAGAGACTTATAATAATAAACCACAGAAGCGCTATCGAGTTCGGCGACGAACTCGGCAGCTGTCGGGTTTTTACCGCTATTACCATAAAACTATAAACTAATGTGGGATTTAGGCCAGTGGGTGTAAAATAAGACGGGTTAAACACAGTTATGAATGAGCTATTGTATATTGAGAAAAACTTTAGATTGAAATATGAAAAACAAGAAATATGGATTAACGCTAGATTCTCGCACACTATGCACACTAAGGGACGGGCTGCGTCGTCACGCTGCCAGGTCTCCCTTAAGACTGACTGCCTGCGGGGATCGCAGCCGCCCCTTCACTCTTTCTCGGACTTTCACACCTCAGTCTCTCTCTCTCTCTCTCTCTCTCTCTCTCTCGCACTCACCGCTTGAATCCGCAGGACCCACGCGTAGATCCGCTCTCTTCTTACGCTTGCGCTCATTTGCTCTCTTTCGCTCGCTGGTCTCGCAGGACCCAATCACATCTCACGTAATGTCCGCTTCTCGCAGGAAGCTGACGCGCGCTCTCACCCACGCCGCGTCCCGATGCCACGCTACCTCTCCCTCTTATGCCTCGCACCCCTCTCGCATATACACACAGATATACTTACTCGACCATAGATACAGACACACACGCTACATGCACACTCGCATACAGCATACACACTCTCAATCCCATACTAATTTAATAATACATATTTTTTCTATTATATATCTATAAGGATTTACGCAAAAATTCAACAGATTCAGCAAAAAGAGACATATAAGAGCAAGCAACGTTTTTGTCGCTTTTGAATTATTTTTACTTGTGTAGTCAGTTTTGCCAATTTTTTTTCTGCTGTGAAATAATACAGAATTTCTTTCTAGAAATAGAATGAGATTCTATAGAGATAGAGTTACAAACTTTTCTTTAGAGATTAAGAGGTTTTAAGAGAAAGACGATCAGGCCTAATAAGTTCGAGTCAAAGAGTAAGCCAGGTACTAATTTTGAGTTTATTTTTCACATCAAATCAAGAGTCAGAGATGCTTTCTTTGACAAAGCCAAGAATACTGAGTAATTTACCTGTCACACGTGGATCCATGGGATTTATTGAAAACAGGAAAATGTACGAGATGCAAGAGAAACTGATTGCGAGAAATGAAGCTGCGAATGAGAAGATGACTGCAGCTTTAACATCGCTCGAGAAAATCATGGAGGTAGCCAAATCTATGATGTCCAATATGGTTTAAGTTTCCAAAAACAATTTAGAGGCTGAAAAGATGAAATTGAGAAGCTTTGATATAAAGAATTCCAATGATAAAAGCCTAGTTCAATTTGAAGAGACAGATTCAGAATTGAAAGAGAGCAAATCTACAGACGATACTGATAATAGCACTGATTCGCGTAAAGTAAGAGCTCTTGATACTACTAAAGGTGATTATAAATTACCACAAAAATCAAACTTTGATATCTGGTTGGGTTATTATTTAAAACATAATTTACTGAGTCTTGATTTATTAGATGTGATTGATTCAAAAGTTCAAGGCCCAGAAAATCTGTCTGAAATAAAAACACTTAAGAGAAAAACTACTGTTAGAGGGTTAATTATCAGACTTCTTGATGAAACCTATCACAAGAAAGTTTCAAATGTATCTGATCCAAGATAAATTTTACGAAGATTACGAGGGTGTAGAAAGGATTAGTCTAATGTAACTCATACTTCTGTTAGAGCAAAATTGTATCAAATTAAGGTAGTACCGTCGCTACGTCCCTAGTCAAAATGTGTGCACTTTTTATTCATCGTTTATTCGCGATATTTACTTTATTAAAGAAGCTGCATAAATTAACAATCACCAAATGATGATTATGCATTGACATTAAATGATTCTATTCTTCCTAATTATTAATAAAAACTTCCATACAGACGCTGCATTGACTCACTTTCTGAGGTTAAGTGTGACTTTTTGCTTTCAATCAATTCTTTCTAATACTTATATCTACCTAATCGTAGTTTTTTAAAAAGATAAACATTCGTCAAATATTTTTCTTTAACTACAAAAATTCTTAACAAAATCTGAATGGTACTTTTTATAAAATTTAAGAATAACAGTCACTGGAATCGCAATCCGTATAAGACTACGTGTTTTTTCCCACGTACCCTGGCCTTACAAAAATTTGTTTGAGTAATTTTTAGACTAATATGAATCGACGTATTAAATTTCATTGAAATCTCAACGGTATTTAGTTAACGACGGTACTACCTTAAACGATTTCTACACCCTTATACGATTTCTACATATCGACGGCTGAGTGGAATAACACCGAATCTCAGCGGAGGCTTCAAGATCGTCGTATCCCGGTGGCGGCTTCGAGAACGTCGTATGCCAGAAGAGGCTTCAAGAACGTCGTATCCTAGAAGAGGCTTCAAGAACGTCGCATCTTAGGATTGGCTTTAAAAACCACTTTTACTTTCGTGATTCTTGCTAAATAGACGCGATAAAAGATTTTGAAAAAAATAGAATAGATGCTACATTGTGTTAATAGTTGACACTTTCTTTTTCAAAATCTTTTATTGCGTCTATTTACCAAGAATCACGAAAGTAAAAGTGGTTTTTAAAGCCAATCCTAAGATGCAACGTTCTTGGAGCCTCTTCTAGGATACGACGTTCTTGAAGCCTCTTCTGGCATACGACATTCTCGAAGCCGCCACCGGGATACGACGATCTTGAAGTCTCCGCTGAGATACGGTTTTATTCCACTCAGCCGTCGATATATCAAAATTGAATGATCGATTCTGCAACTTCGCTATTTTACAGATTTTGATCGGATCTTTCTAATTATTATATATCTTTTGCTATAAGAAAATTGCTTCTACAGCAAAATAATTAAACTTGGAAATATTTAAAATAGCATTAACATACTGTATTTTAAAACAATATTTTGTGTCGCGGATGTGTCCTATTTCTAGGAGCTCTTCGGCCTCTGCCTCGCTGAGTATCACTATAGCCATTCTTAGGCCCCTCGTGTTGGACTTTAATAGAGTCACCCTCCTGCCGTTGTCCGGCTTTCTGAAGGCTTCTCCTATTGCTGCTCTCACCTCTTCTTCCGTTGCTTCCGAGTCCACGTCCCTTATTTCTAGGGTGGCCTTCCGCTCTTTCTTTTTACTTCCGCAGTAAACACTGTCCTGTCAGACCCTTTTCCTAGTTTAAGGAGGACGTCTCCACTTCTTGTTTGCTTGACTCCCAGCACCATCGTTCCAATGTCCAAAATTTTCTGAATTCTAAGAACTTTTCAAAATATTCAGAATTTTTTAAAATGTTTTGAACAAATAACTTGAGTTTAGACCTCATCTTGGAGAGGGGGGGTGGTCTCAGTAGATTTCCGAGTTTTTGGTCATAAACAACCAATCTTGGGAGTTGGTGCCGGCCTAGCAGTAATTTGGGACCTAAAGACACACACACACACACACACACACACACACACACACACACTCGCGGCGGAGCCTGTAACCCTGTATGTGGCGCGTCCCCAAGGTGGCGGATAGGGGATGCTCATCGGCACGTGAAGGCCTTCTAAACGTGTCGGAGGGTAAAGCAGAAAATAAAATATGCTTCGCGGACCAACAGGCCCCCGTGTTTGCCGTGCGGTGCGACCCGTGAGCTGCCAAAAGGGAGATCCTGGAGAGGGAGGCGATCCGAGGCTGCGCGCCAAAGTGACCTGAACCATCTTTGGCTTCTGCTGACGGCAAGACGGGCGGCCGGTTACCTAGCTAGTACCGGCCAAACGGCTCGAGCGAGTGTGTGGTGCCGTGTGACGTCCGCCAGAAACTCTCCAGAGAGCCAACCACTTTCGCTCGGGGAGAGAGGCTCGAGAGAGCAGAGGTGGGCTAGTGCGACATCGCGCACTATACCCTGGTATGATGTACCCAGTCTGGCACCGCCTTCAGTCATGTGTTGGGGCCATGTCAGCTTCCCCCATAGACGGGGGGATCTGGGTGGTCGGACACATGCCGGGATGAAGAAAATGTTTACAACATGTAACGCTGTGAGTAGGCCGTTCTATAAGGTGGCCGATAGAGCGGCGTACTTCACACGCGGGTTGCGCCCCACAGCTGTAAAGCACTCGGACCACTATATCGTTTCCCGGTAGGATGATATAGGGGTTTATAGTAAGGACGCAATGATTCCAGTTAAGAGTAATATATTCTAAAGTATAGTTACAAATAAGAGATAAGAAATACAAATGTAATTATTCGGTGACGACGACTTCAATGGAGTCAGCCGGATCCCTGGAAGAGAATGTTTTACTTGAACTATTCGTATAATGAAATAAGTGTCGGGTCGCGATTCCCTACCAGAGCTGGCCGTCGCCGGTCTAATACCCCTATGGGTAAGAATAACGGTACGGTACTGGTTGTCGGTCAAGCAGGAAGTTACTTAGCCGACGGCCAACTCGGGTAGTCCCTAGGGGCTAAGGGTCGCACCCCTTGACCCGAGACTGTAGGTTGCACCCTGCCAGTCGAAGGCACGAGTTCACTGCTGCAGCTCACACGAGTGTGAGTCTGTAACAAAAAGCCGTGAACGCTGCGCACTGACCCTCGCAACTCGCTCCTATAAGTACCCTCAGGAGCGCGAACAAACTGCGAGTTGTCGGTACGCCGTGCTCTGCTACTGCTGAGTCCGCCTAGCGGACGAGCGCGGACCTGCTAGCACGCGGCGGGTATTCGCCGCTAGTGCGATCGTAGATCGTCACAAACATGGAGAATCAAAACGAACCTGAAGGAAGGATACAAGATGATTCGGAAAGGTACGCACTACGATGGCAAAGTAGTGTATACACAATCCAAACTCACTCAGAGGCCGCTGGCCCCATGGCTAATGGGGCGAGCCAAATTCACAAGGGGTTAACTGGGTCACTCACTCAGAAACCAGACAATAACAACAGTCTGGAAAAACTTGGCGACGAAGACAGGAGAATGCTCGATACCTGGGATAGAATCCAGACAGCAGCAAGTACCGAGCAAAAGCTGCTGGATGCCATCAAGGAACGCCTAGAAAGCGCCTACGGAGTTGCGTTCACTGCACACAATTTCCACATGTGCGTGAAAAGGGACTTGAAGCAGGTGCAGTCGACCATGAAACGCTTTACCAGCGCAAGGGAAGGAACGAGAAAAATAATGGAGAGTTTTAGACTGATGCTACAGAGCAAGACGAGCGCCAGGCTGACGCTAACGCTTGCCCAGCCACAGAGCCCGCTCACACCCAGCAGTATGAAGAAGAGAAATGAGCGGTCACCTGAACAAGAGATTTCCTCTAAATAGAAAAAAGATGAGGAAAAGAGGTTGCAGTACCGACAGGAGACGACAACTGCCGACACGCCACAGCTGCCAGAAACCCCGTCAGGGATAACGACGGCATGGCAAAAGGTGGAAACGAAGAAGACCAGGAAGAAAATAGAAAAAGAAGCCGGAAAGGGAGGCAGCGCAAATGGAGATCCAAAAGGCGGCAAGAAACGCAAGCCACCACGGGCAAGACCAACCCGGCCGGAGGCCCTCGTCATAAAGGCTGAGGACGGAACGTCGTATGCCGACATCTTAAGGAAGATGAAAGCGGAGCCCAAACTGACGATGCTTGGTGATAGTATCAATAGGATACGCAGGACAGCAACCGGAGACTTGCTGCTGGAACTCCAACGCACAGCGGAAGGAAAGACGTTGCAATTTCGACAAGCTGTGAAAGAAGTGCTTGGAGAGGATACTAAAATAAGGACCCTGGAAGACTTAGTGGCCTTCGAAATAAAAGACCTGGATGTACTAACCTGCAAGGAGGACGTAGTGGAAGCACTACACAGAGAGTCACCAGGTGATGATCTATCAATGGTAAATGAGACGGTGGTAAAGTCACTGCGGAAAGCATATGGCGACACGCAGACTGCCGTCATTCAAATGCCAGTAAAGATGGCACGAAAGATGATAGCCAAGCAGAAAATTAAAATCGGCTGGGTTGTCTGCAGAATAAGGGAAGTGGTAAAAAACGCAAGCCCACTTAGATGCTACAAGTGCCTCGGTTTTGGCCATATCGGCAGAAACTGCACAGTAACTGAAGATAGGAGTGGGCTCTGCTATAAGTGTGGAATAGACGGGCACAAAGCGAAGGAGTGTAAGAATAAATCCAACTGTGTACTTTGCAAAGAAGGAGACACAGGGGGATATAAAGACCATACAGCTGGTAGCTACGCATGCCCAGCTTACCGTGCTGCAGTAGAAGCCATTGAAAAACGAAGAAAATGAAACTAGTGCAGTTAAACTTAAATCACTGTGAGACAGCACAAGACCTACTAAATCAGTATGTCCGCGAGACAGAAGTTGACGTAGCAATTGTATGCGAACAATACAGGGACCTAGACGAACCATCGTGGGATATGGACACTACTGGCAAGGCAGCGATCTGGGCATGCGGTAACGCTGCTTTCCAGAGCAAAATGATGGCCCGCGAAGAAGGATTTGTGCGCGTGAAGGTGGCAGGCGTACATATTTACCCCTCCTAACGCACCAATCGAGCAGTTTCAACAACTGCTAGACCGGCTTGTACAAGATGCGACAGGACGAAAACCGGTACTAATCGCAGGCGACTTCTATGCCTGGGCTGTAGAGTGGGGCAGTCTAAGGACAAACCAAAGAGGACAGGTGCTCCTTGAAGCATTCGCTCTCCTGGACTTGGTCCTCGTCAACCAAGGATGCACTCACACCTTTAGAAGAGGAGAAACAGGGTCTATTGTAGATCTAACGTTTGTTAGCAGCGGCCTTACCGGTTCAGTTAGCTCGTAGAGGGTGAGTGAACACTACACACATAGTGACGACCAGGCCGTAATAATGGAGGTAGGTAAACCAAAGCAGGGGATTCAGTGCGAGTACAACGACCAATAGAGTCGGCTGGAAAATAAAGACTTATGATAAGGAAATGTTCCTGTTATCACTAGAGGAACTGCAACTGTCTCGAACGACGAACAACAAGGCAGAACAGATGATGGTACACATTGCCCGAGCCTGCGACGCCGTTATGCCTCGAAGAGTGGCAAATAATAGACGGCCGCCAGTATACTGGTGGAACGATGATATTGCTACGGCCCGTAGTGAATGCCATCAGACTAGGAGACAGGAACAGCGAGCTAGGAAAAAACTCTACAGAACTGGAAGAGGCCAGGAAGTAGTGGACGCTTGCGATCAGGAAGTGAAGGAGGCTAAACGTAAGCTGAAAAAGGCAATACGCGACAATAAGCTGCGTTGCTTAAAGGAGCTACAGGACGAGGTATACAAAGATCCCTGGGGTCGACCATATAAAATTGTTATGACGAAAATTAAGGGAGGTCGTGTACCCCCTCCCAAGTGCCCGGAATTCTTAAACCGGGTCGTGACTACACTGTTCCCCGGACAATGGGATGAGACAGGTGTTACTGAAGCATGGACAAACCAGGAAGATATCCCCAAGATAACGACGGAGGAGCTGCAAATGGCCTGCAAAAGAGTAGGAAACAACAAGGCTCCGGGGCTGGATGGCATACCCAATATTGCACTGAAGCATGCTATACACGCACACCTGGAGACCTTCGTAGACTTGTACAACACATGTATCGAGGAAGGGATATTTCCTACTAACTGAAAGAAACAGCACCTAGTGCTATTGCCAAAGGGAAAGAAGGCACCTGACGACTCTACGTCATACAGACCACTCTGCATGCTGGACACCCCGGGCAAGATCCTAGAACGTATAATCTGCGTCAAAATGGATCAAGCTATAGAAACATCAGAAGGACTTTCAGAACACAAGTACAGATTCCGGAGGCAACGCTATACACTGGACGCAGTTAGCCTAGCGATTCACACTGCCCGAAAAGCGGTGGAGGGAACAAGATGGAAAGGAGGCAAAAAGGAGTACTGCGCTATTGCTACACTGGACGTAAAAAATGCGTTCAACTCGGCTAAATGGAGCAAAATACATGAGGCACTCCGAAGGAAAGATGTACCATTGTACATAAGAAGGATGATATCCGACTACCTAAAGGACAGAATCTTGCTGTATGATACTGAGAACGGCAGTAAGTCCTATAAAGTCAGGGGGCGTTCTCCAAGGTTCGGTACTTGGTTCACCGCTTTGGAACATCATGTACGATGGAGTACTACGCCTACCACTACCCCAAGGGGCAATGGTCATAGGATTCGCAGACGATATAGCAGTAGTAGTTGTAGCGAAACACATAGAAGATGTGAAAGAAATAGCGGACGAGGCAATTCGTATAATACACGAATGGCTAATAGAAACAGGCCTAGAGCTAGTCAGCCACAAGACCGAAGCTATCCTTAACACCTGTAGGAAAAAGCTAGAGTCGATAACATTGACAGTAGATGGGCATGAGATTGTCTCCCAACCAACGATCAAATATCTTGGCATAACCATCGATGCGAGACTTACGTTCAAGCAGCATTTGGAAGCAGTGAGCGACAAGGCAGCAAATGTTGGCGCTGCTTTATCGCGATTGATGCCAAACGTAGGAGTGCCAAATCAAAAACGAAGGTTGCTTCTATCCAGTGTGACCACGTCAATTATGTTGTACGGAGCCCCAATATGGGCAAACGCCATGAAGGTGAAAAGCTACGCGCGGAGCATATCGGCAGTGTACCGGAGAAGTGCACTAAGGGTTGCGTCTGCTTACCGTACGGTGCCTGCTATGATGAAGCGGTGTGCATCATAGCAGACATGCATCCCATTGTCCTCCTAGTGGTGGAAAGGAAGGAGACCTACGAGGTAAAGCAAAGAAGAAATGACGCCACACGGCCAGAAAACTGGAACAACGCGCGGAAACGGACAATGGATGAGTGGAAACAAAGATGGGATGCTAGCAGGAAAGGGCTGAAACGTGCCAAACAGATTTAAAGACAAAACCGAGAGGACGTAGTAGAGTATTGAACACGAGTGATGCTAATAGGTTCACACTAGAAGTCGGTTTAATATCCGTCATCAACGTGTAGTAGGTTGCGTTGATTTAGGATTTCCCTACTCTCATCTGACTACGAGTGCAATGTAGCCGAGATGAGAGTGCTGCATTACGTGCCACGGGACCTTCAACAGGGAGGCGATAATCCCCTAGGGTCCGCACGTTGACTTTCAGGAAGTTGTGCAGCCCGGAAAATGGCGAAGGTGTATCAGGGTGCCTTCGTTTGGTATGCCGGATAGAGGATTCCCCTAGCGTATGGCAGGATACTACTGGCCTGCGTTACTAGAGGTGATCCCGAGTAAGGAGAGGAATGATAATGATTTTACAAGGTCTTTTAATTAATGATATATTATAAATCCTTCTCATAGTCTAATACAAAAGGAGGGGCTGACATCCCCAGGCATACTTCGTGTGTGCATCACATACATACTGAATGCTAAGGTAGTCGGAGCGCTTGGCTAAATCGTATAGTAAGCCCGGCGCGATCTGGAGTAAGAGCCAGAGAGACGACCAGAGAAGAAGTGTCTTGCTGTTGCTTGCGCCGCTCCTTTATACCTGGGCCAGCCCCTCTACGCAAGGCTGTATGCGCGCACGCTATCTGTGTTTTCGCAGTGTACTATTTAGTTGCCGCTCGCGTGGTAACCGACCGCTGTCGGTAACTTATCGGTTGTTGCTTTCTTATCCTAGGGCCGTCTCAGGGCGATGGACACATCGCCTTATACCAAAAATAGGGGACTGGATTGAAAGGAGACACGGGGAAGTAGACTTTTACCTCACACAGTTTCTTAGCGGGCATGGATGCTTTCGAACGTACCTGCACCGATTTAAAATAGACGACCGTCCAAACTGCCCAGTATATTTGGATGCGAACGAAGACGCGGAGCATGTCTTCTGCGACTGCTCGTGCTATCAACAAGAGCGAGAAGAACTCGAGTGCTACCTCCAGACAAGAGTGATGCCGGAGTCAATGATGGCAGCTATGCTGACGTTGGAGGCCGGATGGTACGCAATAAAGACATACGTGAAGACCATTCTCAAAAAAGTCAGAAAGGATGAAGAGAAATGAAGAGAAAGACAAGGCGAGACAATCGAGTAAAAAGTTGCCAGTCGAAGGCCACTAAGTCGTAAATACGAAACGCGCCTTGAGTTGAGCTATCACTCCCCTGCCCGATGCAGAGGAACGTAGGAGCGAGGGTTGAGTGCCTATAAGTGCTCCTCAGACCGATGCTGAGGAACGTAGGTAACTGAGTTGGAGCCCAGACTCCCTCACCCAATGCAGAGGAACGTAGGTGTTGGAGTTGAGTCTGTCCAGAGGATGACCGGACGATGCTGCACGAAGTAGACGACTGGACGATGCTGCTGGAAGAAGACGGTTGGATGAGGCAGAAAGAAAAAGACGAGATAAAAGACTACATCAACAGAAGTGGGCAGTAGCAACGCACCCCCCGCGAAGCAATACTCAACGGTGTTACCGCGGGGAGGCCGTATCGGAGAAAGAGCCTGGTCCAACTTACTTAGGGTCGGTAAGGAGGACGAAGAGGATTCGTTCCTGTTAGAAGTTAAAGAATAACAGTAGCGAAGGGTTTAGTGGGTGAGAGTCCCACACAGGTGATACCAGTCGGTGTCATATCGTCCATAATGGATTTGCCTTTAACATCTCTCTCTATAAAGGAAAAAAAAATAAAAAAAATAAAACACACACACACACCCACATATATATATATATATATATTTATTTATTTATATGTATACATATGTGTTTTAAAAATGAGGCGTCGCGTCAACTCTCCCAGCGGCGAGCGGGCTTCAAATCATCTTATTTCTAACTCGCGTTAGCACTAGTATAATGTAACTAAAAAAAATTCTTTAATAGTCGTTTTCGATGTTTTTTTCCTCAGCTTTTTAACGGTGTAGGCAGTTTTTCCAAAATTTTACAGTTCCACCTTAAAAAACTATGAAACGTCTTATATCTCGAAAAGTATATATTTTTTTAATATTGCTTCCATCCTAAGGAAGCCTTATAATGGTCATGTTTGAAGTTTGTGTAAAAACATGTAGTAAAAATGTTTTGAGGCATTTTAAGTCGAAAAATAGTGTTTTTAGAAAATGTCCGTATAGATGTGTGTGTGTGTGTGTGTGTGCGTGTGCGCGTGTGCGTTCGTTCGTATCGCTTTGAGCTCAGCATCTTCTTAGTAGATTTTAATCCACCAAGTCTCATTTTCTTTGTTTTTACTAGTACATAGCGGTATGATAGTCTGGTTTTACATTTTCTCCACCCGTTTTTTTTTTATATCGATTTTTTAGTTTTGAGATATCAGTTTTTTCTAATAAAGTTATGGGAAAAGCTGATGAAAATAATTTGCTTAATATGTACCTGAAAGAGACTAAAATTACCTATCTTTTTACTGCAGAAAATTTTTATTATCGTTTGTCGTTTTTTTATTATACACCATAAAGCGCAATTTTTTGAAATTGTTTCAACTTGAAAACTAAATTTTGAATCTTTCTATTAAAAGTCATGAGTCTTAAGAGTTATTAGGACTATATTTTACTTCACATTTGAGTCATTTCATGGGGCAGATCCTGCGAAAAATATCAACAACTAAAAAAAGGCGTTTTTCTACGTGACGCGGTAACTAGAGTAAAAAGCCATGAATCAAGTTCAAATTTAGTGAGCATTATATAGCACCTCAATCCCTTTGTTTGGGTTGCTTACGAAATCAGTTAGTTTCAAAAATATTAGGCTTCAAAATTTTGTTTCTCGCCCCGTATACTATGAATCGGTTTTTAAAGTGACGCGTTAATTAGAGTAAAAAGGCATGAATCAAGTTCAAATTTTGGATTTAGTGAGCATTATATAGCATCTTGATCCCTTTCTTTGGGTTGTTTAAAATATCAGTTGAATAAAATTATTTTAAAGTGTTAGTAACAATCAGCTTTGTGAGCTATGCGAAAAAAATATAGGAAGAGAGAGAGAGAGAGAGAGAGAGAGAGAGAGAGAGAGAGAGAGAGAGAGAGAGAGAGAGAGAGAGAGAGACAGACAGACAGACAGACAGACAGACAGACAGACACACAGACAGACAGACAGACAGACGGACATACAGACAGACAGCCAGACAGACAGAGGGAGAAAGATTTATTTATATATATATTTATTTGATCCGAAATAATTTTATCCATCAAACAAAAAAAAACTTGATAGAATTATATATGAAGTAAAAACAATTCTCATATTAAGCAATAAATAATGTTGAAGAAAGCTACGTGCCAAACAATTGGCAGCGGTTTTTTAATGATTTAGATTGAAAGCTAAGTAAATTTTACATTAAAAAGTATGTTTTGAAGAAAGTTCTCAACTTGTTATCTTTAAAAAATACAACGCTAAAAAGTAGACGCAACGTCGCACCGCTCTGCGGAGCTACACGTCGTGCGACATGGAGCGCCGCGCTCTCCACTTTTTACTCGTTAGGTGAATTTTTTACCAAGAATGTACATAAAGGCGATGACTCTTTGTCGTATTTACTTTAGGAATTTCACAAAATTCATTTCAACGGCGTCAAGCTTTGATTTGATTGTATTCTTCGTGTATTTTATACTGTGTGTATAATCATCTGTGTTCATCTTTTCAATCATTTCTTCGATGTATTGTAGCAACTACGATGGATTCCGCGTGAAAATTGAATTGCATGAATCCTTTGAATACAAGTAATCATCCTTTATAAAAAGATCAGTTTGACCCTCTTGCCCCAGAGAAAGCACAAATCTAGTCTAGCTGTCGCGTGCAAGTTTATAAACTAAAAAAGGATTTACCCCCTTTTTATGCAGAAAAAGTTAAAATAGAGTGTAACGATGAATATCACAAAGCAGGTCCGCTGCCAAGTCATTGGCACTTATCTTCCTCCTATTCTGCTAGTGGAAGATAATTACATGGAACAATCAACTCATTCTTTGATTTAAATATTCGCTACTATTCGATACTAAAAGGATAGGTTTACTCGAATTCAGAATCAGAAAACATATATGCACGTCCAATCTTATTACGATCGACCACGTAGTTCCAGAATTATAACAGTATACGTACGCACGCATGCACGCACGCACGCACGCACGCTCGCACGCACGCACGCACGCACACACACACACACACACACACACACACAACACACACACACACACACACACACACACACACACACACACACACACCACACACACACACACAAAACCATCTGCACGGACATTTATAAAACCATGAAAACTCTCAAAATATACTAAGCTTTAATTACCAAATTATATGGTTAAACAAAAATAATAATGTTCAGTCACACAGAGTATACAGAGTGAGAGTTGAAGAATTTGAATATCATATCTTTTAAACTAAAAGGTTATTAAGCGTACAAAAAGAACCTAGCCGAAGTGATCAAAAGATCAATCTTCCTAAATTTCAACTCAATTTAAACCTTTTTACTCCCGTAATTACGACATAAAAAAAAAACATTTTTTTAGTTTTTGATTTTTATCTCAAAACTAGTCGCCAAAATTGCTTAAAATTTTTACAACTAGTAGATATCGTTCTTTTTTATTGCTCATGAATTTTTTCAAAACATTTAACTATTTATTTTTGAGTTATATATGTTTATCGAAAAATTATCTTTTATATCATAAAAAAACCGCTGCCAATTCTTTGGCACGTAGCTTCCTTCAACCTTATGTATCGCTTTAATATCTAAATTGTTTTTACTTCATATATAATTCTATAAAGTTTTTATGCTTTTTCGTTTGATGGATAAAATTATTTCGAAATAATTATATTACATAATCAATGCGTAACTGAAAATATTGTTTGTACAATTTGGTTGCGTTCAAATTTATAATGATCAGGGCGGCAATTATTGGCATATAATAGTATATTGTATATTGCAACTAGGGGGGAAAATTGGCTTTTTCTAGCGAAGGTGATAGTTTGAGCACGAGTGGGAGTCGAGGGCAACGTAGGCGCCCGAGTCGGACACGAGTGCTCAAAATATCACCCGCGTCTGAAAAAGCCACTCCCCCCTTGTTGAACACCGTACTTTTTATGATACGTGCATGAATAGACCCTTTTTTAAGCATACAAAAGGAGTAGGAAATTGAGAACTCTTTGACGCATAGCATATTTTGAAAAATTTCAAAATTTTGAAAATTTTGAAAAATTTCAAAATTTGTAATTACCGTAGACTACTTAAAATTAAAGTAGTCTATAGAATAACATTCGATAATCATGATGTTTTAACGAAAAGTTCAAAATTTAGTTTCCGAGATATAATGATAAGGATATAGTTCGCGGAACGTATCTAAAATCGCCAGTGATCGAAAAATCGCCATGAATATACGCACATGCGTAACTGAAAATCGTATTTTTTAACGAATTAATAAAACAAAAACAGCAAAAAACGAGTCTAAGTATAGATTAATATCCATTAATGGAAACTGAGATCGAAGCGATACAGTATTCAGTTTTATAGAGTATACAGGGTAAGAAAACAAAATTTTGCAGCTTAATATCTTTAAAACTAACTGGTATCATAAACAACCCAAAGAAAGAGATAAAGATGCTATATAATGCTAACTAAATCCAAAATTTGAACTTGATTATTGCCTTTTTACTCCAGTTATCGCGTCACGTAGAAAAACGATTTTTTTCAGTTTTTGATGTTTTTCTCAGGATCTGCCCCATGAAATGACTTAAAATTTAAGTGGTATATAGTTCTAATTACCTTCAATAATCATATATTTTTTTAGAATGATTCGCTATTTAGTTTTTGAGTTATAACGATTTAAAAAAATTGCACTGTATGGTGTATAATAAAAGAACGACGAACGATAATATAAATTTTTCACGGTAAAAACATAGGCAATTTTATTCTCTTTCAGGTATATATTAAGCAGTTTACTTTTATTAACTTTTCCGATAACTTTGTTGGCAAAAACTGAAATCTAAAACTAAAAAATCACTATAAAAAAAAAAAGCGTATATAAATTGTAAAAACGGACTTTCGTCCCCGCTCGTCAGCTAGCAAAAACAAAGAAATGAGACCTTGTGGGTTAAAATCCACCAAAGTAAGGAACTGAGAACAGCAGGCGTATACCATACGCACACACCACACACAACACACACACAGCCAACAGACAACATACCATCCGTAACGGACATTTCTAAAAACAGGCGCATTTTTCGACTAAAAATTCATCAAAACACACTTCCCGGCACAATGTGTTTTACACAGAACTACCAAAACCGCTGCCAAGTCATTGGACACTCTGCTCCTCCGGATTCCTGCTAGTGGAAGGAGAATTAACATGGGACAATCACTCATTCTTGATTTAAATATGGCTTACATTTTCGATACTAAAAGGAGGTCAGCCAGGGAGCAGATCCACCAGACGTTAGAATAGCTCCTGGGGGAGAGAGTCCACCGGAGACGCCTCGGGACTGAAGCCCCGACTCTCTTACAGACGAGAGAGCGCGGCGTCCGGAGAAGGGGGGAAATAGTCCAACCCTGTGGGTAGCAGTCTTTTAGGTACACTATTGGTTTGAAATATTCGTATAAATCATATCATAATAAAAGCAAAACATATTTGTCAAAAAGTCGAAAAATGGCCATGAAAACTGGTTCATAAAATAGTCGAAATCTTAAAGGAAATTTACTACTCGAATTCAGAATCAAGAAAAACATACATGCACGTCCAATCTTATTACGCGGACGATCGGCACGTAGTTCCAGAAATAACAGTATAACGTACGCACGCATGCACGCACGCAGCACGCACTGCCGCACACCTAACACACCACGGAGCAAAGGACATCTGCACGGACATTTTATAAACCATGAAAACTCTCAAAATACTAGCTAAGCTTAATTATCAAATATATGGGTTTAACAAAAATAATAACGGTTCAGTCACGACAGGATTAACAGGTGAGAGTTGAAGAATTTGAGATCTAATATCGGGTTTAACTAGAAGGTTCCATAAGCTAACAAAAGAACCTAGCCAAAAGTGAAGTCCAAAACAAACCACAAGCACAACATAGACCAATCTTTCCTTTTTCCTAACCTTATTCACCGTAAGTGCGTACGCCGGCAGACGACATCAATAATAAAAAAAAACATTTTTTTTAGTTTTTGATTTTTATTCGTCAAAACAGTCGCCAAAATTGCTTAAAATTTTGTACACACTAGTAGATATCGTTGTTTTTTATTGTATGAATTTTTAACTTTAACTAGTTTTTTTTTGTGTTATATATGTTTATTTGAAAATTACGCTTCTTCTATCATCAACAATGAACAAGATCAGTCAATCTAGAAAATCTTGCAGGGAAAGTAGACAAATTAATGTTCTTTTTAGATAACTGTTCAGTTGAATATATTGTAATAAATCAGTATCCATAAAAAAGCCAAAATATTTTTCAAAATAGAAAATATGGCTATAATAGGCCATAAAATGGTCAGAATCATAAAACAAAAAATGACTAAATTCAGAATTAGAAAAAATATATGCAGTCAAATTTTAATTACGATCGTCGCATGGTTTCAAATTAATGGCGTATAGTCATCCCCACACATACCACAGACACACACACACACACACACACACACACACACACACACACACACACACACACACACAGCCATCCGCACGGACATTTTCTAAAAACGTATGATTCGTACTCCAAACACCTCCAAATGCGTTTCCACGAAGTATTAGCAAAACTGAAAATTTTACTATTACAAAGCTTCCTCTAGAGGAGGAAGCAAAATTACTAATACAAGGCTTTTTTCGGACGGAAGCAATAGATCTCGGTAGTGCGTTACGTGGCTTTTGATGGTTTGGCGAAAATTCCGATCGAAAATGATTATCACTTTACCCAAATTTTTAAGGACGATATTCTATAGACGCTGGGCTACGGGGTTTTCGATGTGTAGGTGTAAGTTCTGCTGGAACATAGTGAGTACGTCCCCCCGGACTTTAGTATAGATGATGTCCAAGTGTTTACCCTTGTGAGAACCCTCGTTGCATTTAATATTATTCAAACAAAATATGTGCATATATTGACTTACAATACATTATTACCTCGTACTGCTAAAACTAAATCTCACCCGCGATGTCGAACATCTTGACATCTTCGATACAAAAGTTCCGGGTAACGTGAAAACCATGGAAAGCGCTACCTATAGACCTGATTTTTCCTTGCAGCAAATACAATCAATATCTGTGGCGTCCCGGCAAAACATTCAATTTTTCCCGGACTCAATTATCCATAAAAATGAGGGAATAATGTGTTACCGACAAAACGACTCACATCCATTTTCATCTACTAGGAATGAAGGCGCGCTTCGCGCGCTCTTGATTCTATCCCTGTTTTAAGGTTATGAATTTAAAGCGCGTGGTTCTGATCTCGTTGCCTAGGCAACCAACCAGCCAATCAGGCGAATCAAGGGGCGAGGGAGCGCCCCGATGGCAAGTATAAGTTTTATACACTGTGCCGTCGGGAAGCACCGCGACCTATTATACTTTGAATTTGCTTTTTAATCTAAATGCGTTTTATTATCTCCAATGATTTCTTGTTTTATACGTCTTTGATGCGTATGTTTGAGTAATGCATCTTGAAGATTTTAATGAGATCTTTCTAATGATTGTAATATTTTGCTTCAAAAATTTTTCTTTTTGCAAAATAATTATGATCGAAAATTAATTTGCGATAATTTCTTAAAAAGTTTTACGATACGATTCTCTTCTTTTTAAGTACAAGAATCAATTTAAACATTAAAATTTCGAAAACACGAAAATGTGACTTAAGTCGTTTTGCCGGGAAGCCACAATATATATTATATGATGAAAGAAGTAATAAGTCCTAAAGAATGTTGATGTCTTTATAGGAAATCACTATGAGTATTGTATGTATAAGCGTTAATATTTTTGAAATTGAATTTTCTACTTATTTTTTTAGCAATATCGAAAATTTCGAAAAATCTCAATATTTGAGGATCTCGAGATTCTCGAAAAAGTTCGAGATTGTCGGGCGAGACGAGATCCTGCTTCGTATCGACAAAAATAGTCAAGATAAATCTTGACTCATCTGGAGCTGGTCTCTTACATTCTTATAACAAACCTATTTTAGGCTAGGGAGCATGGGTTAAAGCAGTTTGGGAAGCGCTACCGTAATGCGCATGAATCTTACAATGCGCAACAGATTTGTCAAATGCGACTGTATTTTTTGCATCTCTTCTATTTCGCTAAAAGCAGCAAAATACTACACAGCTTTTTTCCAAGGGCAACTTTTAGACCTAGACTTCTAAGAAACTGATTTGATATAGTAGATAAGCTATAGGCTTACCAGATCACACGGATTCTAGATCACCCCCTTTCCTCCAAAAGTGATATAGAATCCGACGTGTGTATTTTAGATGTAGAGTTTTTTTGAATCCCCCCTTCTGTCCAATCATATGCGAACCCCTCCTTAGGATGACCTCCTCTCAAAGTGATTTAGAATCCGAGGTGTGTATAAGCCCTATCCCTGTGTTGTCCCCTTCTTCAATTTTTCCAAAATGTTTTAAGCCTCTCCCCTGGATGCCCCCCTCTCGAATTGATTTAGAATCCGTAGTGTATATAAGCGTCATATAGTACCTACTCCTGAATCTGGTAGGCCCTTTTCTTAATCATCCCTTCTCCATTTGATAGAGAAAACGTAAGCGTTCGACTCCCACCTCTTTTTTTTCACCTGATCGGAAAATCTATTCGTCAGTTTTTTTTCTCTGGTGCGTGAGAAGAGAGGGAAAGGAGGAGCTATCCTACTATATTATTCTAAGATGCGTGGTGGAAATCCTATGTATGCGTCCCACTACCTTTTTAAAGAAAGGTGCAGTTTCTCATGAAAGTGAAAAGATCGGGATGTGTATGGGAATAAAATTTCGAATCATCGCAGTTAGGTGCAACATTAATTTCAACGAAATTGCGTATGCACGTACAAAGCGTGATGCTGGACAATAGTCACACCAATGACTATGAAAACATAGGTGGGTATGCGCGTGTGAACTGATGCTTATATTAATAGACGCACTGACCGAAGATTCTTACGCACCCACACGAGAAACAGTCTTTTTCAGCGGTCAATGCATTGAAAGATGTGGGGAGATTTTCTCTCTGTTTTATTTTCTATGCGAGAACAAAAATCTATAAATTATACGGGGAAAAAATCTCACACCCTTACAGTGATTTTTTCTTCTTAAGATTCGACTGCGTGAGAGAAGTGTATAGGTCAATGTAAGCCAATGCTGGTCAATAGACAACGATGACTTTGTGCAATAGTACCCTTGCACTGCAGGTATATACGGAAATCGCCTTTTGCTGCAAGAAAAGTTATATCCTTTCAAGAAAATAAATAAGTTTAGAGGCACGTCTCGCGTAGGTAACGGCGAAGATGAGAATTTTCTCTCTTTTCATAGGAAAGAAAAAATCTCACGTATCGATACAATGGATGACCGCAGACGAAAGTGTACAGCTGGATGTGTATAGATTACAAAAGAAGTAGCCCCCCATTGACTGTGCGCAGAAGATCCATGCACAGGCATACATAGATCGATGGCAATTGGACGACCACTGACTGCGCGCACCGGCCCCTTGGCTGGTATGGACCCTTTTTTTATTTGTCACTAATAAATACTTTTTTGACAATTTTGGGAAAACAGATGAAAACGTAACCGCACACTGGTAAAATAGAAGGGTGACCCCAAACTCACTTGTTGTCATTGGTCTAATGCGTGGAGGCGTATTTCTTTTAGAATATGGGAGGAAAAATTTTACTGACTCGGCTAGGATTAGCTAAAAGCACTGGGATGTGTTTTTGAGAATTTGAAAGGAAAGTTTTCCTCCAATCATATGATTTTCACAAAAAGTTAAGGAATGGGAGAGCCGTGCTTTTCTAAATAAATACCACGGAGCTTGCTGTAGACGGTCAGTTTCAGCTTCATTTCAGATTTTTAGACACGTAAATCAGTTCAAGAACTAGCCTCAGTTTTTCATTACTCAACATATCAGTGCCTTCATATCAGTGCTCAAAAGGCAGGAAGCCATCTGAAACTTTTCATTTGCTTTGAGATAAATTTCTACAAAAAGGTAATCCTCTCTTTAAAAAATGATGGGCGTTGTTGTAATAATATAATCGACTGCTATGTGGATGCAGATTGGGCTGGTGATATTATTGATAGAAAATCTACGACAGGTTATGTTATAAGAATGTTCGAAAATGTAATTGACTGGAAGTCAAGAAAACAAAAATGTGTAACTAAAGCGTCGACATACGCAGAATATGTAGCCCTATCCGAATCTGTAAGCGAACTAGAATACATCAGAGAGTTGGTAAAGATATTCGAAATAAATATTGCAGAACCGATTAAAATTTATGAAGACAATTCAGGTGCAATAAACATTGCAAATAACGGTAATTTTACGAAAAATTCCAAGCATATTGAGATTCATTATCATACTGTACATCAAAGCGTGAAAGATAAATTGATTGAAGTTTGTAAAATTGATACTAATGAAAATGTTGCGGACATTTTTACAAAAGCTCTCTGTAGAGAAAAATTTGAAAAATTCAGAAAGTTGTTAAATGTAAAAATATAATGTACAGTACAAATGTAAGGAGGCGTATTGAGAATATAGTACATTTGACTGTATGTATAGTATAGAGCGCGCTAGAATGAGTGAGCGCGTTAACGAGTGTGTGAGGGAGCGCACACATGCAGGTATCCCCTCTCGCGTATGAGTGTGAGTCACATGACTACTTGCGGTGTCGAGACTAGACGAGTCTCGCACATCGCTCTCTTGGGAACGAGCCGTCGCCGAATACACAGGGTGTGTGCGACGCATAACTGTACATAGAAGAAGACGAATAAATCCACATTTATATTTAAACAATAATCCTCTCTGCCTTACCTCATTTCTAACAAAAAAGTATCAAAAAGTATGAAGAAAAATTATGAAAAGTATGTAAACGAATGATAGAAGAGATCATGCAAGACTGGGATTCACCATTGGAAAAGATACATCCTGAACAGGAGAGAGGGGTATATTACAAAAGGCTATGGAAGGGGCAAAACTTGTGGTGGGGAATGCGCTATATCAACAATCGCAGCATGACTTAGAGCACATTCGAGCAATCGAAGAGATCGAGAACAGCCAACCTTGTGGAAAGAAACCAAGACTCATCTAACCTTATAAGTAAGTTTTATTTCTATTTTTCTCCAGTCTTGTCATTGTAAAAATTTCTCTAACATGAATTCTCATTTTTTTTTTTAGAATGGATCTCTTTACACTCAATAAGATTGTTGAGCGTGACTTTCTGCCAAGGAAGAAAGTGTCAGACTTGGAAAAATATTACAAGTATATGGTGACAGCATTGAAAGAGGTGAAGACAAGATATGGTACGAAGGTTGTAGCCGAATCATCAGCCATTCTAAAAGATCAGGAGTTTTTCAACACACTCTTTAACACTGCTAATAAACTTAGTTTATTTGTAGTATATCATGGTGAAACTTCTTTCAAGTTTGAATCTTGCTGACAAAGCAAAAGATAATAATGAAAATACGCACATTGCTTCTTTTAAGCTATTTATTTTTTTCATATTGAATATATTGAATTGTACATAATAGTCATAATACATAAATAAATACATTGATAAACTTAAACATTTTTGCTTTTATTTTTATTTATACTACAACCTACAACTACTATAATTTACACATTTATAATAGAAAATACAATAATAATTGACTTACATCCTAGAAAATTTAATGAATCTCATTTTTATTTATCCAACTATTGTGCTCGCTGCCGAAGCCTAACCATTTTACATATACGCGTTTACCAATTTTCTTTAAAACTGTTTCTACAAGATAAATTTCAGGAAACATAGTTTTGTGAATTTCCGTTTCCTAAAAGCCGCCGGAGACTGGTTTATCATAATAATCTTTGAGGTGATAAGTTATCGGATTTGTTTTTACTCGCATTATTGTGAAAATTTCAGTAGACCAGTTTGGTGTATAACCATTTCCAAAAATAATCTTGATCTTACTTATTCGTACTTTATCTCCTACTTTGAATTTCGGTTTTTTTGCTGGTGACTTTTCATGAGGAAAACGTCTCTTGACCTCTCTCTCAATTGCCTGGTTAACATTTTTAGGCTTGATTCCTGTCGTCCGATGTTTTCTCGAATTGTATGCTTTGAGCAAGTTAGGTAGAATATTCAACCATTTGTAGCTTCCTAGTTTGCTGAATTCTATCCACATTGCAATTTTTAATGTTCTATTGAATCTTTCACATATGCTGGCATGAAAATTACTATGTGAAGAGTATAGCTTTCTCTTGTACTTTTTCATGAGATTTTGGAAATTTGAATTGTAAAATTCTTTTCCTTGGTCAGTTTGTAGATTCTTCGGTTCTCGTCCAACTTTTAATATCGAATTCATAGCTGCAGTAACATCATTACCACTCTTTGATTTGACAGGGACGGCCCATGCATACTTTGAAAATATATCTATGACAGTTAGTAAGTAATGAAAACCTTTATTCTCTTTGGAGTAAGGCTTATGAAGCTATTCTTTGACATTCCATCTTTATCGTCTATAGCGGATGATAATCTTCTGGAAATTCGTCTATACTATCTTTTAATTTTCTATTCACTTCTTCAATGATATAATCAACACCAGCGGAATTACGTTGAGATGTTTTATAGAGATATTTCAGTTTTGCAGCACCTTCCACTTGATGTTTTTAAACTTGCTGCTTATATTCTTCTATAACTTCACTAATTCCAGCAAGTTTAGAAGCTATATAATTTATTTCACTTTGTAGGATAACTTTCAGTGAATGCAAGGTGATTGCATCGTTTGGATCACGCGGGGCTCCTAGATTGCAAAGCCGCTTATTTTCTAAATCAAAATCACCGTCTGATGTAAAATTGAAACCAATGCCTGGAGGACCGCGACCCACTTGCATGAGTCTCAATGTGTTTTCTTCCAAACACATCGAGACTCATGGTGCTACTGATCCAAATGAGAAGGTTGTGTGTCAATATATAATATATGTCAAGCTTCACGCAATTCTTCAATAATGGATTGAATTTCATTGATGTGATTGTTATTTCCAGCAGATCGTTCGGCAACCAATAATCGGAGTCGTTCGATAAGCTCGTTCGGATCATCCCAGTAGACGAGATCAATGGAAGAATTTTTCTTAACTATTTTATATTTAGGTATGAGTCCTTCTCCGATACTGCCGTTTTTCTTTTTACGTGGAGTGCTACGGAACATTAGTGCTAAGACATTCTTATATTTATTACTTCTCGAACTTCGTATAGATTCATTTTTGCTATGTTTTTTTCCGATGAGCATTTGTTGCTTCCAGAATCTCTTCTCAGAATCAGTGCTAATGAGATGTTTTCCTATATGAGCATATGATTGACATAGATAGAAACTGTCTACACTTTTATGTCTTCCCATGCAGAAAAATGCTCTGACGTTATCCTGCTTCTCACAAGCGACATCATCAAATATCATAATTGAATTTGGAAGTGCTTCATCTGGAGATACTACGAATTCATGTTCACTGAACAGAAGATATAACACTCCTTCAATTGGCTCCAAGACATTTTTGAGAAATTGATACTTTGGCTGATTCAAGGATTTTGAGTATACGTACAAATTCTTGAACCTAAGACCATTGGGACTTGTAATTAAAGCCAATAAACTATTTGTTTTTCCGCAGTTTGATGGCCCGCAGAATACTGCTCGTATACTATCAGGCAGCAATTCACCGTGTCGCTTCTTACTCTTCTCTTTTCCAAAGTTCGCGACGGGGAGTTTGACGTTCTGCTCTGTAAAATCCATGTTCACGTAACAGAGTCAGATTCAACACTGAGCTCTTAAAATATAAACGCTTGTTTTATACCTTGATCGCCAGTTGAAAATCAACACTCGAAGAGAGATGATCATACACAAATCTCAGAAAGGGCCGAAAGGCAATGGATTGCTTGATAAAGTTATCAATAACTTACCTATTGAAATGCATCTTCCAGGATATCAATACTGCGGTCCCGGAACCAAATTGAAAAAGCGAATGAAGAGGAGATCCTGGAATCAATCCCCTAGATCAGGCATGTAAAGAACATGACATAGCATACTCTGATAAAACTGGAGATCGTAAAGCAGCTGACTTGCTGATAAAGCTTCACAACGTATCAGAGCCAAGGATGCTAGTCTTGCTGAAAAAGCAAATGCTTTTGCTGTTAACAGTGATATAAAATTAAAAGGAAAAACTGGAATGGGACTGAAATTTAATAAGTTAGTGACTGCGGCTAAAAAATCAATGACCGCAAGTAAATCTTCTAGCAAGGTTATTCAATCAGTATTGAAGGGTGCACGTCAAACTGTTAAGAGTGTGGGAGGAAAGAAAAAAGTTATCATTCCACGAGTTCTACCACTTCCATCGAAAATTGGTGGAGTTCTTCCTTTTCTCATTCTACTATTTGCAGGACTTAGTGCGACCGGTGCTCTAGCAGGAGGTGCTGCTGGAATAGCTAAAGCTGTTAATGTTGCTAAAGCCGCGCAAAAAGATCATGAAGAAAGTAAGAGGCATAATAAGACCATGGAAGCTATTGCTTTAGGCAAAGGACTCCATCTTAATTCCTATAAAACTGGGATGGGATTATTTATGTCACCTTATATCGGTCGTGGTAATCAAGTGAATAGAAAAAAAAAACTTCGATTTAACTTTGCCAAATCGTCCATTGACTGACTACGATCTAAAAAAATATACTCGTATGATGAAAATCTCAGATTTCCGAGGTGTTTTCATGAGAAATAATCTGCCTCCCAATGGTCTATGGTATAATGAGTCTGCAGTGGTTAACTTGAATGACTATCAAAATAGAGGCACTCACTGGGTTTGTTATCGCAAGCAAGGTTCTGAAGTGCTTTATTTTGATAGTTTTGGTGATCTCAAACCTCCCAAGGATCTCATGATGTATTTTAACGTGAAAGAAGTGAAATACAATTACAAAAGATATCAAAATTTTGACTCATTCATATGTGGTCATCTTTGTCTCTACTTCCTGGCTGGGAGACTATAAAAGAGGTGCTCGCAGACGAATTGATTCATTGTCATCCGATCAGTCATGGAAGATAGCTACACTCTGAGTCTCTCAGGAAACACATCTGTCTTAGAAGCACAATATTTTCCTTCGATTGAACTATCACAGCATAAGAATTTTGTCTTGGGATTAGTTGAACTCTTAACATTCAACTCTATTCCCAATGTCGACTTTTCAAATAATAAACTTCATTTGAGCAAAAAAGATATTATTACAATCCCTACTGGCAGTTATGAGATTGATGCTATCAATCAATTTTTACAAGAAACTTTGAAATCCAAAGGAATTGAATTTTCTTTGAAAGCTAACAACAATACTCTCCGAAGCGAAATTCTCTGCAGTCATCTGATAGATCTCATACCTCACGATTCAATAGGTCGTCTCCTTGACTTTGCTCCACGCATTCTCAAAGAGAACATTCAACACAGCTCTGATTTACCAGTGAAAATATTGAGAATCAATGCACTCAGAGTTGAGTGCAATATTACTGCAGGTGCTTATATCAATAATAAAAAAGTTCATACAATCCATGAGTTCTTTCCCAGAGTGCCTCCAGGATACAAAATCTTAGAAGTTCCGTCTCATGTGATATATCTACCACTCAGTCTTAAGTGCATAGATCATCTACAAATTCGAATTGTAGATTAGGATGGAAATTTAGTGAATTTTCGAGGAGAGGAAATTACTATTAGACTTGACATCAAATCTGTATAATGGGCATCGTTTACAATTCTGTAACATATATAAGTCAGCAACCATGTCAACGAGACATCAGTCGACCGAAGAAACTCAAACCGTTATCACGGAAGAGCATGAAGTTTCTGAAAAGCCTAGGACTAAGANACGTGTATAATTCTTTGCTGCTTCCAGAAAAATGGACGAAATTCTAAGCATTCAATCAGGTGTCGTATTCGATGAGTCTATTGCTCATTACGAGGTACACGCCCATCAACCATACTCATCATTAAGCTTTGATAATAGTGATGAAATTCGTATTTCTATCCAACATCAAGATCTATGTCTCTTGCCATCAACGTAGTTCTATCCGTGTATGTGGAAAATTGAAACTGAAAAGTGGTTCAACAGCACCAGCTAAAACTAAATTCGTGAACAATGGCATTTGTCATCTGTTTGATGAAATTCGTTATGAAATTAATGCTGTGGAGATAGATAAAAGTAAAAATGTTGGTTTGAGCACTATCATGAAAGGATGGACTTCATTTAATTCGAATCAGAATAACATGCTAGAAAATGCAGGCTGGCTTGGCAATGAAGAGGACGACAAATCGTTTGTCGATGAAAAGGGAAACTTTGACGTTGCGATTCCGCTGAGTATGATCATGGGCTTTGCAGAAGACTATAAAAAAATTATAGTTAACATGAAGCATGAGCTCATTCTTACAAGATCGAAAAGCGACTTGAACGCAATAATCCAGGAAGGAACTACGACAGCTGGTGTAACTACTTTTGAAGATTGTGAAGTAAAAATATAAAAGATAGAATGGTTAATGCCATATGTCATTGCATCTGATAAACAAAAAATTCAGCTATTGAATTTCATTGGTAAAGATAACCCCATCTCTATGTGTTTTCGTTCTTGGGAGGAATTTGAATATCCTCTTCTCCCAAGCACGAATAATTACGTCTGGACAGTGAAAACTTAAAATCAACTGGAGAAACCTCGTTTTGTAATTCTCGGACTACAAACAAAGAAAAAAGCTGAAAGAACTGCAAATGCCAGTAGATTTGATCATTGTGAGATAAGTAATGTGAATCTTTTCTTAAATTCACAATATTATCCATACAACAATATGAATCTCGACTTATATAACAATCAGTATGCGATCCTCTATAATAGGTATGCTAATTTTCAAAAATCATACTATGGAAGAGATCCACAGCCGATGCTGACAAAGCCTATGTTCATCAAGAATGAACCACTCATAGTTATTCACTGTTCACGACAAAACGAATCTCTTAAGAGCGCTTCTGTCGATGTACGTCTAGAGTTTGAGGCTAAAAAAGATTTTCCTGCCAACACTTCAGTCTACTGCATGATCTTACACGATCGTATCGTTCAGTACAATCCCATCAGTGGGGATGTCAAGAAACTCGTCTAGGCTGCATAAAAATATGGAGTATGCAGTAGACATGACTGGTTTCAAGCAAACCGAAGGAGATTATATTCTAAAGGAAATTGCAATCATTCCTCTCAACAATAGTAGTAGTGATTCTGTTGTTCTAGTATTCAAAAATCCCTTCTCATGGAAAAAATTATCGGACAAAATGCAAAGGGAAAACAACTGGCTTAAACATAATTATCATGGCATGAAGTGGAAAACCGATGGACATGACTACTACCAAATTGGAAACTTGCTTCGTGACGCTTTACACGATGCAACAAAAATTTTTGTCATGGACGCATTAAAACAGAAATGGCTTCAACGATTCAAATTTCCCGTCTACAACATCCAACAGTATGGCTATCCATCGATACCATCTTTCAAGTGCGTAACAGTTTGCACAAACCATAATCCAATCTACAAGACTGCCTGTGCACTTCACACCGTCAAACTTATAAAATTATTCTATCAGTCACGAAAACATTTGTAATAAAAAAAAAATGAAATAAATAAATAGAACAGAAAAAAGAGAAAAAAAAAAGAAAAAGTAGAAAACGCTATAGGCATACTAGATCACGTGAGATGGAGAAGGGGAATCTCACTTTCGGATTCTAGATCACTTTTGGAGCAGAGGGGGTGATCTAGAATCCGTGTGATCTGGTAAGCCTATAAGGTAAAAGGTCCGATTATGGAACACAGTCCGTATTTACGGAACACTACTACAAATGCTCATATTTTTAATAAATATATTTTATGTTGGATGTTAAATAAATTAGGATTAATTTTTAAAAAATGTTTATGTTTATCGGGATTAAGAGTTATCAATGTTGAGTAAAATTTAAAAGAAAAAAACTGATTATATGTGGACTCCCCCCAGAACCCATGAAAAATGTGTACGATTTATGACAAGTTCGTTGATGTGTACACTTTCTTAAAAAGTGCATATTTATTTCAATAAATTGAGTTTTTGATACTTTGAATAGCTTAAATGATAGCTTTTGGGCCTAGGATTATATTATACGGGCTTTGTCTTATCTTTATACTGATTTTTATTTATTTATTTAGTGTTTCATAATATGTACACCGATACCGATATTTGACCGTATTTATGGAACAAAATGTGGGGTGTTTCATTTTCAAGGGACACTATGTACGTATTTTTGAAACACACATTTTTACGTTTTTATACAATTATCAAGCTTTATATAGGTCTATTTCATTTAAAAAAGTTATTTAATTAAATAAACTGTCGTATAGATATAAGAAAACTAATATAGTATGTCTTATATTTATTTGTGTCAAAAGGCAACCTAACCTATGAAGTCTAACCTAACCACGATTCTCAATACATTTTATGCATATTGAGAAAATAAAATTTTTATAATAAAGAGCACCAAACTGTTATATATATATATATATATATATATATATATATATATATTCAGGTACACTATGAAAAACATAAAACAATTTTAATATGTATGATATACTAAGTATAACATGTCTGCGAAGGGCAATCTTCACTATTTCAGCCACCGCAGGCCAAATATGGTTTTGGGCTTCGAAAAGCACTTTGTTCCCGACACGCACACTTTCGTAGATAGGCGCATCGGCACTGCGGATCTATAGAAGCCGCAGTGTAGGCTCGCGGATCATTCGTTTCTATAGTTTTCGGATGAGGCCGCTTTCTCTTCCTTAGTTATTGAAATAACTTGTAAGAAGGAGAGGCTACACTGGCCATGTAGCACTAAGGCAAGAGAGGCGAAGTGTCGCTCTTGTGCTTAGAGGGCCGCAGATGCGTCGTATCCGCGAAAGAGGTATGCTTGATAGTGGCCTATGTGCGTGTTTTTCGTATGATGTACCGTGTGACCGCGCGTTCGAATATTGGTCGGCAACGCTCGCGTAGAATAATATAAATAAGACGTAGAATTGGAATCTCTGTTCTTGGCGTGGGTTTTCTTCTCGTGAAACAAAACGAGAGTTTTTCCCACGTCACAAGCCTCAGCTTGAGCGAATGCAAGAACAGCGAACGCGTTGTACTTGTAACTGCGTAGCGCGCACGTGTTAGGGAAAAAAAAGGGGCTCGCTTTGTGAAGACGAAGCGAGACTCTGCGAGACGCGGAGCCGATTTTATAGCCTTTCCTCGGAGAAAAGCATATCGACTCGAATTCGATGCTCAAGAGCAAACATCTGGCTGCATGCAGAACGGAGTCGAGCGTGCGGACAAGGCCCGCACGGTCGGGTCTGGCTGAGTGGCGCGCGATGTTTTTTTGGCTTGGGCTCGAGTTCTTGTTTTATGGCAATACGGATTAGCGCGGGGACAGTTTCGGCGTAGGCGACGGAACTTTCCCGAGTTTTTCTAGTACAGGCAAGTGATTGTATGCGTGAGAGAACGGAGTGGGAGATGAATTTAAAAACGGTCAACGACGATCGACTTCGGGTGGCGGCTCGGCGAGGGTAGCTGCAGCGGCAGTACAGTTCAGTCCACGACACGAAGCTGTTTGCATCGTGCCTCTGTATTTTTCGAAGTTCCAATACATATTTTTTACTGTAATCTTGTACTTGGATTAATTACTCCTCACCACTTTCCCGTCACAACGATAGTTGCTCACGCGAGCGACAACACACTTTTTAAACTTATTTTCAAATCTCCAATTTTATCTGGATATTATACATATGTTCGAAGAAGATCTAGAGGTGTGAATATCCTCTTCGATGCCCAGAATCAAAATTGGCCTGCGGTGGCTTAAATAATGAACATTATAAATTTTGCTCTACGCAGACATGTTATACTTGGTATATGACATATATTAAAATTGTTTAATGTTTTTCACAGTGTACCTGAATATATATTTAGTGTTTTTATAAAAGAATTAAAAATATACTGAAAGTAACACTACCTTTGGTTTCAAGCGGAGCTACCAGTTTCAAGAGGAGCACTAGTATGCCTCTCTAGTTTTTGTATGGAACAAGGTTCAAATGACTGTAATATAAACATGTTTTTATCTCTATTATCTTAGATATCATTTACGAACAAAAATATAATCAAACTGACGTTTGAATCGTAATTTACTTCTTTTCTTGTACTATCTCATAATACGGCCATTCTGAATGAGACACATGGCCAAATCGTTTTTACCGTGTCTCATAATATGTACACGAGAGTACCTATGGTTTTAATTAATTATACGATTGAATTGTCTCTATTTCTACAAAAAAAATTGTTTATATTCTAAAAGCATAAAGCCAAAGGGAATAAAAAATTTTTTATTGTATTTCCATTTCATTTAATTTTAAAAATCGAAAACCTCTGTTAGGCCATGAAACGCTGTCTCATAATAGGGCCCTTTACCTTAGCTTATCTACTTGATATGTAATCTAATTGTTATGACTATACCACGAAAATTAACTGACAAGGAGAGTCCGCAACCTTCAGGTTACGGATTCAGCTGAAACTTCGGTTATTGATTCTTAGGCCCAAATAATGGAGGTCTTATTTTCGGTTCAGTCCAATGGGCTTTATATGTATTAAAATATATCTTTATATATTACGTAAAATATGTGTAGATATATTGTAATGCATATGAATAATGCTGTATCTCGATTAATAGAACTTATCGGACTAAATCCTAAAATACATTCTTCATTTTATGGGCTCAAAATTTGATCAACGAGGTGCATGCAGATGCGAGTTATTTATAGTTTTGACAGTGACTGGCAGATAAATAATTGGCGATGGAACTTCGATAATCTTGTAGCGGGGAGATACAGCTGGAAGAAATTCGTGTATGGTGTGCACCTTATTCTTATAATTACTTATAGGATATACTTACGTTTTTATATATTATAGGAAATACTTACGTGCTTTATTTACTAACTTATTATTTAATTATTTTTGCTTACCATTGTTAATATCATCGAAACTAATTGATTCAAAGATGTTTACTGCTTCATCTATAGGAATTTGCGTCCCATCTTCTAATTTCAGAATTTCATCATCATTAGATATAATCTTGTTCCGTTGTGTCGCAGAGAAAAATGGGCAAGCACCATCTTGATGAAATTTAGAAGGATCTGAATCAACTTGATCGACACCCGGGTGAGAAGTGTGCTATAACAAGATAATAATAACTTTGAATAATGATTATTTGATTCCAATTTATGTTTATTAAAAAACATTCTATATTCTTTTAATTAATATATGACAAATATATTTTTATTTATTTTTATTTATTTATTTATTTAACCAGTACAATAGCTACATGTTTATCTATATAGCTATAGATAACAGTAGCATATCCTATAGAGGCAAAACTAGTTTACCTGTACATAGGGCCGGTTTACAAAACTTAAAATTAAAACTTACAACTAATACTAAAATTAAAATAATTAACAAGATTTGATTTTTTAAACCTAGTTAACAGTGTTATATTCTGTGTTAAATTACATTTTCACGTACTAAGTTGTATTATAACTAAATTTTATATTTTTAACCCAGTTTTTTATTTTCTTTTTGAACGTTTTCTTAGTGTTTGTCGTGACCTTGAGGTCATTAGGTAGATCATTAAATAGTTTAATAGCTACTATGTAACTATTCTTGCTACTTATTGTTTTTGTTATTCTAGGTAACAATATTGCTCTTATTTCTAGTAATGGATTCACTAGACCGGTATAGTGCACTTAGTTTGGTATGGTTATACTATAGCGTCTCTGTATAAAATGATTGTTCTAGGTTAAGAGGGTAATTATTGTTAAGGAAAGTATTCTTGCTAATGGTTTTTATAAGTCTGGTTTGCAGCCTCTGTAGTATGTTTCGACAATTTTGATACGCACCTCCCCATGCAATAATACCATATGTTGCAATACTGTGAAATAGTGCATAATGCAGGGTAGTTAGAACATCGGTGTTCATAAATTTTGAAAATTTTGCAAGGATATAATTTAGATATTTTGTTTTGTTTATTATATACTCAATGTGTCTATCCCATTTCATGTTGAAATCAAAAATTAGGCCTAGGTATTTACAGCTCTCTACTCTATCTATTAAAAAGTTATCTATTCTTAAGTTAATATTTACAGGTACGCTATCACGATAGTCCCCATAGTTACATAGACTGTTTTGTTAACATTTAGGGATAATTTGTTGAGAACCAACCACATTGCCACTTGTTCTACATAATTATTCATTTTGCGTTCTGCACCTTCCCACGTATTATCAGTTGATATCACAGCTGTGTCGTCAGCATAAGAAATTATGGTATCATGTTTAAGGCTGTCTAGTAAATCATTTATGTATAATAAGAAGAGTAGGGGACCCAGTATCGTACCCTGTGGTACACCGGTTGTTATGCTTTTGTAGTCACTTTTTATATTGTTCATCTTCACCCTTTGCTTTCTATTTGTTAAGTAGCTTTTTAGTAGGTCTAATGCACACCCACGAATCCCGTAACAATGCAATTTGCGCAGTAGTATTTTATGATCTACGGTATCAAAAGCCTTGGCTAAGTCTAGGAAGGTAACAATTAGAGGTTTGCTTTTATCTAAGTTATTGTATATAATGTTAGTTAAGTAATTTAATGCGTCTTTGGTACTTTTATTTTTCATGAAACCAAATTGATTTTCATATATAATATTGTGTTAAGTTATAAAAACGTATACACGTTTATGTATGACTTTTTCAAAAATTTTGGCAATATTTGAAATTAGTGAGATTGGTCTATAATTGTTTGCTGTATGCTTGGAGCCATTTTTATAGATCGGTATAACTTCAGCAGTTTTCAATGCATCAAGCCAGATTGATTTATACATAAATTAAGGATTATCGCCAATGGTTCTATTATATAGTTTGTCAATACTTTTAGGGTCTTTATACTAATTCTATCAACTCCACCCGCTTTTTTTCATTTTAGAAATTATGTTCTTAATTTCCATGCTGTTAGTTTGTCTTATAAATATCGACTTATCATTAAATGGAATCTTTGGAGTATTAGTTCCCGTTGGTACTTTAATTTTATCACTTACAATTGGCCCTATTTCGCAGAAGAAATCGTTCATCTTATTTGAAATTTGCTCTAGATTATCAATTTTGTTGTTATAATCATCCATTATATATTCAATTTCGTTATTTTTCTTTACCTTTTTGCCTAATTTATCATTTATTACTTTCCATAATTTTCGTGGATTGTTCTTATTCAACAAGAAAGTGTTTTGTTCATATTTAATCTTAGCATTCTTAATTATTTTGCCTGGAGTTTTATTGTACTTAATGTATTCATTCTTGCGTTGAGCATTATCCGGATCATTTTTCCACTCCTTATACAATTTTTCTTTTTTCCAACAAGATATCATAATTGCATTTGTAATCCAATTTTTCCTTGGTTTTAGTTCTTTATTACTATTCTTACCTTTGCTCGTTGCAATAGCAATGCAATTATTTATGTTTCTGATAAGATTGTTTGTAGTTTTGTTGAGATCATTCGTGTCTACGACATTTGTCCAATCAATAGTAGATGCATATGTAATTTTTCGCTTTTTTTTAACCTTTTTATGCCACATTTTTTTCATAAAAGATTGTCTAAGCATTCAAATCAAAACCCCTTCATTCATACCAAAAGTATAAGTGTACAAAGCATCCTCCTAAAATTTTAGCCCAATCAAACCATGTGGCCACATGGAATCCTACGGAGAGTGCCAAAATGCTCATAACAGTGTACGGAGAGTCACCATGGGTAAGTAGGTGCTAATATGGATTTACCATGGTGAAAATACAGGTAATATAACTTAATATTAGTATAAAAATTATATAACAATTAGAATTTATTTTTGTAATTATTTATAAGAATTTTATTTTTCAGGGTTTAAAAGTGGCTTGTCCCCCTAAGAAACAAAACTTTGCACACAGGCCTTACGAAAATAATGTGCAGAGATCTGTGCATAGATCTCTACAGAGATTTCTGCACAGATTTCTGCACAGATCTCTGCACATTATTTTCGTAAGGGAGGTAGCTAGTAACATTACTTTCCTTAAAACCCTGTTTCTGCCAAACAAATAGTTTTTACGCAATGGTCGTTGGAAAATTTTTTGCGATTTTTTTTACGGAAGGCTGGATATTCGTGTGATCGTCTGATTCAACTTTTTAAAAAAGATTTGGAAACTAGACAGTCACAGCTACGAAACGTGTATTTCGAGTTTCCCATAAAATGCATTTAAATAGGTGAAAACCGCCCGTGAACATGAGCAGAATCGGCCGAGAATCGGCGCAGACAGAGCAGAGTAGTGGGGGAGCGCTGTGCGTGAGGGGAAGCCCGTACATACAGTCCCTCCGACAAAAACCGGGTTTTGCACACATAAAATATATATTAATAGCTACCTACGTGCAAAGTTTCGTTTCTTAATATTAAAAATTGGCAATCTTATGAATTTAAAAAAAAACAGCGAATTTTTCGGGATTTTCCGGTAATTGTCCGATTTCATCATTCGAGATCTCATTCTTTTCGTAATTTTGTTCTCTATAATTCATCTCATTGCGCCATTCAGGATCCTCCAATAGTTTCCGTTTTATATTTAAAAAACTAAAAGAGTGCGATTTTTTTGCACTAATTTCTTAATAACATAGTTATACCAATAATTCACTAGTTGAAAAGTGTGCATTCTCCGTCTACTAACTGCCCTTAACCCAATCGCACAGTTGGTTTTCTGCTAAATTTAAGGTCCCAAAATGGGCATAATTTTGCTCTATAGCCTGGCCTAATACTGATGCGTAGAACGTGTAAGCGCCAGAGAAAGCCTGGAGGAAGCGGTCAAAATGACCATTAGATATGATGTGCGTGACGAGACGTATTTACATACGCGCCTACTGTGTAGACATACGCCGAAATAATTTTGACGCCTATAGGTCATCTTTTCATGAGATCAAATGAGAGCCAAATTTTCGTAACGATACAATTCTATAATGCGTGAATGATTAATGCTATAACGTTCAAAGGAATATATTTAGTTGTAGTAGGACGCACTAAGTTGTTAATAACAAAGTTATGCCAATGATTCAGTAGTTGAAAAGTATGCATTTACCTTCTCTTAACTGCCCTTGACATAATCTCACAGTTGGTTTTCTACTAAATTTAATGTCATCCAGAAATGCTTTATTGCTTAGCCTACATGTACTTGACTAGCAGCGGTGATTGACATACGCTTGTCCCCGCGCTACTGCCTAGTACGGTAGCCGAGTGATCGAAACACGTACTCGCACGTCCAAGAGCATCGCATCGTAATTATTCATTCTCTTTGCATCGCGTAAGCTTATTTGGAGTCAGCATATAATTTTGAGTCCGTACACCTACACCTCGGCAAGTGAGAAGCGCAACGGACGAGACGACGACGACCTTGGCGGAGCCGGCACGAATAGCAGAGCAGAGTACGGCTCCTAAGGATATCCTGTTGCAACTGCTGTAAATTCTTCACACGAGTAAGTTTTCGTTTTTCCACATTCAGGCTCTCGGTTTCTTGTGCAAACAAGTCATCGAGAAGGAGTAACTCCTCTTGTCCAATACGCTCTACCCTATTGTAATTCACCAGAAGTGATCTGATCACCTCCTGTCCACTGGCGTGAACTGTGTCCAGTTAACACCTGCCGCAAGGTAATAATGAGGGGTGAATTACGGTTACCAGGATAATTCAGCGTATTCGTGGATTATTGCGTACTTTTTTTTTTTTGGTCTCCATTACCGGCACGGCCAATTAGGCCCAGCTGCCGGGGGCCTTCCACCACCTTTGTGTGGAAGTAGTGCCCAATCCTATACCTCGATTTTTACCTCACTGTATCCCTATTATTTTTTCCACTCTGAGAGACTTCTCCGGTGAGGACCATATTTTCAGACACACACCTTGCTGGTTAAGCCAGCACTCTCTGCCCCCGAGAGGGCATCGGGTCCGTCTCTCAGTGTAGCTTTCCCCCGAGAAGGTCCCCGTATTAGACCAGCTCCACGCCGGTAAGGCCGGCGCTCCCTGCCTAATGCATCGGGTTGGCTACCTAATTCCTGCCTTTACCTATTGTCCCTACCACTGTTTCGCATTCGCCCAGGCTTACGCTTGTGAGGCAGGGAAAACCCGGAATTACTCTGAAGGAAAATTCTGGGGAAAAACCTACCTCGAAACAGCCGGAGTCTTGGGTACTTTTCCCGCTGAAAACAACTCAGAAAAAAATCCGAGCTGACCTCACCGGGAATCAAACCCACGGCCCCTTGAGCGAGCGTGTCTCGGCCGGCCAAGGCGTGCGCCTTAGCCGACCGAGCCACGGACGCTCCTGATTATTGCGTACTTATCGTACCGTATTTCTACGTATAACCGTATACGCGCTAACGTGATTTAAAATACTTTTGTGCTTAGATTTAATTTTTTGAACATTGTTTTCGGTAGGTTAGACGAACAATTATAAGAATCGATTTATATAAAACGGTAAATACGACAGTGCACTGATGTGTTTATACATATAAGCATAGGAGTGGATCAGTTTGCGACTTTTATGGCGTAACTTATATTCAGTATAATTGTGCTACGCGAGAACGTGATAAAATCCATTACGACTGCGATTATACTATTATTAGAATAACAATTATCTTTGCATTAAATTACAATTTTTTAACGTAGTTTTTTCGAGTAGGTTAGGTAGCGAATTAGAATTCAAGTCATCGAATATACCACCACACAAATGCGTAATTGTGTGCGAACGTATTATCGTACAGGTCAACTAAAACTGTTGTTCTTTTCCAATAAATACTTAAAATATTTTCTCAGTATACATTTAAAAAAATTGCGTATTTATTGTCTTTGATCCAACACCTGTTTCCTTTTACCTCGGGTTCCAATAATTATTGATATTATTACAGTTTACTTAAATTTTACCAATATTAACATAAACAAATTTCTTATAGAATTGAATAGAGTCAAATAATTGGAAGTCGTATTTCACTTATATTCATGTTGTCAAGCACCCACTTTGGATAACAATACTCCGTGCTATGACGGACAACGTATGATACTATAATATCCCGCGAAATTTTCCAATTTTCACTTATAGAAATTTCACACAACACCTGTACAATTTAATCACTAGCCATTAATTAAGCCGCGCACATCGATCCCTAAAAATAATGATTCCGTATGTAAATAACATTGACACGTGCGACAATTTCACACTACGTCATACATGAGTCACCGGTCTAGATTCAATTTACGGCCGGTGATCTCTGACCTCTTAATAGTTTAGGATAAGGCATTGAGCGACAGATCACTTGTATCGCTGCGGCGCTATCACTTTTACGACCTGCCGCTGTAGCATGATCTCTAAACATCTTTCCCAGATCGCCAAACTTTATCTAGTTTATTACTCGATATCCCAAATAGGGAATAACAAAGTCAACACAAGGGGATCGATGGCTAGCGCGCACACTCAGTCTTTAAGTTGAATCTTATAGTTACGGTCCTGCTGCCAACAGCAGCAGTAATATTATAGTATAAAACCCCACTTAGCCCTTGGTGCACACCATATTTTCTGTAACACATGCACGATTTTCACGTTTTTCGTACCTATTAAACGGGCGTAAAGTACCAGTTTTTTTACCAGTGGGCAAAAAAAGTCGTCAGCGAGAAAAAAAGTGAGCAGCGGACAAAAAAAGACAGCAGCGGGCAAAAAAAGTGAACAGCGGGTAATCAAAATTTTAAAAATTTTAAAAATTTTTGAAATTTTTGAAATTTTTGAAATTTTTGAAATTTTTGAAATTTTTGAAATTTTTGAAATTTTTGAAATTTTTGAAATTTTTGAAATTTTTGAAATTTTTGAAATTTTTGAAATTTTTGAAATTTTTGAAATTTTTGAAATTTTTGAAATTTTTGAAATTTTTGAAATTTTTGAAATTTTTGAAATTTTTGAAATTTTTGAAATTTTTGAAATTTTTGAAATTTTTGAAATTTTTGAAATTTTTGAAATTTTTGAAATTTTTGAAATTTTTGAAATTTTTGAAATTTTTGAAATTTTTGAAATTTTTGAAATTTTTGAAATTTTTGAAATTTTTGAAATTTTTGAAATTTTTGAAATTTTTGAAATTTTTGAAATTTTTGAAATTTTTGAAATTTTTGAAATTTTTGAAATTTTTGAAATTTTTGAAATTTTTGAAATTTTTGAAATTTTTGAAATTTTTGAAATTTTTGAAATTTTTGAAATTTTTGAAATTTTTGAAATTTCAAGAATTTGACAATAACTTTTCAAGTATTACACTAAAAATTCTTTCTGACAAAAATACATGCGCGTACTGTACTATTTGAATTGTTGAGTTTGCATTTCTCAAGATGGATTCGCAGCTCGTATTCATTGATGCGACTTAGCACTATGCCAAGGCGCTCGATGTTCCACCTCGAACGTGGAGGCTATGAGTAGACGAAAACGAAAGCTCAATCTCCCAGTACCGAATTAATGTAGTTCTGGAAGGTTTCAGAGGCGTTGTGGAAACCACATGTCATCACTAAAAACTCATAGAGTCAAAGGGGAGTGATCAGCGTTTCGGGTACGTCCTTAAGGGGTGCCGGTATCTGGCGGTAGGCCTGGCATCAGTTTGACGCGCTAAAAATCTCCTTACCGTAGCAGAAGGTCATGCAATTGTGAATGTACAGAATGGAATTTCACTACCATGTGTCTTATGAAGTCAAAAAACAAAAATCTCTGCCATTCTTGCTCTTGCACAGATACTTTTGCATTATGAAAAGGTATCTTTTCACCGTACAAAAGTAGTCAGAGTCCGGATCGAATCTTATATTTCACATTTTAAGCTTTAAATTGCAGACAAGTCAGTTATAGCATATATATAGGGCTATAAGGGAACTTTTATTGAAAAGTTGAACCAATTTTACAAAAAAAAAAACATTCAGTGTGCTTTTAGTGAAAGATGCGTTGTTTAAAAGCTATAAATCATTGAAAATAGGCAAGAAATGCAAGAAATGCTTCAATAACCAACTTTGAACCCTTATAACTCGAAGAGAATTGATCGAATCGATCTGAAAATTTACAGCTGACATCGTAGTGACCTCTAGAACATATCCCCCAAGTTTGGGCTAACATTTTTGCTTCCTCCTCAAGAGGAAGCTTTGTAATAGTAAAATTTTCAGTGTTGCTAATACTTCGTGGAAACGCATTTGGAGGTGTTTGGAGTACGAATCATACGTTTTTAGAAAATGTCCGTGCGGATGGCTGTGTGTGTGTGTGTGTGTATGTACGTATACCGCCATAATTTTGGAACCATGCGACGGATCGTAATAAAATTTGACATGCATATATTTTTTCTAATTCTGAATTTAGGTCATTTTTTGTTTTATGATTCTGACCATTTTATGGCCATATTATAGCCATTTTTCTATTTTTGAAAAAATATTTTTGCTTTTTTATAATGATATGATTTATACAATATATTCAACAATAGTGTATCTAAAAGAACATAAATTTGTCTACTTTTTCCCGCAAGATTTTCTAGATTGACTGATCTGTTCATTTTTTATGATATAAAAGGTAATTTTTCGATAAACATATATAACTCAAAAAATAAATAGTTAAATGTTTTGAAAAAATTCATGACAATAAAAAACAACGATATCTACTAGTTGTAAAAATTTTAAGCAATTTTGGCGACTAGTTTTTGAGATAAAAATCAAAAACTAGAAAAAATGGTTTTTTTATGTCGTACGATTACGGGAGTAAAAAGGTTTAAATTGAGTTGAAATTTTAGGAAAAGATTGATCTTTTGATCACTTCGGCTAGGTTCTTTTTGTAGCTTATGAAACCTTTTAGTTTAAAAGATATTAAGATTCAAATTCTTCAACTCTCACCCTGTATACTCTGTGTGACTGAACATTATTATTTTTGTTAAACCATATAATTTGATAATTAAAGCTTAGTATATTTTGAGAGTTTTCATGGTTTTATAAAATGTCCGTGCAGATGTTTTTGTGTGTGTGTGTGTGTGTGTGTGTGTGTGTGTGTGTGTGTGTGTGTGTGTGTGTGTGTGTGTGTGTGTGTGTGTGTGTGCGTGCGTGCGTGCGTGCGTGCATGCGTGCGTACGTATACTGTTATAATTCTGGAACTACGTGATCGATCGTAATAAGATTGGACGTGCATATATGTTTTCTGATTTTGAATTCGAGTAAACCTATCCTTTTAGTATCGAATAGTAGCGAATATTTAAATCAAAGAATGAGTTGATTGACCCATGTAATTATCTTCCACTAGAAGAATAGGAGGAAGCTAAGTGTCAATGACTTGGCAGCGGTTTTTATAATGATATGATTTATACAATATATTCAACAATAGTGTATCTAAAAGAACATAAATTTGTCTACTTTTTCCCGCAAGATTTTCTAGATTGACTGATCTGTTCATTTTTTATGATATAAAAGGTAATTTTTCGATAAACATATATAACTCAAAAAATAAATAGTTAAATGTTTTGAAAAAATTCATGACAATAAAAAACAACGGTATCTACTAGTTGTAAAAATATTAAGCAATTTTGGCGACTAGTTTTTGAGATAAAAATAAAAAACTAAAAAAAATGACTTTTTTATGTCGTACGATTACGGGAGTAAAAAGGTTTAAATTGAGTTGAAATTTTAGGAAAAGATTGATCTGTTGATCACTTCGGCTAGGTTCTTTTTGTAGCTTATGAAACCTTTTAGTTTAAAAGATATTAAGATTCAAATTCTTCAACTCTCACCCTGTATACTCTGTGTGATTGAACATTATTATTTTTGTTAAACCATATAATTTGATAATTAAAGCTTAGTATATTTTGAGAGCTTTCATGGTTTTATAAAATGTCCGTGCAGATGGTTTTGTATTACATTTAAAACAATATCAAAAATCGGAAAAGGAGGAAGCTAAGTGCCAAAGACTTGGCAGCGGTTTTTTTTTGTTGCGCACGATTTGTCAGAGGACCACCCATATGTATATATATGGGTGGTATGCACTTTTTTCATTATATATATATGTTCATATGAAAGAGAAAAAAGTTATTTTTATTTTTTGATAATTTAAGCTGTCTAAGCACCCATAATGCTTCTAAAATGCCGATTTAGTGTTGATGGTTCATAAAATATAAACCTAAAATCTATATTTCATGTTTTAAGAGTTCAGAAATCCAAAATCCGCAAGTATATACTCTTTTCATCTTTTTTTTACAGTTTAAGCGATTTTGGTACACTGTGCGCCGCCAATTCGGAAATTTTTTCCTTCAATTAGTGTTCTTCAATTTATGCCCCTTAAGGGGATTTCGTCGCTTAAAACACTGTTTTTCTATTATAACTTTTTAAATAAAGCTTGCGATGAAAAACCGGCTCTGAAGCGCCGTTGTGTTAGGTTTAATAAATCATTCTACTAAGGAAAATTTCGATCGTACTTTTAGTTTTTCTAGAATCTTGGAAATATAAAATACCCTGTGGCGCATTTGCGAAGCTTTAGCGACGACATCTCCTTAATAAGTACCCCTTAATTACTACCTCTCAACTTCTACTCCCTATTCTATTCGGTTAAATATAACAAATAATCGCCTACTTATGCCTGTGTTATTACACACCTAGACTGTAAGGGTGATATGCATATCTATGCAATAAAAACTACGAAGCGCACTTCCTAGACCCCATCATCATCGAATCTAGATACCTAGACACTATGCATGGCCGATGCGCATATCTGTGAATATGATAATACTATGGCCCGCATAACCTATACATGTAACTCGTCATCGGCAATCCTAGACACTTAGATATTGCTTAATACATCCACAATAAAAACTATGGAGCGCACCTCCTAAATGTCATGATTGGCCATTGCCAACATATTATGTAGCTTACCTACACTTTATGATGTTTGAAAATTTAGAGCGTTTGTTGGCCCACAACGAAGCGTGACTAAATACACAGATTCATTAGCAGACGGTTGGCCAAACTCTTTGCTAATCACGATTTTGGCCTGCTGTTGACAAATGGATTGCAAACGTTTCTTCCAGGGTAATAATATATTAATCGTGTCCAACATGGCGGGAGCGCGGTTGCCTCTCGACAAGTGCATTAGTAATTTTGCTTGTCACAAGCTAAAAACAAGTACAAGTCTGGCCGAGCAACAAAACGAGTGCAAATTTCTCACTAAAAATCTAATAAACTGTCCAGAGCATGGCAATAGGATCCTAACCTCAAAAATTGAACAGGAAAGCTTAAAGGACCCAGTGAGATTGTTGATTGCGCAAATTAAACTAAGCAAATTGGAAGAAATTAGGAACGAACTCCTACAAAATGCATCAAGTTCAATACAAGACTCACTTGAGATCGGAGTTGAAGAAAAGTACAAACGGGTCAAGAACGAAAACTTTTTACTAAACCAATTAGTCAATGAACTAAACGAAAAGAACATAATGCTAAAAGACAAAATTCAAATGAAACAAAATGAGAGTTCACCAGTAAATTTGTCGTACGCAAAGATAACCAGTTTTCCAAAGCCACTCCAAAAGAAAGTGCCAAAGATTACAGTGAAAAATGTTAGTGACAAACCAGTGGACGTTAAGAATAAAGTGATTCAGTGCTTGACTAGTGAAAAAAAAACAAGCTACAAATATGTTTGTTAACAAAAAGAAAAAACTCGTCATCTCCTGTTTGAATAGTGAGAGTGTTACACTGACTGAAGAAATACTGCAACATAACCTCCAAGGTGTCTGTAAAGTAAGAAAAGATGAACTGAAAAATCCCATGATCAAAATTGTTGGAATCGACAACTGCAAGAATTTTGAGGAACAAGATATAGAGGAGGACAATAACGAAAGAAATTTTAGTAGGTTTGAAAACAAAGGTATAGTCGTACACATATATAAAAACAGCCAATAGAGGTTCCTGTAGATATACATAAATATATTAAAGAAAACAAAAGCAAGATATTTGTGGGATACCAGAATTGCCAACTCTATGACCTGCTATAAGTGTGGAAGGTTTGGACATAACAGCAAAAAATGCAGCAACGCTAGTGCATGTTTTAAACGTGCTAAAAACAACAAGACAAGTACTTGCAAAAAAAGTACCACGAAATGCCTAAATTGTGAATACACAAACCGTAAATACAAGACAAATCCAATACAATGCAGCATTTAAAAAAATATAAATAAAATAAACATGTACGTAGAGTCTATTGATTTTCTGGTGAGACCTACTTTACCGACGGCACTCCAAGTTTACCATGAGCAGGAACCTACTAAAGAAGAAGAAGAAGAAATCCAAAGCCCACCCAAGACTGAAAAAACAATAAACACCAAAGCCAACAGAAGAACAACCAAAACCTGCAACGACAACAAAACCTGCAAAGCGCCCGCTACCAGTACAACAAAGGGATCTAAGGTCAAAACGCAGCAAAACTGCATAGTTCGTAAAATATGGATACTTTCGATTATCTTGACTTTATACGAAGAGATTCAGTGAAAAAAGAAAAAACATACAGCGGTTTTGATGATATAAATAAGGCAATAAGTAACAAAAATGATTTAGTTATGCATAGAAACATGAGAAGTTTAAACGTGAATTTCGACAAAGTTAAAATATTTTTTGGAAGCCTTACAAACTGTTACCAACTGTTGTTTTTTGCACTGAAACTTTTGAGCAAGCAAATAATAATATATATGAATTGGTCGGCACCAATTATAATTATAAATTCTTCTACAACAATAGTAGGATCAATAGAAATGACGGAGTAGTTGTCTTTGTAAATAAGAACATAGTACAAAGCACTGAAATTGTGCAACAGGGTGAGAGTAAGATTGTAAATACTAGAATTAAGTTAACTACTAGCAACAATATTGAAATCTCCGCTATGAATAGATGGCACGGAATACCTAAGAGCGAATTTATATTAAACTAAAAAAATACTTAATGAATAAGAAAAATATTAAAAATCATCTAATAATAGAAGATTTCAATATTGATCTATTAGAATGCGATAAGGCAAGTCAAGAATTTTTGTGCAATTTCTTTGAAAAAAGAATATGGGTTTTGTTGGTATCACAAGACCGCCTATAGGAATATCAAAAGGATCCTGCATTGACAACAAATTTATAAAAACTGATAACCTAAATACAACAACTTACAAACTTAAATTATTAATAACTGACCATTACCCAATATTTATTGCACTTGATAAAATGCAAATTGAAGATAACAAACCGACAGCATATTTAAATTATAGAAAACTAGCAAACATAACAGAACATAGAAACTGAAACAAAATTATGTCGATGCAGGATCCCAATTTAGCCACAGATTACTTTATATCCAAACTTAAACATTGTATTGAGTTATCTAAAACGAAACCAAGAAATTGTAAACAAAGTGGCAGAAAAAGCTGGATCAATAATGATCAACTTAAGTATGCATATAAAACTTATACAAAAACTTTAGACAAGGTTATTAAAGATGCCAAAATTAGATATGAAAAAAAGCTAGTTGCAAAAATGCTAATAATCCTAAAAAACTATGGGAAATCATAAACGATAAAATAGGTAAAACAAATCCAATGATAATGCCATAAATTATATAAAGATTAATAATAACAAAATCACTGACAAAGCAGAGATAGCGGACAATATGAACAAATTTTTCTGTGATTTAGGACGTAAATTAAGTGATAATATTGTAAAACCAAATAATACGGAACTTAAATTGCCCGAAATGAATCCTAATTCTATTTTTCTCAAACCTACAAACTCGACAGAAGTAAAAACTATAATAAATAATCTAAAACACAAAAATGGTGGCGTTGGTAAATTAATGTCAAAAAAAAGTAATGTGCAACTACATTGCTGATCCATTAGCGCATATTCTCAATCTGTGTATCGAAACTGTAATCTGGCCTGATTCACTTAAACGAGCTGAAATAACACCAATCTACAAATCTGGTGAAAAATTCAACATTATAGACCAAACTCCCTCATATCAAATATTGCCAAGGTCTTTGAGAGAATTATCTACAATCGAATATATGATTTTGTAGAAGAAAATGTACAATAATATTGATAAACAAATACCAACAATCGTAACCTTAAAACAAGTTAGTAATTTATTACAGCAACAACAAATTGCTGTTGAAATTTCAAATGATTCTGTCAATTGGTTCCTGAGTTATGAGCCAACCTCTAACCTCTACAATCCGTTTTTCTGCTTGAATTTTGCTTCCTCTTAGAGGAAGCTTTGAAATAGTAAAATTTTCACTTTCGCTAAAACTTTGTAGAAATGCATTTGGAAGTGTTTAGAGTTCGAATAACATGTTTTTAGAAAATGTCCGTCGGATGTGTGTGTGTGTGTGTGTGTGTGTGTGTGTGTGTGTGAACCGCAATATTATCGAATCCAGGTTATGAATCTCTACAAAATTTGGCACGTATATCCTTTTTTGGATTCTGAATTCGGGAAAAGAAGTTGTTTTCAATTGTGCTAACTAAATTTCATTTTATGGCCGTTTATTGAATTTTTCAAAATTATTTTGGACATTTTTCGTATAATCTTAATGTTACAGCTATAGCGCATTTAAAAGAGAATAAAATTAACTTCCTTTCCCCGCTTAGCCCTCGAGATTGACCGCACTGTTTGGCGCTCTTGCTTGATGCATCACTTTTATACCTATCCTTTTGGCATCCACCTTAATCCCACCTCCCTGATACCCCTTCCCTACAAAGTTCGTGTTCATGCATCTAAACTCTCAAATCGTCAAAGGAATATCATGCATCTGTACATATTTTTTAGAAACTTTGTAATCATCTTCTACTAGCGGAATAGGAGGAAGCTAAGTGCCAATGACTTGGCAACGGTTTATAAAATTGCGAGAACAATGACAGTTGAAACTCTGCGTATGGTCTATCATGCGTTCTTTCATAGTGATATAAGCTATGGAATCATAGCCTGGGGAAGTGTATATAAGAATAACCTAGATATACTACAGAACTTACAACAAAAAAAATACTAAAAAGACTAAATAAAAACAATTTTATAGTCGAAGACAATCCCCTAAATGTTGAACAACTGTTCTGTTTTGAAGCATTGAGACTACACTATAATGATCTTAAAACGCAATTTCTTATGTCGGACAGTGTAACAAGAAACAAAAGTATTATTATACCCAAAAATAAGAAAAGAATAAGTGATAAGAATAGTTTTAAAAAAGCCATAGTAGTCTTCAATGCTCTACCAAATAATCTAAAAAATGTAAATATTGAAAAATATGCGCAAATGAAATTGATTAAAAACTGGATAAAAACCAACTGTTGGTCGATAGTTTGAGATACTGTATATATAAATATACATAATATGAAAAATGATGGTAACGTCCATATATATTATTACTACTTAAAGTGTAGTAATAATGATATCACTAACATATACTACTAAAACTGTTATATTATTGTTATAATTATAAATTGTTTTTTTAGTTTGTAAGAAGTTAGTGTATAAGTTTTTCACTTTTTTATATTTCTATTTTCTCTGTACATCCCAGTCCTGCGATCAGGTAACACTGTTTACCTCGGAGGGTTTTTTGGGTATTAGTTGTTCGACTAATACTCTGTAAATATTTCACTGGTTTAAATAAATAAATATAAGAAAAGAAAAAATGTTAAAAATTCAGATATAAAAATATTAGTTGAGCTAATAATACTATACAGATCAAGATAGTGTGTATTTTTTTGCTGTGTGTATGGAGAAAGAGGTATTAGGGCGAAAATTAAAAAAAAAAAGACTTTGTGGATAGGGTCGTCGATCAGCCCCAATCCCAGTGTCCAACGTGTGTCAGATTCTTACCGACAAAAAACATTCGCACAATTCAAGTTACTTCATCCAACAGCAGGATGAAATGGTCTTCTTTGCCTTTAGAGGCCCTTAGTAAAGAATTATTGCATCTTTTGTGCCATTGATCCTCGTGGTACTACCGTTAGACAATGCTTCTCAAAAAGGCACAAGACTTCTACCCGCTTTTGTAGATGTCTTCGTCATCATCTCCATACTCTCGATGTTGTTACATATAATATTTTACCTGCTGTTTTTATTCCTTTGGGCTCCCTTTTTCTTTTTCTTCGGTGTGTCCGAAACAAACCTAAATACGTTGCAGCTGTAGAAGCCAGCTACATACTTACTGATTTCTTTCTTGTCGCCACCCCTTTTGCAGAGGAAGAACCTCAGTTCCATCTGGCATTCATCCATGCGGTGCCCGTTTTCTTCGCACTTGAAAAAAAGGGTCGCCCTGTGCTTGCCATTGCGCTCGTCCTTTAATTATACAACGCCTAAACACTTTTGTTACCTCACTACTTTTAGTATGTGTGTGTGTGTGTGTGCGCGCGCACGTATGTGTGTGAGTGTATGTCTGAATACAAATGCAATTAGATACAAACATTTAGCCAGTTATAAGTAGATGATATAAATAATAACTTAATAAATGATTGAGGGCAAGGTTGAAAGAATCAAGGTTACGATATAAAAAAAATACTTATAGATATTATAAATTCAGTGTATTGCTGAATTAAAAATATTTAGGATTAAGATATTTTTAAGGAAATGTATAGCAATAACTTAGTTGATGACATCAAACACCATAAACTACAAATATAATAACACAATAGTATATTACGATACGAGTGCGCGAAGTAGGTGATTGTCGCACGAGCGCAAAAAAGCAAGTGTGATGATCACCTACGCGCACGAGTATCGTATACTATTTTTTGACACGAGTGTGCGAATCTACTAGTGTAAAAATCAAGCATTTCGCGCACGTTACGCAGCTAGGAGAAATCGAATTTCGCACACAGAGTGTCAAAATAGTTGTAACGGTTCGACTTTCCCCGGGTGTTGAGTAGTCGGCCGGACGCCAGGATTTGGTTAGGGGAAAGGTTAATTGAAGAGACTTGTTTATGCAAATAATAACAATAAAGATATATTCTAATGTTTAAGTTAACAAGTTGATAAATCAATTATGAGTCTCCATCTGTAACAGAAATCGATATCGCGGTGATTTAGAATATTTCGCCTTCACAAACAATTTAACTTAATCTATAGCGGTTTACGGTACATTAACGCGTCGTTGCCGGAGTTACGTAGTTTCGGTGCGACTACCGGTTTTACGGATACGGTATCGGAGGACGGTGAAACGGGTTCGGGTTAAACAACGGATTTTCGGAGGTTTAGGTCTTCCTCGAGTCCATGAAGTCGTGTGCGCACGGCTACACGGATCGAGGTCGCTCGTCTCGTTCTTCTACTGATCCTGTGTGCTCACAGTGACCAGGTGAATCTCAAGAGGTCGGCGGTATTGAACGGACAGGAGTTGACCGGTGCTTCACCAGGACGTGTGCTCACGACCTGGGGAATCGTCGGCGGGCTTTAGTTATTCTCTCAGCCCCGTGTGCGCACGGTGGCTGGGAAGATAACCAGTCCCTTGGGGCGGATGTTCGGAGGCAGGTGGCGACGTCGAGTATCCACTACGTGTGCTCACGTAGGGGAGCCTCGGCGCTGTTCGGTTACTCCTAGTTGTCTCGTGTGCGCACGACGGCAACTCGGAGTTTCGGGTTCGTCGACAGCGTCGTCACGTGTGCTCACGAGCCGACGTTGCAGGCGTCGATCCTCTCTAGCTGTTCCTCTCGGTAACGTGTGCGCACGATACCGACAGGAGTTCAACTCGAGTAGAACTGCCCGCTATGCCGCGCGGGCCGCTTTATATAGGCGTGTTCGCGGCGCGCCGCTCGCGCCGCCTGGCGCGTCTCCGCTGAGTTGCTAGTAGAGTCTCGCGCTCGTGCGGACTGGCCTTTCGGTTGGTGCGCGCGCGCGCTCACTTCGCTTCGTGCGGACTCGCCTTTGTTCGCTGCGCGCGCGCGCTCGCTGGCGTCAGCTGACTTACTCGGCGCTGCGTTTGTTTACATCATGTGCGAGACTTACGTCTCGTCACATCCAAATGCCACATAGTACATTTCGATACTAGTGCGAAATAGTTGATTCTGGCACGAGTGTGAGGTTTGTCGCCCGAGCGAAGCGAGCAAAATCAACTTCGCACGCGTATCGATCATTATTTTTTAACACAGCGTGCGCGAAATCGCATTTCGCACACGCTGTGTGAAAAATAATCATTTATATTTACCACTTCATCGCACGCGCACTTATTAAACACAGCTCCGCAGGGTACAAAAAAATAAATTAAAAATTGCTAAAAACTAAAGTCTCACGACTCCTTTTTTAGCGAAAGTACACGCAACAACGCGAGTTCTCCCACTCTTCCCAACCACGCTACGGGTCACAGCTGAGCAGCCGGCCCCAACATTACGCCAGCAGCGCCAGTAACCAGTAGTAGCGTCAGCGAGAGTCGCAGCGGCAAGCAACGCAAGCGCGCGTCTATATACATATATACTAACCAGCAGCAGCAGGCGACGCGAGCGCACGTATACGCGTATATATATCTGTATAGATGCAGCAGCGAGCGGTGCGGCACGCACAGCGTGAGAGTGGGATAATGACGCTGCAGCGGTGCGGCGCGCGCATATCCGTATGCTTGTATGATGGATATTTGCATATAGGTGTGAATGTAAGTGTGATGTGTGAATGTGAGAGTTTTTTCGGCGGCTCGAGCCCCGCTCTCTCCGTAGCCTTTATAAGGACCTACGCGGCATATGGCTAGCCACTAGCTCCAGCGCAATTTAAGTGAGGACTAGTCTCTGCCAAGAGCAACCATTACGCCTTGATAGGTAAAACACTTAGAATATTTTCTCACTTTTGAAGGACTTATAAAATATTCAAGTTAGGCACGATATCGCAACTTCAAGCATATCAGTCCTAGACTTAGAAAAATTTCAGTTCCTTTAAAAAGACTTGGAGAAATTTTAGAATAATATTATTTTTTTTTTTTTAAGTGGCATTTCGAACTCGAAAGTTCATCGCCTCATCTACGCAAGCCTTCCACGTATCCCTATTTTGTGCTAACCCTATCCATTTCGCGCCGTCCCGTCCGATTTCAGTTAAGTCCGCTTTTACATTGTCCTCCCACCTGCGTCTAGGTCTACCTAGAGGTCGCGATGTATTTGGCTTTCCTTTCATTATACGCGCTGCCGTGCGATCATTTCCCATTCTTGCAACGTGCCCTGCCCATCTTAGTCTTCGCGATTTAATTATTCTGTTTATATTCGGTGACGCGTATAGGTTATGTAGCTCGTCGTTGTGCAGTTTCCTCCACTCCCCGGTTTCCTCATCTTTCTTTGGCCCGTATATTTTTCGCAGAACCTTATTTTCGAACACCCTAAAACGGTTTTCTTCCGCTTTAGTAAGCGCCCAAGTTTCGCACCCGTACAGGATTACCGGCATTATTATAGTCCTATATATCCTTACTTTTACATTTCTAGACAGCAGTTTTGATTTTAGTAATCTATTCACGGCGTAGTAGCAAGCATTACCCGAATGAAGTCTCTTGTTAATCTCGGCTTTAATTTCGTTTCGATCATTTATGGTTGTGCCTAAATATCTGAATTCGCTAACCTTTTCAAAAGTATAATTTCCGACTCTAAGATCACCCTCACCTTCGCAAATGCCCAATTTATCCATGATCATATATTTCGTTTTCGATTCGCTCACCTCTAAACCCGTGTCCTCAGCCGCCTTTATGAGAATTTCCGCGTTTCTCGCTACCGCTGCACCGTTATCCCCTAGTATGTCCAAGTCATCCGCATACCCTAGAATTTGTGTTTTTCCGTTAAGGGTTGCACCTAGCCCGCTAGTCTGCATTTTTCTAACAACATATTCTAGCGTTAAGTTAAAGAGTACTGTAGAGAGACCGTCACCTTGTTTCAAACCGTCGCGTATCATGAATGATTCGGATACGTTACCGCCTACTCGGACCTTTCCCGTGCTTCCGTTCAGACATATTTGAATTAATTTCACGAGTTTTTTTGGTACTCCGAGGAGCACCAGGATTTGATACATTTTGCTTCGTTTGATAGAGTCATACGCTTTTTTAAAGTCTATAAATAGTTGGTGTATTGTTTCGCAATGTTCCCATTTTTTCTCTAACAACTGTCTTATAGTAAACATTTGATCGCACGTCGACCTGTTACGCCGGAATCCACACTGATAGTCTCCTATTATATCTTCCGCGAAGGGCGTGAGTCTGGCCTGTATTACGTTTGATAGAACTTTGTAGCAGGTAGCTAAAAGTGAGATTCCCCGGTAGTTATTGCAATCTGTCTTATCTCCCTTTTTGAAAATCGGTATAATGATAGATTCTTTCCAGTTTTCCGGTATCGTTTCATTTTTCCAAATAGCACATACTAGTTCAAAAATTTTGAATGTAAGCGCGGTGCCCCCGTATTTAAGTAGTTCAGCTGGTATAGAATCGTTTCCCGCGGCCTTATTGTTTTTTAGTTTTTTGATCGCGGCTTCTACTTCTTTGTAGGTCGGTTCTTCCATATGGAGTTCCGCAGTGTGGATTTCGTCTCCCGTTTCCTCGCAGTTTTCATGTACGTTTAGTAACTTATCAAAATATCCTTTCCACAGCTTTAGCAGTTCATTTTCGCTTGTAACGAGATTCCCGCCCTCATCTTTCATTAATTGCGATCTACTCTGGAAACCCTTCCTAATAGCGTTAATTCCTTTGTACATCTCGCGCGGGTTATTTTCCTTACTATTAGTTTCTATTTTTCTAATCTGATTCTTTTGATACTCGCGCTTTTTGTTCCTGTAAATCGCCCCCACTTGCCTTCTTATTTCGTGGTACTCTTCTACGGCCCTATCGCCTCCATTGTGTACGCTGTCTAATTTGGCCTTTTTGCGCCTTTCAAACCAGAGTTCGCACTCTTCGTCAAACCATGGTTTGCTCTTTGGCTTTTTCTTTCTACCTAGCACTTTATTCGCGGCCTGTTTTATCGCTTTTTCGATATCCCCCCAAAGACTGTTCGGGTCGTCATCTACCTCCGTCGGTGCATCCGTTTCTTCGAGTACCTGAAACCGATTCCTTATTTCTACTTGATACTTAATTCGTTCTATCCCGTTCCGTAGCTTTTCAATATCGAACGTTTCTACTTTGCTCGCCCGTTTACTATTTTGCCCAGCTACTAATTTGGCTCTTAATTTGGCCACTACTAGAAAATGATCCGAGTCGCAATCCGCCCCCCTATAGGTTCTTACGTCAAGCACGTTCGTGTGGCGCCTCTTATCGATAAGAAAGTGATCGATTTGATTTTTCGTGGCTCCGTCCGGCGATGTCCACGTTACTTTGTGTATATCCTTGTGCTTGAAGCACGTACTCTTTACTATAAGATCTTTTGCCGCCGCGAAATTTATGACTCTAATACCGTTATCGTTGCTGGTTTCGTGCAGACTTTCCTTGCCTATAGTGGGCCTAAACATTTCCTCTTTCCCTATTTTAGCGTTGAAATCCCCCACTACTATTTTGGTGTCGTAAGACGCGAACTGGTCGATTAATTGCTCCAAGGCTTCGTAATAAAGATCCTTCACCTCTTCCTCTTTGTCCTCCGTAGGACAATGCACGTTAATAACCACGTAATTGTACCACGCTCCTTCGATGACGATATACGAGAGTCTGTCGTTTACGAATTTGAAACTTTTAACCGCGTGTATAATTCTTTTGCTAATCAGAAATCCGGTACCTAGGGAATGTCCGCTCGCGCCCCCGTACATAAAGGTGAAGTTTTCGTTTCCTAACATACCGCTATCTTGCCACCGAGTTTCTTGTATAGCTACTAAGTCTAGATTGTACCCGCCAGCTTCTTTTAAGATTTCCCGGTACGCGCCTGCTCTGTATAAACTGCGCACATTCCACGTTCCTACCTTTAAGTCCCTATTGATTTTGGTTTGGTTTTGGTTTTTTTGAGCCATGATAGTAAGTGAAACCCACGCGTTTTGGATCCTGTTTCCGATCGCAGGTGAATCATCCGTTCTAGAGGTGATAACTCCCATACCTCTCTAGAACTAAGTATGAGAGCTTTCCGACTTTGATAAGGACGGAGTCAGCTCATCGTCGGACACACTACGGAATCACGCTCGTATCCTAACGCCCCCCTGCAAGGCAGCGCGCCTACGCTGGCTTCGTTACCGTGTAAGACCAGGTGGCGAATCATTCTACACATCCCCTTTCGGGGCAGTTGTCATCGCTCCCGCATTCTCCACGGCAGCAGGATTTTTGTAATGTGTGCTAAGAGAGATAGATTATAGACATAGTTAGGTATGAAGAGAGAGTGAAATAAGAAATATTGTTGAGTGTTCGTTGTTGTGGTGCTTGCGTAGCGTTTCTAGATGAATGCGTTCGATCGCCAGTGTGGGCTCATCACACCCACGCCCGGGCCTATCGGCTGTCCGCGGCTGCTTATTCGATTTATTCGCAGCTAACCACTTTCTCAGGGGCCGTTCCTCTATCCGCAACCTGAGGACGCGCCGTGTAGTGGTGATAGGCACCCACCCATCCGCTCTGGACGCACAGCGAATAATATTATACTTATAAAAATTTCTAGTCAGACAGGATAACGCAAATTAAGCGTATCCGTCTAAGACTTACAATCATTCTCTAAAAAACTTAGGATTATTGCGAATCGTGATAAAACTTGTATAATTTGTGTATCCGATCAGATAACTCAATTTAAGCTTATCTGTGTAAAATTTATTTATTTGTAACATTACCACTCTGATTAGATAACGTCATATAAACGCGTATTTAATTTTATTTGTAAAAATCAATGCGGATTTATTAATTTATTTCATTTTGTGATATTTAATATATGCAACAATCAAAGCAATATTCTCATTCCTATCAATAATAGGAATATATCTATTTTGTTATAAATTAAAATCTTATCATTGTGTTAAAATTCCACTACCTGGTATCCCGGACCTATCTTATTATTATTACTAATACCTATATAAATATTAAAAATATTTAAAAACAATATAAACTCATTATATTTGGCCTGTCGTCAGAATCACGACGCAGAGCAGTAAATGTTCACTACTTTTCTAAATTAAAATTAATAATTATTTATTATCTAAAAGCACCCGGGACCAAGAAAAGTCATGACCGTTTCAACTTTATTTTTGCTTTCTCCAAGCGAAAGCTTTGTGATAGTGAAAATTTCGATATCAAAGATTTGGATAGATTTCGAAGTTTTTGAGGTTCCTAAGCCAGGAAAAGTGGTTTTTAAAAAAATGTATATATGTATGTATGTATGTATGTATGTATGTATGTATGTATGTATGTATGTATGTATGTATGTATGTATGTATGTATGTATGTATGTATGTATGTATGTATGTATGTATGTATGTATGTATGTATGTATGTATGTATGTATGTATGTATGTATGTATGTATGTATGTATGTATGTATGTATGTATGTATGTATGTATGTATGTATGTATGTATGTATGTATGTATGTATGTATGTATGTATGTATGTATGTATGTATGTATGTATGTATGTATGTATGTATGTATGTATGTATGTATGTATGTATGTATGTATGTATGTATGTATGTATGTATGTATGTATGTATGTATGTATGTATGTATGTATGTATGTATGTATGTATGTATGTATGTATGTATGTATGTATGTATGTATGTATGTATGTATGTATGTATGTATGTATGTATGTATGTATGTATGTATGTATGTATGTATGTATGTATGTATGTATGTATGTATGTATGTATGTATGTATGTATGTATGTATGTATGTATGTATGTATGTATGTATGTATGTATGTATGTATGTATGTATGTATGTATGTATGTATGTATGTATGTATGTATGTATGTATGTATGTATGTATGTATGTATGTATGTATGTATGTATGTATGTATGTATGTATGTATGTATGTATGTATGT